>OU343222.1:301216160-301816160 GCA_910596185.1 Chrysanthemum makinoi
GCCATTTATGAACAACGTGCTAAGTTTGAGCTAACTTCTACTTTTCGTGAGCGGGAGTTGGATAACCAAATTCGTACAATTATTAGAAAAAAGTAATTTTAGAGAAGAAGTGTTAAAACAAGAGTTAAACTCCTTACAAGAAAAGCTTTCCAAAAGCGCTAAGAAAAACAAGAACTTCAAGAAAATGTTAAAGTGCTTGAGCAGGAATTTCATGCTAAGGAATCAAAACTTTTAAATGATTTTTCTAATCTAAAAACTTTGAAGAACAAGCAAAATAAGTTGTGCGTACAAGGGAACACCATTGAGGGCTTGCCCATGATCACTAAGTATAGAGTCTTAAGCGATAAGCATAGCATTCCCCTGGTTGAGGAACCAAATCCAAAGGTCATTAAAAAGGCTAGAAATGCTCATAAGGTACTCTATGATGGCATTGAAATCCTTAAACCTAGAGCAGAAACCTAGATTTACTGAGTGCACTAAGGAAGATAATAAATCAATGAGACTCACTAGGGAAGCGATGAACAAGAAGTTAGATGATCCTAAATGTAAAGAGAATAAAATAATTATACACCCCATGATTACAAGAAGGAGAATGGATTTCCTTAAACAAATTTAAGCCTCGGGCGTTGTTAACACCCGAACAAGTGTTACGGAAAAGGATTTAGATAAGCAGCGAGAGAATCTTGTTGAACCGACCTTTAGGAAAAATGCCTTATTGTGTATCCTCCCAATTCACCAATGCATTTAGTTCCTAGGACTATTGCCACTAAAAGCAAGACCTTAATCAGTCAATATGTTATTCTTCAACTATTTGTCGATTTTGAGAAAACTTGTAAGAAAAGGATCACACCTTTAGGATAAGCTGAAGGGAAGGGGTTTGAGAAACAAAAGAATGCTGTCTAACTGAGGTCATGCCTTTCTTCAAACTACTAAAAGATCATTTTGAGAGTCTTAAAAGGGGATAAATTCAGATATTAAAGGAATGGAAAAGGAATTTGATGAAATGATAGTTGAGGTTAGTGACTATGAGAGAGCATTAAAATATAATGAGATTGAGAGGAAGAACTTGCATACCTTGAATGAGAATCTTATTTATGAATGTATTGCTCAAGATGTGTTTTACTCTGCTACGAATTGCTCCATTAATGCTTCTCAATTTCATGAATTATATATTGCTCTAAAAGTCTCCCATGATCGTGTCATTGAACTTGAAAAGATTAATTCTAAACTTAATGAGAAAATTGATCGGGATGATCACGATAATTTGGTAAAGCATCTTTCTAAACTAGAAGTTGAACATTTTGATTTACAACTAAAATATCAACATCTAAAAGAAATGTTAAAACCTCAAATATCAAGACATCCTTGGATGCTCTGAATTTGATCACGATTTTGAAATTAGCAGCGTGATGAGCAGTTAAGCTCATTATAACACGATCAAAAGTTGAAAGCCCAAATCTCTCAATTGAAGGGTGAAAAAGAACAGTATACGGATCCCAAATGCCTCCTCCTTTAGATTCTCTGTACTCTCAAACTTTTCATCTTCAAAACTTAGTTAATGCCTTACAAAAGGAAAATGAGAGTTTTCTAGAAGAAATGAAAAGTTAAACGACACTTTAAAAGAGTTATATGATTCAATGAAATCACCGTGACCAAAACAACGAAAAATAACGTCTTTACAAAAGGAATTGAGAATCAGTCGAGGGAAATGGGAAGCGCCACTTATTTTCAATAAGAATGTTGTCTCAAAGTCACCCTTATTTACAAATACTTTGTAATGTTAAATATATTCCTCCTCATCTTAGGAATAATGAACATGCTTTTCATGACTCTTGTACTTACCTTAAGGATAGTCTAGAATGTCTCAGGTGAGATTGTGAAGAGGATTTCATTAACAAACCTCTTGATAGAGAAATTAGGTCTGCTTGCCTCAGGGCCAAACGATCTCAAGAGATGCTAGAATGTGTAATTGCAACATGTCCTAAATCCTTAGGTGCAAAAGGCAAAGTACATGATGCCTTGTTCTATGCCTAGTACCAAGCATTCAAACCATTCTAGGCCCATTTTTAAGAAAGTGAACATCAATGTGTCGTCTAGTAATATAGATCCTTGCACGTCTAGTTAGGGAATGCAAAAGTAGATCAACCAACTAATGTTCCCATAATTCCCTCTGAGAATGTCGGTTAACATTAGCGCGAGGTCAAAGTCTCAAGACAATACAAGGAATGATAGGACCTACTTAGGCTAAAATGTGCATTGGAAGAGAGTAGAAGACCAATCTAGGAACTTTAAGCTTGAGTTGAATAAAGCGAATCGTGTTGATTCTAGTATTATTAGCCTTAAATCTTGATGAATTAATTTGTCGATACTATTTGCAAACCTTGTAATGATGTCTGCTTGAATTTTGTTGCTAATCATTGATGGATCTTGGACACTCTACTTGTGTGAATGATATTTTGTATGATATTATCAAGCAAACGGAATTTACTTAAGTAATACTTAGAAGACGAATTGTATGATGTATGAGAATAAACACAAGTTAACACACAACTCAAGCTCCAATATTATTAATGAATATCTGAGTGATCTTAACTTATCACTAGGGTTACACCTTGAAGCTTTAAGTAGGTAATATTGTAATATGATACTTACCTAAGACAATGACCTAGGATCTCCTTTTATACAACAAGGAGTCCTTTACAAGATAAGTATAAAGCTAACATAATAGAATATACACAAGATCTATTCTATACTTATCTAGGCAGCGTTTAACTTTATCATAAAGTGATAGCGTGGTAATGAAGAACTTGCGGTGGAATCACGTTTCCAGCGCTAGTGTTAAACAACAATGTAAAGCCAACTATCCATGGTAGCGGATTATTCCAAAAATCCTCCCCTAAACTTATGATTTCTCTGCAAATCAATAAGTTTCTTCAATATGCATTAACTTCAAGGATTTTTGGGAATTCAATCAAACACTTCACTTCTTTTCTCTTAACTTTTGTATAGCTCTTGAACATTGATCTTGAAGCCTTTGTAACAGTATCTGACCTTCTCATTGTCTTCATTGACTCTTATGTGTAAGCTTAACATTCTTTACAGTAAGAGCTCGGCTCTAAGTGGATATTCTTTCTCGCAAGCATGAAAAAGTCTTCTCCATTAATTTTGTAGAGACATGATGAACTTCACATGAATCATAATAAAACCATTTAGTACCAATACATGTGAATAAGGTTTTCCGTAGTCATCATGTACATTTGGTTCAAAAAGCCTTCTAAGATTTTTACCCATAGCTGCATCTCCTTTGCATCTTTGAGATCTTGAGCATTAAACCTTTCTTGAACTAATTTTCATAGTGTATTAAGGTCATCTCTGTCAAAAGCTTTAATAAGATCTTCAAATGTCATGAATGATGAAGTTTCACCTCCAAGCCTTGTAATCTTCCATGTTGAAGCAAAAATTGCTATTGATGTAAAATTCCCAATCAATAATAGGATGTCAAATTTGCGTTAGTTACGGATAAAAATCTCTGTCTTCAATCACAATCATTCTAGTCATTTGTTCTTGGTTAGAACTTCTCGTAGGAATCTCCTTCTCGGTGTAGACTTTGTATGATCTTCATCAACCTTAGTCTTCTTAACGGTTTGAGAATCACTTACTTTAGCCTTTCTCTTCAATCTAGGAATCCTTCTTTCTTCTTCTTCAAAACCCATTGGAATAAAAGATTTATCTTGTTTTCTGATTCGTATGTAAGCCTTTTCAACTTGATCATCAGACATTCCTTTAAATTGATGCATTTTCGATTACCAACATGACAACAATAATTCTTCATATATGCAAGTATTTGTGCCTTGGTTGGTTGTCTTGGTTTCTTTTGAACCTTTTGGTGAATTAATCACATCGTAAGTGCTTGATTGTTCTTCATTTGAATAAAATCCTTTAAGCTGGCGAGTTCTTTGTTCCTCGATTAAGGATGCATCGACAACAAGGTCAATTGCCTTTTCTTGATTTACGGATTATTAGCCACGGAGCTGAATATCTTCTTGATAGGAACATAACTAAACTCTGGAGCTTTCTCTTTCATAATTGTAGGTTGAGCAGTTGAAATTGAATCTTGGTATCTTCCGTTCTATCAATCTTTTAGCTTCCAAGAGCTTAGAACTTCCATTTCTTTCAATCTTTTCTTCTCGGCAAAAACTTTCTCGGCAATTTGATCTTACGCTATCTTCTTAGCAAGTTCTCTATCAAGATCAATCTGAACTTTTCTTTTCTTTGAAATCTTACATTCAAGATTCTTTCATGTACATCTTCCATAAGCTTGCTACCCTTATCTGTCTTCAATTTATCTACTTCTTCACTTGAAGTGGCAAAAGTTGGCTCTGCAGTGGAAATAAAATCATGGTAAAATGGGTTCTTGATTTGGAAAATGTCTTGATCTTCAAGTTGCTCTCCATGAGTTTGAGCTTCCTTTGCTCCTTTACTTGTATCTCCTTCATCTTCAAAATCAATTTTCCTCCCTCAGTGTCAGAACCTGTTTTCCTCCCCTGTTTGGAAGAATTTCCCAAATCATGATCAACTAAATCACCATCAGAAGGTGAGGATGAAGAAGAAGTCACCATCTTTGCAGTCTGCTTTTGCTTTTTCAACCTCTGCATCTCTTCCTTTAAAGTCTGAATCTCTGTCTTTAATAGTTGAACATCCTTGGCATCTTTGCTTCTTGACAGTAGCAGTCCTTTGTAGAACTCAATCTACTTTGCTAATTTGGTACACAAAACCATCAATTCCAATTGGTTGCACCTTTGCCTAAACACTTCCAAGCTGTGTTTGTTGGGAGAGGTGAATCATGAGGCAAGGTCAGTTGTTCCTCCATAGTAGGACGAGGTGGAAGTCTAGAACCACCACTGCTTGTTCCTAGACCATAAGGTTCAGAAACTTGTTGTGTTGTCATGAGAGGAGGTGTTAGGTCACAAGGTTTACCACACAAGCTTATAAGAAAGAGATAAGGCGATTGAACAAGTAAAACTCACACACACACACGATATACTATAAAACGGTTTAAGCAAAGAGAGTGAATGAGAGAATAACTTGAACAACCAACCTTCAAATGAAGGTTTACATAAGGTATTTATAGGCAAGGAGCTAGGGCAACACACCTACTCCTTCCCTTTCACCTATGGGCTTGGGCCTAAGCTCATGGGCCTTCTACATAAGCTTAAGGCTAATAACAAACATAAAGGCCATAATAAGCTAACTATTACATATGAGTAACTAACACTTGAATAAGGTTTAGGAGTGATTCCAACAATTTCCCCCTCAAGTGTTATTACATATGAGTAACAAACACTCAAGTGTTGGTGATGAAAACGGTGAAGGCGTTGATGTAATAGTAGCTTTGGCGTCTTCGACATTTTTCTTTCTTCTGAGAAGAATTGCCTTGATTTGAACAATCTCCCCAGTGTAGAGAGATAGTTTACTTTGAGCGGTTATGCTTTGACGTCATCTTTAACTTTGTTCTTTGATCATTGTTCTTTGTGGTGAAAGTGATAGTATGTTGTTGTGCGCATCAAGTCTCCGCCTCAGTGCGCCCTTCTGCTACGGTGTCTCCGTCCGTTCTTCAACATGCTCACACGCTCCTTTGGCGTTGGAATTCAGATCTTGATGGAGTTCTTTAAGTCTTTAACTTTGTAGATTCTTTGTATTGACGAAGAATCATTACATTTGTTGTGTTGCTTTAAGATATAACTTCCATTAGTGATGATGTTGGCGTGAGCATGAGAAGAATCTGCACGATCATTCCGCTCTAGAGCTTCCATAAGAAGAAACATTTAAACGGTTAGTAATAAGCGGATTCCGGCACTTACAAGTTTGAACTTCGAGAGTGTTAACGGCATAGTGTGAAAACACAACTCTAATTCTTACAAAGGCGGTTCTGAATGAGTCCCACAAGTGAGATAACACGATGTACGAAGTACACCTACGATTGAGATGAGTTGCCGAGGTACACCGAAGCATCACCTCAGCGTAGACCGTTTGAGACCACTAAGCGCAATCCACGGGGAGTTGCGACGTGGTCGAGAGCATTTAATGTTGACCGGCGGGAGTTTCCATTCAATCACTGAGGATCACAAATGTGAACCTCTCATAAATGTTCTCGACAGATTTCTAAGATCTGTGAAGGACTTCGATATGAACCACTGTTAACCTTATTTGTTGATCATCAAGTGATTAAATGTCAAGTGTACCTAAGAGATCTTTTGATGAATCTCGTGGCTCTAGACTCAATAGTGCGTTTTGGTTTTCTGGAGCGGAGACTAGGGAGAGGGTCTCCTTCTTCAATACCAGCAATCTCTAAGAGAAAGCCGATAGTTTACGTAGGGTTCCCGGTGAGAATGAAACAAGCTTCTGTTAAGAGAAACTTGAGTGGATAAGAAGGTTTAGTGCATCGTCCTTTGGGTCCATGACGACTTTTAATCTTCAATACCGGCGTCACAAAGTGACAACATGTTATATGAATTGAACCTACTGTCTGCCCTAAGTTGAATAATCTGGAGGGCTATTTCTTTTCACCCTTTTCTTTGCATTTCTTTTTAATTCTTCAACTCCTTCTTTCTCCGATTCTCATTTTCTCCTTTTTACAATCATACCTAAGGACTTCTAAATACTAACTATTTGTGGTGTCCTTGGGTAGATCCATCGGCTCTGGCGGATCATAGGACGGTTATTCTAACCTTAGTCACCTTATAACTCCATGACTAACCTATGTTGCCATAAAACCACTGATGTGAAAAATCTCTCACAGTGTTTATGAATGAAAAACATTTTAGTACCACTTTTGAGATAAGATTTTGCATAAATACTCCCCATCCACATGTGCTTAAGAGTTTTAACGGTTAAAATGCACGATGAGGAAAGAGCGCACACTTTTTGAATTGATTAACTCAAGATAGACATTCCCCCAAGAGACACGATTCGTTGGCATAGTTAAAGAGTTACAATGTCGGCTTTTAGGTGACAACTAGCTCTAATAACTACCTTGAAGGTGTAGACAATCCTCGAAAGGTCGTCAAACCCGTCGGAGTTCATGTTTATCAAGAGTTTCTCGAATGGTACATTCTACTCAGACAAGTCCTTTGCGAGACACGTTTACATCACTAGCGAACTAGCTTGAAATTATTACCATCGGGACAAGTCTTTTCGAGTTACTAACAGTTAAGTATCGTCAATTCGTTGGTTAAGTCTGAAGCACACAGATTCATTTGCATTTTACACAACATATTTCTTATCACATATTTTCTCCCCTTCAAAAATGGCATATATGATGTTATTTTTGAAAAGTTGAGAATAAATATGACCATTTTGAGTGTTGAGGGAAGAATGACCACTGTGAACAATTTGTGAACAAAGTTTCAAATACTCCCCTCAACAAGTGATATAAACGGTTGAGGTTTTGAAAATCATAAGGGAAGTACTTGTTCTTTTGAGCAAAACCTTGAAAAATGAAAGGTTTGATAGGTTTTACTCAAAAGTAAGAAGCTTTAGCTCCTTTTCTAAGGATTGTGGCGAGGCGTACCCACGGGGTCCTTTATTTACAGTGCGGGTTGTACAATCTGTAATGTGTGCACAAGCCATTTACATAATCAATCAAACATCCAAAACTATATGAGGAAAACAATTCAAGGGGTACCGGAAGTGCGGTGATGTTCCCGGGTGTGTACGAGGCGTTGAAAGCGGTTATGTTAATCTGGGTGACCACCGACATAACTCTCCAATCGTCAGGCCGATCCCTTCGAAACAACCGTTCATCAATCATTGTGATGATCCGTCTCACATCCCTCCTTTCATGAGAATTCCAGCGCTTAGGAGACCCAATTTTACGGTATATCCTTCAACCGGTATGCCAATCCATCCCTAACCACTTCAAGTATGATCCCGAACTTGTGGAGTTAAGCTGCACGCCATGCGATGCTTCTTTGAAGTTCACTCGGTAAACAGCGAAAGGTTTGTGATGAGTGTATATTGAGATAGCTTGGTTGATATCGGGAAGATCAAGCTTTGGAGGAGTGAAGTTGACAGCGTCGATAAGATTCAACGGCCGGTGGAGATCTTCTACATGTTCCTTGATGACAATCCGTCTTATGAAGATGAGAAGTGACTTGATAAATTCACGTTGTACTGCGGTTGAGAATTGTCTCATGCGACCCAGTACTTTGGCAAGGTACATGTCTTCGATGTCATTGAGAGACAAATTCTCAAAGTCATCTTCAGAGAAAGCATAGTCCCGTTCATCTTGTCGTTTGACTACGATCTTCTTTAGGAATGTGTAGTCCCACTTAGACGAAAGGTCAAGGTGTATGATGGCAACGATATCTTTAGAACTATGCACAGCATGTTGAGACTTCGAACCTGACAGCTTCGTAGTAGATTAGTAGGCGTTTTCGGCGATGATGAATCCCATACAATGCATCTCGGTCGTATGCTTCCATTGTGTTGGAGAACAAGTGATTGGCATGTTCCTCAATGGCTATGCGGTTTGAGTAGGCAATGCTTTGGGAATGGAAGTGTCAATGATGTAGCGTATTTTCTTGAATCATCGCCATCGTGTAGAAGAAAATCCAAGTCTTTGTTGAAGAAATATCGGAAAGGAATCCTTGGTTCAGCTGGTTGGCCAAGTGTTGGTAGAGGTTTGGTCCAATCGGTGTAGTATGGAGGGTTGTTCCTTTGTGTGAAGTCAATGTTTGCTTCTGGGTTGAGCCAATCCATGTTGTTAGACATAGCTCGAGCAATGTTTTCAAGGTGATATTCGACCTCGAGGGCACTTTCGGAGCTGTCTTTTAGAAGTTGAAACGCTTCATTCTTGATTCGCTTCAACTTAGATTTCGTCATTTTCTTCACATGGAACTTTTCTTGCAATATTTTAGCATGCTCCAATGTAGAACCGTCTACCAAGTTCGACCTTCTTCGAGGTAGGGAGTTTTGTTAACAAGAGTAGCAAACCATTCAAATTCCTTTGTTTTATCGTCATCTAGCCATGATCGACGTCGGTCAGGTGTCTTCTTCTTCTTTTGAAGGCCTAGATGATGATTCGGTTTCTGAACTTTTTTGGGAGAGGTGGGTTGTTGTAGGGGCTCAAGGACCTCTTCATCGTCACCACCGGTATAATCAAAGTGATCATCGGTTTTACGAGTCGGGGGTGGTAACTGGAATCGATCCGAGGTTTTTCCAAGATAGAAGAGCGAGGAGATTTTTGTTGAGCAGGAGGCCGTTGTGGAGGAGGTTGCATCATAGAAGATTCACCCTTCGGCGTTTAGGTGCGAGAATCTTTATCCTTATCCTTGTCTTCATCGTCTCTAGGGCGTTTGACTTTTCACGAATCTACAAGCTTCTTGAAGTTGGTAGTCCAAAGAATGCTTGAAACGGCTTTCCTTCATCAAGTAAATGTCCCAGATCATTCAGACATTTGTGTAACAAGCTTGGCCACCAATTCATTATCCGAGAAAACTACCGGATCGGTTGGATTGATTGTGGCGGTTAAGGGCGTTGATCGAATAGTTTGCTTGGCGATCTGCATAAGATTTGGATAAAGTTGTTTGGTGAACAACTCCTTTGTGACTTTAGGAGCATACTCGAAGGTACTTTTCATGTAGCCTTGATCATTTCGTTCGGTTCCTCTTGGCGGTGATTTTCATGAATTCTGAACAAACTTCCTTTTTCCTTTCATCTTTTCATGCTCGTCATATATATGCTATATGTGATCGACAAAGAAATTCAGCTTTTGTTGAGCACGTTTTCTTTCGACTTGTTTGATGCGGCTTTGGTAATCCGTTAATGAGCTTGAGAAATCCAAGATTTAGATGGTTTCTTCACGGATTTGGATGATGATTTGGTTGACTTCTTTGATGGTGGTGGCGAGGAGTGAGAAGGCGAATCTGATGATGAAGAGATATGAGGAGACTCTGGATCCCGGAGGTTCGAGGTTTCTTCCTTTGATCTCGCAGGACTATCTAGAAGAAACGTATCATAATCAACATCTTGATCTTTTTCGGACTTCTCAGTTTCCAGTTCCTCAAACTCATATTCGATAGTATCCTCCACAAGCTTTTGTTGTTGCATAAGAGTGGTGGCACCAGCTCCCTTATCGGGTTGATTAACCGCATCGGGAGAAGGTTGAGTGGGCACACCACTTGATCCTCCGGGACCACCCATTTGGTCTTTAGCAAATTCTTGAGCCTTTTGAAGGTGTCTAACGATATTAAACTTCTTCCTGTATGATATATCCAGTTGCTCTTCTTCTTCATCCGAAGCTTTCATCATACCGGTACAAATGCGAGTCTTTCCTTTTCCTTTGTCGGTTGGTGGACTTGGAGGTTTAGGCTGGCGAAGGAGGTTGTTACGGTTGCGGATTGAGAGTAGGTAATCTCTTCATACGTGTCGATACCTTGAGCTTTCGTCCCACAAGCTTTCTTTGCGGTTCGGTGTGGGAATAGGTTCAACTTCCTTACTGGGAACAATCCTTTTACGAGGAGGATTCCTTTTGGGAAGCTTTCTATAAATATCTGTACTTGTAACACTTCAGACCTTGCTCTTCTGGTCCTCCGAGTTGGTGTACCAGAAGATTTTTCATCAAGATGACCAACTTTGCCTTCTTTTACTGCTAACCGATACCTTTTATATGTTTCAAGCTTTTTGATTTCGGTGGTTAGAAGGTGATCGGGTAAAACGAACCTGTTTCTTTGTTGGCGATTCTTTGATTACGAGATAGTATGGGTTCATCAATATGTCGTGATTATCGGGTCATTGAGCCTCATGGGATGTCGGGATGAAGTCCAAGTTCTCTCTAGATCAACAGTTTGGTGTATCTGACATAGGGAATCTTGGAGCCAAGCTTCTTGTGAAATACCATCATGTCCTCCCATATCGGTGCTTTCGATTTCAATGTCCTTCTTGTTGATCAACGACAGAAAATTTGTAGTTCCATGAGCTTGGGATGCTCATAGCCACGACGAGACCGATTTGGTGATGATCATGTAGAGTGTTCTCCATGGTTGAGGAATATACTTGAGCTCCACGTGAGAGTGCTTAGTAATGATTCCTGAAGCTTCATCATAACCAATATCTATCAAGAATTTGGGGACTCTCTTGATAGGGGTAGCAAAAAGTCGGTTGGGCGATGTCGGGAATGATGAGAACAGGCCGTAAGTCGGCGGGAGTGATAGTGACTTGTTTGTGATTAAGTGTCACATTCACGCACTTTGACCGGTGATCCTCGCATAGAATCCCGAATTGTTGAATGTAGACCTCTGGAACTGTGGCGAGTGTGAGAGCATGTTACGGTAGGGATGATTCACGAGAATATCCACGGCAATCAAGCGAAGATTCGAGCAAGTGAGGGTTTCAAAGTCAACCCTAAGGTTGTTCTTTCCAATCTTTCTTGGATAACCATTTGGGAAGATATCGGCAATGGTGAGAATCTGGTGCATCCACATTCATTTGTTGACCATGTCGATGCGAAATAACATTAGCCAAAAGAACCAACATATCGAAAGACATAGTGTTAGTCAACGGAAGGTCTTATTGTCTAGTTATTGAATGTACAGTGTCAATGATTGTTACGAGTCCTAAGTCACTTGTTTGTTCAATAGTCCAATGGCGTCGTGAAATGTTTCGTGAGTTAGTTAACTTTAAGTTTTAAAGTTTATGTTATCACTTATTGTTCACAACATATCAAGCGATTAAGTTTATTAGTGACATTATTGGATTCGTGACGTTATGATTAGTTTATTTACAAGTTTGTACGCGTAACAATTCATTATGAAGGTCAATCCAGGCTTAAGCGTAGTTTTGGCAAAGTTAAGCGTATGTGAGAGATGATATATACGTGAGCGAAACTTCGCGTGGGATCCTAACTACGTAAGAAATGTTACGCGTAGGAAAAGGGGACCTTATGCGTGAAAGCTTACGTATAGTATAAAGACCTACGCGTAAGGCTTACTCGTAAAGTAGACCCTATCGCGTAGAGGTCACTTGTTTACGCATATCCTTCACGAGATCTGGCGTAGTCCCATTGTAGAACCTTACTGCGTAATAGTTATGCGTAGAATTATTCTTACATAACTTGACTCGCGTAGGGTAATCCTTATGCGTAGAGTTGCAAATGACCTTGATTCTAAATATTAAGCGTAGCAAAGCACGAAATAAGTTCATCAAGTCATCAAAGTTAACACAAAACATCATTTTATCAACAAAACATGGCATGAATCATTCGTTAATAGTTATGCGTAGAAAGTCATACGCGTAGGTCAAAACCCTAAGGGTTAAGATTTACGCATATAATTTCTAGCCATGGGATATGCACCAAACAAATTATGGTAGGTCTATGATGTTGAGAGAGTCTATGAAATAAGTTATAACATCTAATTCGTTGAGAATCAAGATTACCCAAAGTTATGAACTTTAAACCTTAATTCCAAATTGTTAAACATTTAGAGTTTCTGGGTGGTTAACAACCTTGGAAATCATCAATTCATCAATATATGAACATAACCCAACAATCTTTTTGACCAAAAACACTTCACATTTGAAAATACCCAATTCGACTCATAAACCCTAATTTTCAAAATCCATTAATTCGTGTTTATGGGTGTATTTTGAGCATAGAAAAGATATCATTGATGTTGTAAAAGCATTTTGACACAATCTTTTTACCACAAACACATAACACATGATCATGTGTTCATACGCGTATCACGAAGAACACAAAATCACCCATATAAGTAGATTTAACCGTTGGATTCGTTTGAAAATCAAAACCAATGTTTAGAAACATGTTACAATCAAAAACACTTACAAATTGATGATCAAAACTTGGTTCTTGAGTGAATTATATGCGTAGGATTAGTAGGTTAAGAGTAATAAATGTGAAGTGATAAATTAGGTGGAAAAGTTTTATTGAAAATGACATTCATCTTTTGACAGTTTTGGTCCCTCCACCTATTCCTTTTTCATACAAAGCCTTTTAACTTCCATTTTGGTTACCAAATGAAGATTTTAAGAAAGAAACTTGACGACACACCCCCTCGACTTAAGAAATAATGAAAGGTTATAAATTTAGTCCGAGGAGTGTCATTTAACCAGAAAAGTTTACCACCATTGATAAAAGAAACAACCGAGATAATATAACATGCAAGTTACAGATGTTTTGAAGCAGGTTAAGTGATATTTTTCTCCCCTCAACACTTGATCGAAAAATTACTGAATTTTGAAAGATTATAGTGTTGACGGAAGAAATATACTTGCAATGTTGAAAGAAAATAGATAGAAGAATATTTTTGTTGTTTTATCGGATTTTATACTTTTGTATTTTGTTTTTGAAAATTATTTACAAAGAGATTTTGGTGTTTGATGTGTTTTAAGAACTGTTTTAGGAGGTCATCCAATTCCTCTTGAGTCAAACACCTCATACCAATCCGGTGGACCAACTCATTAAACCTAGCGGAGGCAAGGCTTTGGTGAGAAGATCGCCAATTGGTATTACAGTACCCACAAAATATAATTCAACGATTACCACTGTTCCACGTGATCCTTGATGAAATGATATCGAAGATCGATGTGCTTTGATTTCGAGTCTTTGAAGCGAGTTGCACGAGATGCAATGGCACTCGATTGTCGCAAGATACATCGGGATTACATCAAATACGTAACCATAGTCTTTGAGTTGTGTTCTCATCCAGATGACTTGAGCACAACACGCGACATGGCTACATATTACGCCGGTTGAGGACAGCGATGTACAATGCTGCTTCTTGATTGCCATGACACCAGTTTATCACCAAGAAATTGTAAAGCTCTGAAGTACTTTTCCGTGAGTCTAAGCATCCTGCGTGTGTGCGTCTGAAAAGCGATTAGTTCAAAACGGAATCCTTCGGATACCAGATCCCCAAATTAATGGTTCCCTTGATGAATCGGAGGATTCTTTTAGCCTCAGAGAGGTGGGTTTCAGTTGGTCGCTGATCCGATAGCGAGAGCAAAGATATCGGCAAAGACAATATCGTCTCTACTTACTATTAGATACATGAGAGTCCCAATAATACTGCGGTATTTTGTAGGGTTCACCAATTTCCCATGTAAATCAGCGTCTAGCTTCTTGGTATGAGCCATTGGTGTGGCATAGGTGTCCTGAGTTTTCATTCCAAATTTGTTTAACAATTCAAGGGCATATTGGACTGACTCAAGAAAATACCACGGGGTGATTGATGAACTTGCGGTCCTAGAAAGAACGTAAGTTCACCCATCATGGACATTTCAAAATTTTTCTTCATTAGTTTTGCAAAAGCGATTGAAAACTTTTATGTGTAGACCCAAAAATGATGTCATCCACGTAAATTTGAACAATTAAGATATGTGTCCCGTGATATTGTATAAAAGAGTTGGGTCAACCGAACCTTTGGTGAAATTATTAGCAATGAGGAAGGATGATAGCTTATCGTACCATGCTCGAGGAGCTTGTTTGAGACCATCTGAGCTTTGTTCGGTTTGTAGGCGTGATTGAAACTTCGGGATCAACGAATCCATCGGTTGGTGACATAAACCGTTTCTTTAAGTTGTCCATTGAGAAGCGGTTTTGACATCCATCGATAGACCGTCATATTCATATGAGCCATGAGCGCTAGAAATATCGAGAACGACCTCAAGGCGAGCAGCGGGCAAAAGATTCTTCAAAGTCAATACCCTCTTCACGGCGATAACCCTTAGCCACGGGCGTGACTTATTTCGGATAACATTTCCTTGACATCAATTTGTTTTTCCAAATCCATTTGAGACCAATGGCGTAGACTCCTGTTGGTCTTTCAACCAGTTCCCATACTTCAAGGCGTTTGAATTGGTTGAGTTCTTCTTGCATGGATTCAATCCGGTTGTCTTTTGTCATTGCGTCTTTGATGTTTTAGGTTGATTGGCGGACGGTGAGTGCATAAATGCAATGTTCACCGTCTGAGTGAAGACGTTGTCTCGTAACGACGGGTTGATTCGGGTTGCCAATAATGTTTTCAAGAGGATGGTCTTTCGTCCATCTATGTGTGGAGGGTTGATGTTGGTATACATTGTGCGGTCGAGGATTCAAATGGTTTGTTGAAGATTTCGCGACATCCGTGCGGCGAATCTCATTAGCAAGCGGGTTGAAGAACGCATTTGGATCAAAATCTGCGGTGGGGTACTACATTGAGAATATCATCGCTGCTTCATCATTGTTGGGCGGTTTGTTCAAGCTGTTGTGGTGGAGTCAAGCGGTGTAGGTGCATCTGCTGTAGTTGTTGTAGCAGTGTATCGGGTATAAGAGTATTATCGGTTGGCAGTAGCTTGGATACACACGAGCACGTTCATCAATATCGTCCTGAGCGAACAAATGTGAGCAAATAACCTTTCCATTTGTTGACGAGTAAGCGGGGGCTTTGTTCGGTGATGATGGGGTTTGGGGAAGTTTAAGCGGTTGTGTCAGGGTTCTAAGCTGTTATACTCAGAAGCCATTTCCGTAAGTTCATCAAAATGAGCATGAATCGTTTCCATCACCTTTTTGTGCGGCGATTCCAGGATTCGGAAACCTTTTGAATTATCACGGTATCCGATAAAGACTCCAATGTCAGCTTTGGCTTTGAGCTTTCCAAAGTCATCACGATCATTATTCGGATAGCAAAGAGATCCAAATACATGAAAGTGTTTTATATTCGGTTTTCTGTTATGGACGAGCTCGAAAGGTGTTTTGTTGTGGCGTTTTGTAATCATAGAACGGTTTTGAGTATAGCATGCGATGATCGACTTACGCCCATAAGTAATCTGGAAGTTTAGCATTGATTAACATTGTTCTTGCGGCTTCCACTAGCGTTAGGTTTTGTCTTTCGACAACTCCGTTTGTTCTCGTGTATGCGTGCAATAGATGTGCGATCTTTGAATTCCCACTTTCTCATAGAATTCACGAAGAGTTTGATTAACAAATTCGATGCCTTTATCGTTGCGATTAGTCGACGGTGTTTCAGTAGTGAACTTGTATTTTCGTGAAAAGGTGATGATCATTTGTGGAGCTTGATCTTTGCTTCGAAGAAAGTAGACCCAAGTCCAACGTGAATAGTCATCAACAATTACTAAGATGTAGCGTTTGCCATTGATCGTTTGCACGCGCGTCGGGCCACACAAATCCATGTGAAGAAGATGAAGCACATCTTGAGAGCTGTGTTCCACCTTTGAAGGAAAATGAGCACGAGTGCTTTTGCCTTGTTCACAAGCTGAGCAAAGGTGATCTTTAGAATACCTAAACCGTGGGAGTCCTTCAACTAGTTTGTGTCGAGCAAGGTTGGTGATGGTTTGAAAGTTTAGATGTGAGAGAGTGCCATAGCCGGATTTTGTTGATGTTTCCTTTGAAAGTAAGCAAATGGGAGATGAAGCAACCATGTCTTTCATAGAGATAGTGTAGAGACTAGAATTACGCGATCCGGACATAAGGTCATTTCCTTGTAGATCACGAATGAAACAAGTTTTCTCCGGAAAGCAACCTCCAAATCTCCATCACAAAACTGACCTCTTGAAAGATTATGACCGAGGTCTTCCACATAGTAAACCCTGCTAATTTCGATGTTCCCATTGACATAGTCTCAGTAGCCCATGATAGCTGCGAAGTGATCATTCGAACTTGCGACAAAGTGCCAATGAACTTTGCAATAAAGTTTGATAACAGTTTAAGATTGCTGTCATGTGTCGGGAACATCCGCTATCAACAATCCAGAGAATGATCGTATCACGCATTACACACAGGCGACACGGATGGAATAGAAGTAGATTTGGAACCAAAATGTTAGAGGGTTCCGTAGAGTGTATAGTAGATATACAAACATCAATAGCTTTAGGTATCCACTTAAATCCTAGTGTGTTATATATCCATTTCGGCCATCTCCAACTAGTATTTGCTTTAGTCTTAGTGAATGCACTAGGTGGTACTACATTCCTAGGAGGTGACAACTGAGCTCTGAGGGGCAGCAATGCGTTTCTAAGAATCTAAAGATGGCGGTCTACCAAGCACAGACTTAGAAAGATTAGTGGGCCTAGAGGTATTCGGTTCTTAGGATTCCTTAAACGAGAGATGATAGCTTTAGCAACACATTTATCATGGCAATCGAATTCATACTTTTACCACAAATAACACAAGGTGCATCGGACTGAATATCAAAAGTACTTAACGGTTTAGCATTCGTTACATCACTATTTCTATTACATTTGCGAGACGCAATATCTATAGTGGAGGCAGCGTGAGTCTTATTCATAGTCCTAGGGTGTTCTTCTACTTTAGCATTCTTGATTGATCTTTTCTTAGGTCGCAACTTCCTATTCTTGATTTAGTGCTCCTAGGTTTGAAGTGCGGACATTTGGAAAAGATGCAACTATTCTGTCGATAGAAGGAGGCACGTTAGCATCTTGTGATTTGGCAGTATGGATTCTAGGTGCATGAGTACTAAGTGTTCTTTGGGGCTAATCTCTTAATGATGGTTGGTGGAAGTTGTTCATACTTTCCTAACATTTCTCTTTCTTAATAGAGATCTTGACTTGAGACATTTCAGCAAAATGCATAACTTCTTTAGTGTGTGCAAGATAATGATCAAGTTCATTTGATGCTTCATCACGAGTCTTTTTGAGTAAATCAAATATGACACCATATTCCTTTTTGACTTTTAAAGGTTCTTGTTCATATTTTGAGATTTGACACTTAAAAGACACGTTTTGATCATCCAGGTGCTCAATTTTAGGATCGAAGATTTTTACGCATGGCTGGAGATTTTATGTTGAAAAGCAATTTGTTGATCATGAATATCTTTTTGACACCAATTAAGGCGGCGTATTGCATTTGAAAGTTCGTTTGACAATCGTTTATTTTCAACTTTTAAGGACTCGTCGAAGCACATTATCGGTGTTGCAACATTTATCCACGAGAATCAGGCGATATCGGACAGAGGTATGCAAATGCATATGACAAAGAATTCAATAACAGCATTATGGACATCGGCCGCGATATGACATCTTCCAAGAGACGATCAACATCTTTTCTCAACATTTTCTTTTTACGTTTAGTGTTAGAAATAGATGTTTACTGTTTTCTCGCGACCTTCATCACTCCAAGTTCCTTATGAAAATCCTTTCCCAGGCTAATGCACAATTTTTCAAATTTTTAACATTAGGTAAAGATTTTTACGAAAAATGTCTCTTTGTTCTCGCGCCATAGGCGATTGAAAATGATCAATTTTGATTTCAGAACGATATTCTATCTCATGTTGTAAAATTTTGAGGTCACCCATGAAGATGTCAAAATATCTAAGAATTTTTCGATTTTCAGGTTTTGAGTTTACTTCACTGATGGAAGGTAAAGGACCATAAATTTGTGCATATTCTGGTTTGGGATTAACATTAGAAGACTCAGGTGTTTTGATGATAACCCTTGGTGTGTTAGAAGAATCCGTTGGTGTGACGAAAGTGACGCTTTTGAATAGTTAAAAGGTTTGTTGTAAACAACTTTTTCTAATTTTGATCGACTCTCGTCTTCGGCATCTAATTCCTCTTGACGATGATATTCAACAACATTCATAACAGAATTATCAACTTTATATTCTCGTGACCTTTGGAAACTTCAGGATTAGGTTTGAATGCTTTTGTTGAAAGCTTAGGTTTGTAATCAGCAAGATTCGGTCCATATCCATTTGGATTGGGTTTTAAAGTAAACTTTTCAATGGCATTGACCGACTCGCCATGTTTGTAAACGACAATTTTAAACTCTTTAAGTTTGTTTTGCAAGCCGATGATTTCTTCAAGATGATCATCTATTCGTTTAGTTGAATGCTTTTTGTATGCAGAGAACTGTTTTTGACAAGTTAACAACTTCGGCCTTAGCTTTTTGATTTTCCAAGGTGAGGCGTTAATTTGCTTTTTATGTTCATGTTTCGTTGTTCTATTTGGACAACAAAGCATTCTTGGCGGCTAGATCACGCATCTATCTTTCTAAATATTTTTCGTTTTGATAAGATTTGGCAAAGGCTGCTTCAAAACCGTTTTCACGCTTTTCTTGAGTTTTGAAAAAGTTGAGTTGCTTTTGTAAACATTCAAAATCCTTGGTTAGCAATGCATTTTTGCATTTCAAGTCCTGATTAATGGCATGACATTTTTCCACTATGGTTTGTTGGTCTTGTATTAAGCGAGCAAAATCTGGATGAGGCAAAAGTTCGGCGTGTTCAACGTGAGTCTCAACATGATCATTACGAAGATCCTCAAGTATGACCACGGAGTCAATTTGATTATCAAGGGTGGTCATCTTGATAGTCAAATATAACTACGGGGTCTAGTTGAAAATCGTCGGAATGAGATGTGGATGACTCATTTTGAACATTCAGAGCCTTGCCGGATGCAGATGTTGGCGGAGATATGAGATCAGAGATAAATATGGTTTGTTGGTACGAGACAAGCCATCGATGTCATACACTGGGCTGTGTCACTCATGTGTAACTCACTGCATATTAGCCATCAACATACTTGGTGCATTGGCACTGCAAGTCCTCCATATCATCATCACGAATCGCATTTGCCATAAAACTCGTTCTTTGTGCGTGAGAGATCCACCAGCTTCATCCTTAAGAGCCAAAAGAAGAGCCTCTTTGAAATAAGCAATGCCCCTAGTCCTTGGCTTTGGGCATGCATTAGCAGTGTCCTTCTCATTGCGGTTGTAGCATCGAAGACCATTCAACCCATTTTGAGCATTTCCTGTTCCACCCTTTGAGCTCGATGGTTATTCCTACCCACGGCATTAAACCCTTGACCACCGCCCATCGGCGACCATAACCCGCGATTCGAACTTCAACTCGTCCATTGTTTACAACGGCTTGATTCCTTGTATTAGATGAGGAGCGAATACGGTTGTTGGATTTGTTGGTATAACGGCTAAAGGCATTAGCAATCATAGCAAATCCTTGTTGCAATGCTTGAGCGGATGGATTCCTCATTATGAAGTTCTTGATCATTGTTGTTGTAAGGAACCAATTGATTTTGTTGAGATTGTTGTGATTGATCGTTTGGTGGGTTTGAAGCAGTTGGTTGAGTTCTTTGGTTGAGGAGAATAATTTTGTTGAGCATATAAGGCAAGTTGTTGATTTTCAGGATGTGTGGGTGGAGCAATTTGAGCACGGAGAATCCTTTCCGATCAACTTCCTTTTCATGAGGCTTCAAGTAATCGTACAACAATCCGTAGGTAGATGATGCATGTTCTTAAACGGCGGAGAAAAATGACATACTTCTCCCATTGGGAGGACCAAGACTACTCAGGAACTTAGTATTCCTTGCAATTCTTGGCATGTGGATGTTGTGTTTATCAAATCATTGATGATGTCTGAAAATCGGTGATGATAGGACTCGAGTGTCTCTCAAGGTTCAATCATGAAGTGTTCATAAGCCAAGTAAATTTTGGATTCCAAATCTTCGATTGAGTCGATCCTTCCATAAGAAGACGAATATGATCCCACATTTTCTTTGCAGTTTTTGAGCATCAACACTACGAAGAATTAGGTTTGGTAATCCTAGGAGGATATATTCCATTGCAAGCTCATCTTCTTCATAGTGTAGAAGTTCTTGAGGATTCAAGTCTGCAGCAGTAGCAATGTTCGTTTGTTCATCTCTTGGTGGAATGGCATTTGGATCTCGGGGTACAATGACAGTAGGCATCTCAAAAGGACCTTACAAGATAACCTTCTTTAAGAACTTTCCATGTGGCTTCTTTAGATCACAAAATCTAAAGAACCTTATCACCCATTGATCGTAGTTTCATGGAGTGAGCATTGGAGGTCTATCAAGTGATCCGGCCTCATGAATTGATTGTTGGTTGCTTAAAGTTTCAAACATCTTTGCAAACCAAGTGGGTTCCCTCATAGTGATCCTTGATGGATGTTGATTAAAGTCATTTGTGTATGGTTGAGCTTGAAGACTTTGTGGTGGTTGAACCATTTGAGGTTGTGGATTTGCAACAAGTTGTGGAGTATGTTGTTGGTTAAATTGTTGTTGATAAATTGCTTGTTGTTGATTCCATTGTTGATGTTGTGGAGTTAGTTGTTGTTGGCGTTGAGGATGAGGATAAGTGTAAGGGAAATAGTTAGAGTATGGTGGTTGTGACATGTTGATAAACTTGTGTTGGTAAAATGGATCTTTGTAGTCGAATGAACCTTTGTTGATGAAGTATCCTTAGAAGTAGAAAGACAAGAACCAAGTAGCACTTATGCGTAAAACACCAAAATTACTCGTAACAATGAGGAGTTACGCGTAGGATTTAGCTTACGCGTAAGTAGGAAAAGACACTAAAGTTAAGTAGACAAAAGTTATTCGTAGAAAGTTAGGCGTAGGATTTTCTTATGCGTAAGACTAGGCTTAGGCGTAGGAAAATTCTTAGGCGTAGGATTTCTACGCGTAAGCTTATGCTTATGTGTAATTTTAGGGTTTTGCCCAAATGATCTTTTACACTATCACAGATGCAAAGAGATATCCAAAGTAGACGTATTTTCAGACTTATCCAAGTAAGAAAACACGGAATAAACCACGAAAATGAAGATCAAACCAAGGATGCACTTACGCGTAGTTTTAGGGTTTTACTCTAGGCGTAGATTTACTCGTAACTTTGATTTTGCCCAAATATGTTTCTAAACCAGATTTTTGTTATGGAATAGCTTTAATAGTACCAAAATAACACAAAAGTGTGAATCTTGATGAACTAAAAGCGGCTAAGCAGTTACGAGTAGAACTTTACCCATGAACAAAATCAAGTTCAAAAACGTTTATCCACGCGTAAAGTTTGAAACTTTTTGCCAAAAACAAGTATTTTAACACCTTAAAACATTGAAAGTACAAGAATCTTGGATTAAAAGTGTAAAAACAAGTTTTAAGCGAACCAAATAACACGTTATCTTTAAGCGTAAGACAAAAACAAAAAATTTCAAAAACAAAAGTGTACACCCAACTATTTGGCGATTGATACCACTGTTAGGTCACAAGGTTTACCACACAAGCTTATAAGAAAGAGATAAAGGCGATTGAACAAGTAAAACTCACACACACACACGATATACTATAAAACGGTTTAAGCAAAGAGAGTGAATGAGAGAATAACTTGAACAACCAACCTTCAAATGAAGGTTTTCATAAGGTATTTATAGGCAAGGAGCTAGGGCAACACACCTAGTCCTTCCCTTTCACCTATGGGCTTGGGCCTAAGCTCATGGGCCTTCTACATAAGCTTAAGGCTAATAACAAATATAAAGGCCATAATAAGCTAACTATTACATATGAGTAACTAACACTTGAATAAGGTTTAGGAGTGACTCCAACAGGAGTTGTCTGTTTAGACCTTCTCTCATAGGTTCTTGAAACTGGTGGGGTATAATCAATGTTGGGAACATTAATTATGGGTGTGTTTTGTTCAGATGAAATTTTAGCAAGCATTTGGGGTGGGAGAGATGTAAAAATCATATTGCCATCTTTATTCAAATTTTGAAAAACTTTAGGTTTTAGGCAACTGATTTGATAAACAGTTGATGACGTACCCTCCGATCAGGTCGAAGGACCCCCCTTCGGCCTCAGTCGAAATTGCATTACAAAGACCCAAGTCTTTCTTCATAAGTCATTGGTGGCGTAAAACCATTCGTCATTGACATGGTTACCGGTTGGGAATCCGCCAGCCGAAGGCCTATGCCCTTCGGTGTCTTCCCTTGAAGATGCCAAGACAAATAAGAACCTTGACTTGGTCTTCCCCACGTTCCACTATGTCCTTTGCTTCCCGCCAAGTCCGAGATAGTGGGGATGAAGCGTTACCATAAATCGGGGACACCCCATGATCTCCAAAAACGTGTGCTAACACTCTCCAAGCTATTTTCATCACCTATAAATAGGTTGGACGAGTCATTTTAATGGTATGTTCACTCAACACAGTATTTCACATACATTATATTATCTACAACTCATATCACATACTTATTCACCGCAGCGGAGGTGGTTCGCAGGGTCCAACCCTGCGCAATCACTTAACGAAGTGTCTACTATTTCTTATTGCAGATTGGCTACAAGTTTGGCAAAAGCATATCACCCCTCATACCCTTCGCCGATAACCATCGAAGGCACGGTCATCGAATTATTGTACAATCGGTGCATGCCATCCGTGGGACCCGCTACTATTGGTCTCGTTATTCCAAACTTACACCCAATCAATCACTCTCACTAGTTTTACGGCATGAATCAAGGAAGAAAGATACACCCCTCGGGTTTCGACCTTAAGACCAATCCCAGTCAATGATCCTAACAACCTTCCCAATATAACCGCATCCACTTTTACCACACGATCTCACCCGCGAAAATAACTCCCAACAACCACGCTTCAACCTCGTAGGGAGTTAGAATACTCAAGCGACGAGTATCACGAAGAGTTGGAAATGGAGGCTAGGCCCTTGGCTCTTGGGGCTACATGCTCATGTGGGATAGGGTCTCAGAAGTCTAAGGCGAGTGGAAGGTCGGTTGGTTTTGAAGACGTTCGGAGAGGGCTCCGACTAGCCGGGAAGGTATGCGATAGAAGGCTCCAATGGAAGAGTCACCGAAGGGGATGCTACGGAGGTTAACTTATCACTACTTTTGGCAGCCCAGGGAAGAAGCGAGGGTTCCGTTGCAGCCTTCTCGCATCCGCGTAGAAGGCAATCCACCTCAAATAAATGGGGGAGGAAATCTTCCTCCTCATGGTATGTACCATCCTTTTCAGGCTCAATCTTACCCTCAAGGGGTTTATCCCCACCTAATGGGCGAGGCTAGTAATCCAGTTTTACTCAACCATAGGGAAATATACCCTACGGGCAACCTATGGTATATCCTTCCATAAGTCACCCGCCTTATATACCTCTTGCTTACCCTCAATATGTTAACCAAAACCCTGTTGGAATACCTCCAAACCATAACCCGTATAATCTTTGCCCCTACCTATATGCCACCTTACAATTGTCTTTATTCGGAACCCAGGGGCTCCACAACACCCTTCGTAAGGTGGATAGAAGACTACCCTTTGGTGATGGGTTGAAAATGCCCAGCATATTGGTACCTACGATGGGAAAGGGATCCGGATAACTTTACACTTGTTTGAAGGGCTATTAGAATGCAGAGTGGGTTATGCACATTTGCTGTCACATGTTTTCATACACCCTACGAGACTCTGCTCGATATGGTGGAACGGACAAAAACGGGGTAGCATTGTGAATTTGGATGATCTCAAGGTCAAGTTCAGATCACATTTCATAACGTGAGAAAAAGTTTACAAGAACGCACCTAACGGTGCACAACATCAAGCGAGGGAAAATGAGAGAACCGGGCTTTCATCACCATACACCGATGACCGTTGCAGATAATGGGCTTGCATGAGGACCGGCGCATCTCATGTTTCGTGCATGGCCTCTGAAACGAAGTTTGGTTGAATTCCTCTCCGCGATATCCCTGCAACCTATAAGGGTTTGGTGGAAAAAGCTTACACCTGGATCGAAGCAAAAGAAGTGTCTACCAATGGGGCTCCGGTTGAAAATAAAGAAAGTCACAGCAAAACCACGGGATCAAAGAACAAACACAAAAATAGGGACATGTTTACACCATACCACAAAAACATCAACCATGGGCTCTTGGCTAATCTGTCCAAATCTCCAAGAGAGATACTTGCTACGGAAAAGGTGCAAGGCCTTTGATCCTCCTCCACGTTTGGCAATGAGGCAGGCCCAGAGATACTTCCAAATTATGCTACTTCCATGACGATTACGGACACGACACCAACAACTGCAGAGAGCTCAAGAAACAGATAGAAGAGGCCGTGAATTCCGGCCAACTGGGACACGTAGTAAAGGGTATAAAGAAAGGTAAAGACAAGGTCTCCGACACACATTGGGAAGAATACCACACACGAGGAAGCACCCATCCTCATGGGGTACAAGGAGGACTCCGGTTGAAAGGAAAGAAAAGAAATGCGAGGAAGTTTTGTGCGAAGTAGGAGATGTAACTTTTCCTTCACTCAGGGGAAAGTTCTTTCAAATGACCCCGTGGTCATCAAGGTCTTGATCTCCATAGAGAAATAAAGCAGGGCCTACCTTGACTATGGTAGCTCTGCTTGAAGTTATCTACGTAACGATGTTTTCTAAAGCTCAAACCTTCAATAAGGTCGAAGAGTAGATCGAAGGTACCCTTAGTATGGTTCTCAGGGGAACACTCATGGCCCTTGGGAGAAGTCCCTCTAGAGGTCACGATCGGAGAAGGAAGGCTAAAAACGAGAAACTCTGGTTTTCACGATCGTAAGGTCTGACTCTCCCTACAACCTATTGATAGGGAGAACGGCAATGCAGAAGATGGGCATCGTTGTCTCAACCATACATGCCGCGATCAAATTCAAACACCTTCGGCATTGGAGCGGTTTTCTCGGCTATAAGGTGAAGGAGCCTACGGCAGTAGGCAAAAGGATCAAACAAGTTTGGGAGGAGTCTTGAAGGATGTTCTCGGTTGTACGATGCTGATTTGAAGAACGCATGCGGTAAATGATCTCTATCACGATCAGGGCGGTGGTAATCGGAAAGCAACTCCCAACCTCCTTTAAAGCAGAATTGGAAAAGGTACTTCGTGCTAACGCAGATGTCTTCGCATGGACCTATTCTGACATGGCGGGGTCCCCGAACTCTCACCATAGATGGAAAGCCCTTCGGCACTGAACACAAACTCAATGAGTTCAAACATATTGAACCCATCAAACAAAAGCGTCCGAAGCTTTGGCTCACAGAAAGAAATGCCGCTGCATGCAAAGAAGTGGATCAGCTCGTAGCGGCAGGCATACTCGGAGAGGTAAAGTATCAAACTCGGGTGGCCAATCCGGTGATCGTCAAGAAGCATGACGGAGGATGGAGAATGTGCGTAGACATCACAGATATTAACAAATCCTGCCCGAAGGACTGCTACCCTATGCCAGAGATTGATTTGAAGGTGGAATCCTTGTCAGGGTTTTGGCTAAAGTGTTTCCTAGATGCTTATAAAGGTTACCATCGATACAAATGGCGAAGAAGAAAGAGAAGACATCCTTTTACAGAAAGGGCATTTATTGTTACAAAAAGATGCCTTTTGGTTTGAAAAATGCAGGTGCCACCTACCAACGACTAGTGGACAAAGCCTTCCACAAGCAGATAGGTAGGAATCTAGAGGCATACGTAGATGATATGGTCATCAAGAGTAGATCGGAGGAGGATATGCTCTCCGAAATTAAGGAAACCTTCGACCAGGCTTCAGCCATCAATATGAAATTAAATCCCAAGAAGTGTTCCTTCCTGTGGAAGAAGGACAATTTTTGGGGCATCCCGATCACCAAGAAGGGTATTAAGGCCAATCCTTCAAGGTCAAGCCATCACGGATTTGCAGCCTCCTAAGTCCCTAAAGGAAGTGCAAAGTCTTAACGGAAAGCTAGCAGCCCTCAGCAGGTTCTTATCGAAGGGTGCAGACAGATATTTGCCGTTCTTCAAAACACTCAAAGGATGCACGGACAAAAAGACGTTCTAGTAGAGCATAGACGCTGAAGCAGCTTTCCAAAAGCTCAAGGAATTCATGGCTATTCTACCTACACTTACGGCCCCAATCAAAGGCGAACTGTTGTTCATGTATATTGCAGCCTCCTTCAAAAGCATCACTGTGTTATTGGTGTAAAAGGAGAAGAAGCAAATCCCTATCTACTTGCGTTAGCGAGGGGTTCTACAGGGAGCTGAGCTAAATTATCCAACATTGGAGAAGCTTATTTTGGCCTTGATCCATGCTGCGAGACGCCTTCGAAGGTACTTCCAAGCTCACCCCATAAGCGTACTTACCGACAAGCCAATTAAGCGATACTTTCAAAGCGGAGAAATCTAGAAGGATAGCTAAATGGGCTATCGAGCTAGGAGAACATGATATTGAATACAAGGGCAAAAACTCGGTCAAAGGGCAAATATTGGCAGACTTTTTAGCGTAAACACCTCCAAACCAAACATGACACAAAGGTTGTTGAAAAGAAGCCCGATAAGGCAATCGAAGGGTGGAAAATTTATCTCGACCGAGCCTCCATCTCCCAGATGGTTCTTGGCGCGCAGTCTCATGCTCGTTGATCCCAAAGGGAAGGAGTACACTTATGCACTCCGTTTCAATTCGATGCTCGAACAATGAAGCGATCACGAGGCCTTGTTAGCGTGTCTCCGACACAAAGATATGGAAGTGGAAGACTTGGCTATTTTTGTTGACTCACAACTAGTGGCCAACCAAATAAAAGGCTCCTACGAGGCAAGACAACCTGTGATCAAGCAATACATGGATAAGGCCAAAGAAATGCTCGAAGGGTTTGCATCCTACAACATAGAGCATGTTCGGAGAAACCAAAACAAGAAGGCGGATGCACTTAGCAAACTGGCATCAATGGCATTTACTCATTTAACTAAGGAAGTTTTGATCGAAGTATTGGCAGATAGGTCCATCGTCCGAAAGGAGGTGTCTGACGTAATACAAGAGGAAGACTCGAATTGGATGACTCCAATTAGAGAATATCTAATAAGTGGTATCTGCGAGGATCGGTTGGCTCGAAAGGTTCGCATCAAAGCACCACAGTACAGAATCATGGGAAATTACTTATACAGAAGGTCTTTCATGTCCCCTTGGCTCCGTTGTGTAGGACCAAGGCAAGCTGCCAAAATCATCCAAGAAGTGCATGAAGGATCCTGCGAACTTCACGCAGGACCCCGCTCTGTTGTCTCCAAAGTCATGAGGGTCGGATATTATTGGCCTTCGATGCACAGGGACGCTGTCGACATCATTCAGAAGTGTGAAGCCTGTCAAGTCCACTAAAGAGTCCCAAGGCTACCAAAGCAAGATATGACTTCCGTAACGTCCGCATGGCCCTTCAGCCAATGGGGGATAGATATTGTAGGCCCTCTGCCAGTTGCTCCAGGAGGAGTAAAGTTCTTGGTCGTAGCCATAGATTACTTCACTAAATGGGTGGAAGCAAAGCCTTTGGCATCCATCACAGGAAGACACATGGAAAAATTTGTGTGGGAACATATTATCTTTCGGTTCGGAGTACCTCACATCATCATTTCAGATAATGGGAAGCGTTGAAGGAGTATTCGTGTTTTGAGGTCGAATATCAAACAATCTATCACTTCCGTTTACCATCCTCAAGGTAACGGTCAAGTAGAAGTTACCAACAGAGACATCATACAAGGAATAGAACGAAGGCTGGGATACAGTCATCACGGTTGGGTAGATAAACTACCACAAGTAATTTGGGCACATAGAACGCATATGAAGTCAAGTCACGGAGAAACACCTTTCAGCTTGACATACGACACGGAAGCTGTAATCCCTTCGGAAGTAAGTGTCGAAACAGAAAGGGTCATGAACTTCGAAGCAACAGATAACGAAGAAAGACTCCGTAGTAACTTGGACCTACTTGAAGAACGAAAGGAAATAGCCTCAATTAGAGATGCCATCCACAAGCAAAAGATTGAAAGGTACTATAACAAGCGGGTCCGGCCTTCGACCTTCAAACCAGGGGAATATGTCCTCCGACTCAACAGCGCAAGTAAATCTGAGTACCAGGGTAAACTAGGACCTACATGGGAAGTACCCTACGTTATTAAGGAAGCATATGGCAACGGAGCCTACAAGCTGGAAACCTTGGAAGGAGAGGCTATTGATAGAACCTGGAATGGCACTACTCTTTGTTAGTTCTACGTATGAAACTTACAATGTCTAAGGACACATTTTATTTGCTTTCAATCAACGTATTTGCATTCTTCTCACTTGGGGAAAGAAGCATTAATGGTAGGCGTCTAGTATTCATTTCTTAAAATGATGTAATCCTCCCTACCCACTTAATGATAATAACACATTTCCCTCAAATCTCTTGTTTCGTTCAATACAACAAAGATTTGCCCACCAAGTCGCTTTATAAGTTTGAATGTCGAAGGGATGTACAAAGACTAAACAACATGTCTTGCTCATATGCATAACATCCATCTTAACTTTACATTAACTTTCCTATATGGCCTTAAGGTATTTTAAGCCTTTCGCTGCCCAAAGGATCAAGACGGAGTGGGTCGCGACCCTCTGTCAGCAGTTAAATTATACGATTGCTAATATTCTTGGTGAAGTAACTACACACAATGAGGCTATGCATCTACCATACGCCTTAGGTTGGAAAAAATATTTTTTAAGCAAGTAAAAATAAAAAGAGAAGAATCACAAATGGCAAAATTCAAGCCCTAGTGGCTTCAATGTAGATTAATGACTAGTTTAACTAGTCTAAAACAGGCCATAGCCTTAACGATCCAACAAAATAAAATATTATCTTAGGCCGTAGCCTACATCACACATACCAAAGGTTAATTGTTTCATCAGGCACGAAGCCTGGAAAGGAACATAGACAATTGTTTTAAAATAGGGTACATACCACCTTGGGGATCAAATTACAACCACATGGTTGCCTTCATCAAACCTTGGAGTGAGTGGGATCAGCTGAACCTAGAGAGGGAACCTTGGGTGACAGAGTCCTCTTGGAGGAATATGGAGGTTGGACTGTCCTTGGCTTCTTCGCCATCAGGTCCTCAATTGAGGCCGCTGGGTCCTTCGTCACATCTGCAAGGAAAGGGAACTCTAAGGCAGTTAATTGATTACCTGCATCATCATACTCTTTTTCATGAGTAGCCCTGTAGTAAGGAATTTTCTCCAGCACCACTGGTTCCCCAGTCTTGGCATGGAAAATGGTAGCATTCACCACATTCCGAATGACGATCCCCACATCATCACTATGGTAAAGTTCCATAGCAACATAGGGGATCACCTTGGTTACCAGATCCACTCTGTCCTTCTTCAGCATTTTCAGACGAAGGTTTAACCCATCCACCTTTTTTCAGAGCTTGATCTCTTGGTCCAGCAACTTTTCCCTCTCTTGTTCGAGGCCCCCACACTTAGATGAAAGAACAGATATCTGCTCTTTATAACCAACAACCATTGAGCCTTCGACAGTTAACCTGCTGCACTCAGCCTCGCTTGTTGCCAGCTGACCTTTGAGCTTTTCATTCTCAGCTCTGAGATCTTGCACCAAGGGGTTCTTGTCAAAATCCTCCAAGGCATCCTCACACTTCTTCTCCAGGTCTGCATACTTCTGATCCCTAGCTTTCTCCCTCCTCAGCATAACATCCATTTCTTCTCGAGCTTTGGTGACAGCACGGAGCAATTCCCTTGTCCTAGCATTGAGTTGGTTGTCAAGCATGCACTGGCGAACATAGCTTTTATCATGTAGGTCGCAGAGCCTTTCTATAGACATGTTATCCATCACCCCCTTCCACTTGGGTGGGATTACATGGCTAACAAGTTGGTGACAAGCTAGGGGATAAGGAAGCTCCTTCGTATCAGGAAGTCCTGCAACATATGTACATTCGTTAATATATTATTATTGGTACTTAATTTTGTTTCGCAGGAAAGAAAATTACCATGGATATCATCGCCGCTGGGCCCTTCGATAGCTGGAAATTCCACAACCTTACCCTGGGCACTCTTTTGCCGGGTAGTTCGAGAGGGAGGAGTAGGTAGGATGAGCTTCCTTTTTGAAGCAGACTTCACAGCTTTAGCGCTGCCACCTTTCCTGCTTCGGACCCTCTCACCTATGCCGGAGGGTTCTACGATGGCCACCGTGTCCTTCGAGACCGGTTCATCGAGTCGCAACGTTCTCCACCAGTTGATCTTCTACATCTATGAGTTCCTTTGACGGAGGAGCGGATGATCAGCTCGATGGTTCAAGGCGTCCACATCATTGTTGTTTATAGACACTGATGGGGAGCCCATGCCATAGCTTGTCTCTTAAGGATTCTTGGGAAGGAAGCTTACCTCCTTTGCACCACCAAATACAACCAAAATTTCGAACGACATCTCTCAAGCACAAAGAAGCAAATAAGATAAATATCAGAAAGATAAGTTTTTATTTCTTATTTTAATCAAAAAAGTACATACTTTCTCCATCACAAATTATCTCCGGTACCAAAGGAGACCCTCCCATCTTTCGGCAATGCCCCATGAACAGGATTGGTTCAGGGAATGTTTGGCAATCAGCGGGATGACGAGCCAAACTATACAAAGGGTTTCTTCTCACAATGTATGGCAATGGATCATTGAATCTTTTCTCATCATAATGAAAGTCTGGGTTTAACAATGCAGTATGCTTTGGAGGGATAATGGTATTTTGGATATAAAAGAATTTGCCTTTCCAGATCCTTATGTTCGTAAAAGGTCTATCTATCAAAATGGGCACATCCCTTTCACCCCTCTTAGCCAGGGTCAACCAATCTCCTCCCGGGTATAGATTCAGAAAACCCCTAAGCACAGTCAAGGATGGTTCAAACCCATAAGCTTTGCACATAACAATGTATGTCGTAAGCTTGGCTAGGCCAAAAGGGTTGAACCTAGAAATGTGTACTTCATAATACCGGCGGAATTCTAAGATCAAAGGATGCAAAGGTATCCTAAGGTTGGAAGTGGTGAAAGCATGGGTATACAGGCCTACATAATTTTCAGGGGCATCAAATACCCCTTGATTTTTACTCGGTAGCATGATTTTATGTTCCTTTGGAATGGGGTAATCAGTGAGGAATGCTTTAAGCTCCTCCCTTGTTAGTGTACAACCTTGTTGTTTTATCACAAATTTTTTATTGGTAGACATGAAACATTCTAAAGAACACAACAATGTATTTGAAATACAGAGAAGAAGGAGTGCTTTACCTTGTTTGATCGAAGGCTTGATCGGAAGAGGTTTTAGTAGGTGAAAAGCTTGGGCGAGAGATAAACTTTGTTAGGGTTTTACTATTTTTTACATTTTATATACCCTACAAACGTTGAATCTCAGCCCTACACGTGTCCGGACTTATCCCTTTACTACCGGATTTCAAACCATTTTTAAATTTTGAAATGATGTTTACTTTTACCGAGGAATGGGGAGTAGTTAGGATTAGTCTTGCATTAAATACGGTCAATAATTACAAAACTTTTCATCTTCGTTTGTTTTTGTGACGAAGAGGAGGTTTCGTTTTTATTTCTGAGTCGTAAGCAATATTTCTTGTTTGTACATATCACTTTCGACTGGGGGGCTTGATGACGTACCCTCCGATCAGGTCGAAGGACCCCCTGCGGCCTCAGTCGAAATTGCATTACGAAGACCCAATTCTTTCTTCATAAGTCATTGGTGGCGTAAAACCATTCATCATTGACATGGTTACCAGTTGGGAATCCCAATGAAGGCCTATGCCGCCGGTGTCTTCCCTTGAAGATACCAAGACAAATAAGAACCTTGACTTGGTCTTCCCCCACATTCCCACTATGTCCTTTGCTTCCCCGCCAAGTCCGAGATAGTGGGGATGAAGCCCTTGCGGTTACCATAAATCAGGGGACGCCCCCCTTGATCTCCTAAACATGTGCTAACACTCTCCAAGCTATTTTCATCACCTATAAATAGGTTGGACGAGTCATTTCAATGGTATGTTCACTCAACACAGTATTTCACATACATCATATTATCTACAACTCATATCACATACTTATTTACAAGCCGGAGGTGGTTCGCATGGCCCAACCCCTGCGCAATCACTTAACGAAGTGTCTACTATTTCTTATTGCAGATTGGCTACAAGTTTGGCGCAAGCATATCACCCCTCATACCCTTCGATCACCATCAAAGGCCTGGTCGTACGAATTATTGTACAATCAACAGTAGTATGAGGTTGCAGTTGAAATTCATTAAGCACAGCTTGCACAAACCTTGGATACATGAAAATTTTGGTTTTACTCTGTACATTGCCTTTCATACTAGTAAAAATATAGTTGGACCAGTTGAAAATCTTATCAGTGACTAGACAAACCAAAGGATAAGCCATGGTTGAACTAAATTGCTCATAAGATGTTTTCTTAGGACTAAGACAATGTAACAAAGTATGAATCAAAAATCTCCAGTGGGGACAAAAACCACGCTTTTTGAAAGTAGCCTTTTTGTCAGTGGTATCTGTCACAATTCTCAAATTCCGGTCATTTCTTAAATTATATATGCATCATATTAGTTCATTCATGGCATTCATTTCTCAATTAACGCGTAAATTTTTATATTAAATAAACGTTATCGCGTGAGTTATTATTTTGAATATTTAATCCGTTACTTTCAAAAATGATCCCGACATATTTTTATACTTACATTTAGTTATAAAAACCATATTTTGACTTTACCTAGTGTTTTGAATTTATTTGGTACATAAATCGTTAAAATTAAATTATTACGACACTTTTCTTAAAAATTACTCGATAATTATTTTATCACTCAAATTTCACAAGGAATGTATTTTTATAATTTTTATGACCTAAAAATATTTTAACCTGACCCGTGAAAATTTATTTTTATTCAACGCTACCCTAAATATTTACAAATGCTACAACATACCATTTAATATCAAGTCTTTTACACAAAATCTTACACTTATACACTTTAAAAAAAAAATATATATTTTCTTGTCATGAATCCCACGCCACCCATTAGAGTCCTCCATAATTTATGGATCTTGTCTAGTGATTACAAAGAAGATATTTGCAATATCTCTTAGACATATATTATACTACATTTTACTTTCACTCTTTCATTTGCAAAAACCAAGACCAATATTCCTATCTTTGCTCTCAAAATATACGGCAGCCAAAGGACCCAAAAAGGAAGGATTATCCAAGATTTTTAAGTCAATTTTTATAAACACTAGTATCATTTGTTGCAAGGTTTTGTAATATAAACCTCAAGTGATTAGGAAAACCTTTGTTCTTTGCACCTCATCATAATAAGCTTGTAAGCATGTTTTTATCATTTTCAAGTTTCCTTTTCATTTTCATATGTTTCTTTTCATTTTTAGAGATAGTATGCAAGTTATGTGATTTATACCATTTATTTCATGATTTTAGAAGTTATATATATATTTGTGGTCATCCTATAATTACTCCCATGGTATACTTTGGTCTTGATGATGTCTAGGAACCCATGACACCCTAAGAAGGTGTATGGTAGGATTAGATTAGCTTTGGAGTTGATTTGAAGGGATTGGAATAGGTTTAGTACGAGAAAAACTATTTTCGACAAGTATATAAAGTGTTCTGTCCTTATTTTGTTTTTCTGGAAAATCCGACAGTGGGCACAAATTTTTGGCCTTGATATTTAGAAAATATACTTTAAAACGAATCCGTGGCCGCTTGAACGGATTAAAACGGAGTTATAACGAAGAAGTTATGGATTTTACAAGTTTGACGACGAAATATATATATTTCTGAAATTTCAGCAACATATTTATCTTTTGTACGAGTCAAAAACGAGTCCTAAGCTTTACAAATTATTTCGACTTATCAAAAATATATTAGTATACTTTGATACGAAGCTAAGGACGTATAATACGTAGAAAGCGGATTTGAAACGACTAAGATATACACGTTTTCATAAAATTGCCGTAACTATTATTTTTAGAAAAACTATATTATTTTTACGAGATAAGTGTTACGGTAACTAAAATCACTATCTTTAACCCTTATTATCTTTATGTTTGAGACCTTTATGACGAAAACTCCTGAACTGAAACTTTTAGATATCGATACAAACTTTCCAAAACAGTCGAGTTCGTTCTCTAACGATCGACGTACACTATTTTACGACTAATTTTCCGGAGCCATTTTTGTTAATTTCATGAAAATTCCGACGACATTGTTTTGCGACGAAAAGTGATAATTTCACTATAAATCATTATAAAACCATTGTAGGATGACATGTTGACGTAAATACTTGTGAAGTAATTTTTGAATGGTCAAGACGCGTCAAAGAGTATTTTTCGACGAAAAGTATTATTTTCAAACTCGCAAATGGTATAAATAACATACGAAATGCATGCATAACATTACATTGCAACTCATTACATCTCATATCATTCATAATAGGTCAGGTTTCGGATTCACGCTATACCTCGGTGTACTCACTCTTGTCGTCGTACCAGTTTACCAAGTGAGTATTCACAGACTCCCCTTTTTAAATGTTTTTAATATATTTTGGGGCGAAATGCATGAACCATACTTGAACTAAATTGATTCCTACTTTTGTGAACTCTTTTGACTAGAACTTATGAACTTGAATCAAATCCTTGAACTTAATTACGAAATTATGACTAGTTGGAACTTGTTGAACCGTACATGTTAGGACCTTGACCTAAAGTCTCCCATGTTCGGAGCATCACTATAAAGTCTCCCTTGTTCGGAGCATCACTATAATTCTCGCCTTGTCGGTGGAGTGTTCACAATAATTCTCGCCTTGTCGGTGGAGTGTTCTCAATAATTCTCGCCTTTAATGGTGGAGTGTTCTCAATAATTCTCGCCTTAATGGTGGAGTGTTCTCAATAAATCTCGCCTAGGTGGTCGAGTGACAAAGGAGTCTCCCTTGTTGGAGCAATGCAAAGTCTCCCATGTTCGGAGCATCTTTAAATTATTATATACTTGGTACTAAATTGTGAACTATTTTGACCACTTGATACGCTATATTTTGTGCAATGGGTTGTGTACACACAGGTTGCAAGTTTTGTATGGGCGAACTTGGAACTGAGTGGATATACAATGCCTTTGCTTTGGGAACTATTATGACCGCTCACACTTGACTACTTGAAGCACTAGATTTTTGTGCAATGGGTTGTGTACACACAGGTTGCAAGTTTTGTATGGGCGGAATTTGGAACTGAGTGGATACACAATGCCTTTGCTTTGTGGACCATTTTCGTTGACCGAAAGCTTTGATTATTTCTTTCGAGTTTTCTTATTTTGCTAAGCGTGTTTACTCACCAACTATTTTCATAGTTGACCCGTTTTTCTCTCATGCATTTCAGGTGATCGTTGTAAGCTTTTCTATCAGGTCTTGCATAAAGAAGTTTTCACTTGTCACTTCTAGTTGTTATGTAATCAAACGTAATATTTTGGAATCTAAACTTTGTAATATATTTGCCGATGTCGGCTAAACTAGTATTGTAATGGTGTACTTTTTCTTTTAAATATTAACGTTGGTAGGTTCTATTATCTTGTGCTTATGTTCCCTTCCGTTACACCTCGTGTTTCCGCCTCCGGGGGTGTGATGATTGGTACCGAGCCAAAGGTTATAGAGAATGCCGATTTTTCAAAAATAAAAATCACAGCTATAACCGGAAAAATTTTTATTTTATTTTATTAAACATTGAACATCATCCGAGTCATCTAGTCCTATCGTTGCATCGTTACTCATAAATTATACATAGCCTGATCAACTATGTCTAATTTATGAAGAACCATGCAATGATAAGAAGGGTAATTTTAAATCATGTTTAGTCGAGTCTTTTGAGTCTGGTCACCTGAAGTTGCATTGGTCGGGTGGGTATGCATAGCATGTTTTTACGTTCACGTCTACATCACCGTACCTTGTTCATATCTTCTCTTTTCCATCTTTCGACTTGTTAGACATAGCATGTCTCTGTTCCTGTCATGTTTCGATCACTATAACACATTACCACCGTTCGCACCTCATCCGACTTAGTTCGAATGTCGTTTACTCCACCCGATGTTTTGGTCCTCTGTAGGATCATGGCTGCAAGAAACACACGCTCGGGAGGTAACAACAACGGCAACCCAAACAACAATGACAATCCAGACAACAACGCTACTGGAATAGCGGATCTACTCACTCAAATTATAACACATCTCGATGCTAGACGAACCAACAACGGAGAAGGTACTTCAAACGCTGGTCAAGGATGCAGCTACAAAACTTTCATGACATGTAAGCCAATGGAATTTCATGGTACTGAGGGTGCCATTGGACTGCTAACCTGGTTCGAGAATGTTGAGTCGAAGCTTAGTATCACGAAATGTGCTGAAGGAAACAAGGTTGAATTCTCTGTTGGTCTACTACAGTGGTCGAGCCTTGACCGGTGGAACAATCAACTACAGATTAGAGGAAGAGGGGCAGCAAATGCGTTATCTTGGGAAGCATTTAAGAAACTACTAACCGATGAGTACTGCAGAAAAGATGAAGTCTGAAACTGGAAGAAGAATTGTGGAACCACTTGATGGTAGGAGTAGAGATTGACAAGTACACGATCCGGTTCCACGAGTTAACTAGGATGGTTCCTCACATGGTTTCCACTGTGGAGAAGTTGATTGACCGATATATATGGGGATTGATACCGAAAATTAGGAGGGATGTCACTTCGTCGAAACCAACCACTTTACAAGCCGCTGTAAGTATGGCGTATCGCTTGACAAATGATGTGATCAGTCGGAGAACTAACAAAAGCAAACGACAATGGACAAAAGCGACAGGAGGATCACCAGGGAAACCGAAACCAGAATCAGCAAAACAAGAGGCGGCGAATAACTCGAACTATGGGGCGACCACCCAGAGCGCGAGGATATGTAGGTCCACATCCTTTGTGCACTCGATGTAATTATCATCACTTAGGAGACTGCCGAAGGTGCAACAAATGTGGACAGACGGGCCACTTCACGCGAAATTGCTCAAACAGAACGGGAAACCAAGGACAGAGGAAAGCATGTTACGAGTGTGGAAGTCTAGATCACCTTCGCAATACCTGTCCAAAGCTGAAAAGAACTCCCAATCAAGGAGGTAATCGTCCAAACCCGGCATTGGCAATAGAAGGTCCACCAGAACCGAACATTGAAATTCCTCCCGCACGTGGTCGAGCATTCTATCTGGGTACCGAGGAAGCCCGCAACGCTTAACGGGTACATGCTTTCGAACAACTACCTTATTTCTGTACGACATGATTTTGAGTGCATAACTTCCTTCCAATCTTTACCACGTTCACGACCTTGATTAATTTGAGACCTATTGATATCGACCTTAGTTGTTATATATTTTGTTGATTGGATTTGATTGTGTAAGCAAATCGAATATCGGGCGAATCTTTCAAAAGACTTCATTCAAGGATTTGGAATCCTATCTTTCTAACAACTTGTTTCCTAGCTTGATCTAGTGACAGTTCTTGTTTGATGAGTTGCAAAAATCAAGCTAAGAGACAAGTTTACTCAAGTCGGTTTAGTTTAATCTCATGACAGTTCTTGTTTGATGAGTTGTGAGATTAGATTATAATCGACAACCTAAAGGTCTTTTGAGAGCTACGTTCGATATTGGGTAAGTTTACCCTATCAAATCTAGTCACGGGCACGTACTTAGTTGTATGGGGAACCTGTACGTATGGACATTGATATGATCATTTAGACTGTTCGTACGAGCATGAACTTTTAGAACTCTTGTCGAGGTTCGGACCATAGTATCGTTAATCGAATCATGAGGACATGATTCCGCTGACATGGGAAGAATGTCACAATTCTCAAATTCCGGTCATTTCTTAAATTATATATGCATCATATTAGTTCATTCATGGCATTCATTTCTCAATTAACGCGTAAATTTTTATATTAAATAAACGTTATCGCGTGAGTTATTATTTTGAATATTTAATCCGTTACTTTCAAAAATGATCCCGACATATTTTTATACTTACATTTAGTTATAAAAACCATATTTTGACTTTACCTAGTGTTTTGAATTTATTTGGTACATAAATCGTTAAAATTAAATTATTACGACACTTTTCTTAAAAATTACTCGATAATTATTTTATCACTCAAATTTCACAAGGAATGTATTTTTATAATTTTTATGACCTAAAAATATTTTAACCTGACCCGTGAAAATTTATTTTTATTCAACGCTACCCTAAATATTTACAAATGCTACAACATACCATTTAATATCAAGTCTTTTACACAAAATCTTACACTTATACACTTTAAAAAAAAAAAAAATATATATATTTTCTTGTCATGAATCCCACGCCACCCATTAGAGTCCTCCATAATTTATGGATCTTGTCTAGTGATTACAAAGAAGATATTTGCAATATCTCTTAGACATATATTATACTACATTTTACTTTCACTCTTTCATTTGCAAAACCAAGACCAATATTCCTATCTTTGCTCTCAAAATATACGGCAGCCAAAGGACCCAAAAAGGAAGGATTATCCAAGATTTTTAAGTCAATTTTTATAAACACTAGTATCATTTGTTGCAAGGTTTTGTAATATAAACCTCAAGTGATTAGGAAAACCCTTGTTCTTTGCACCTCATCATAATAAGCTTGTAAGCATGTTTCTATCATTTTCATGTTTCCTTTTCATTTTCATATGTTTCTTTTCATTTTTAGAGATAGTATGCAAGTTATGTGATTTATACCATTTATTTCATGATTTTAGAAGTTATATATATATTTGTGGTCATCCTATAATTACTCCCATGGTATACTTTGGTCTTGATGATGTCTAGGAACCCATGACACCCTAAGAAGGTGTATGGTAGGATTAGATTAGCTTTGGAGTTGATTTGAAGGGATTGGAATAGGTTTAGTACGAGAAAAACTATTTTCGACAAGTATATAAAGTGTTCTGTCCTTATTTTGTTTTTCTGGAAAATCCGACAGTGGGCACAAATTTTTGGCCTTGATATTTAGAAAATATACTTTAAAACGAATCCGTGGCCGCTTGAACGGATTAAAACGGAGTTATAACGAAGAAGTTATGGATTTTACAAGTTTGACGACGAAATATATATATTTCTGAAATTTCAGCAACATATTTATCTTTTGTACGAGTCAAAAACGAGTCCTAAGCTTTACAAATTATTTCGACTTATCAAAAATATATTAGTATACTTTGATACGAAGCTAAGGACGTATAATACGTAGAAAACGGATTTGAAACGACTAAGATATACACGTTTTCATAAAATTGCCGTAACTATTATTTTTAGAAAAACTATATTATTTTTACGAGATAAGTGTTACGGTAACTAAAATCACTATCTTTAACCCTTATTATCTTTATGTTTGAGACCTTTTGGACGAAAACTCCTGAACTGAAACTTTTAGATATCGATACAAACTTTCCAAAACAGTCGAGTTCGTTCTCTAACAATCGACGTACACTATTTTACGACTAATTTTCCGGAGCCATTTTTGTTAATTTCATGAAAATTCCGACGACATTGTTTTGCGACGAAAAGTGATAATTTCACTATATATCATTATAAAACCATAGTAGGATGACATGTTGACGTAAATACTTGTGAAGTAATTTTTGAATGGTCAAGACGTCAAAAGAGTATTTTTCGACGAAAAGTATTATTTTCAAACTCGCAAATGGTATAAATAACATACGAAATGCATGCATAACATTACATTGCAACTCATTACATATCATATCATTCATAATAGGTCAGTTTCGGGATTCACGCTATACCTCGGTGTACTCACTCTTGTCGTCGTACCAGTTTACCAAGTGAGTATTCACAGACTCCCCTTTTTAAATGCTTTAAATTATTTTGGGGCGAAATGCATGAACCATACTTGAACTAAATTGATTCCTACTTTTGTGAACTCTTTTGACTAGAACTTATGAACTTGAATCAAATCCTTGAACTTAATTACGAAATTATGACTAGTTGGAACTTGTTGAACCGTACATGTTAGGACCTTGACCTAAAGTCTCCCATGTTCGGAGCATCACTATAAAGTCTCCCTTGTTCGGAGCATCACTATAATTCTCGCCTTGTCGGTGGAGTGTTCACAATAATTCTCGCCTTGTCGGTGGAGTGTTCTCAATAATTCTCGCCTTAATGGTGGAGTGTTCTCAATAATTCTCGCCTTAATGGTGGAGTGTTCTCAATAAATCTCGCCTAGGTGGTCGAGTGACAAAGGAGTCTCCCTTGTTGGAGCAGTGCAAAGTCTCCCATGTTCGGAGCATCTTTAAATTATTATATACTTGGTACTAAATTGTGAACTATTTTGACCACTTGATACGCTATATTTTGTGCAATGGGTTGTGTACACACAGGTTGCAAGTTTTGTATGGGCGGAACTTGGAACTGAGTGGATATACAATGCCTTTGCTTTGGGAACTATTATGACCGCTCACACTTGACTACTTGAAGCACTAGATTTTTGTGCAATGGGTTGTGTACACACAGGTTGCAAGTTTTGTATGGGCGGAATTTGGAACTGAGTGGATACACAATGCCTTTGCTTTGTGGACCATTTTCGTTGACCGAAAGCTTTGATTATTTCTTTCGAGTTTTCTTATTTTGCTAAGCGTGTTTACTCACCAACTATTTTCATAGTTGACCCGTTTTTCTCTCATGCATTTCAGGTGATCGTTGTAAGCTTTTCTATCAGGTCTTGCATAAAGAAGTTTTCACTTGTCACTTCTAGTTGTTATGTAATCAAACGTAATATTTTGGAATCTAAACTTTGTAATATATTTGCCGATGTCGGCTAAACTAGTATTGTAATGGTGTACTTTTTCTTTTAAATATTAACGTTGGTAGGTTCTATTATCTTGTGCTTATGTTCCCTTCCGTTACACCTCGTGTTTCCGCCTCCGGCGAGGGTGTGACAGTATCATACCCCATGGATGATAAAGTAGCATGAATTTCAGACATAGGTAATGTGATGAGACCATTGAGATCATCCAAGTGAAGTACTCTCCTCAAGGATGCCTCAGTAACATCAATAGTTACCCCATCTACAGTGGCTCTTAGAGCATCCACTGGTTCATGTGTATCTCCAATCTCAAGTGTTATGGACTGAGCAGAAGTCCAAAACTGATTGATTTGAGAGATATAGATTGTGGGTTTTAAAAGTAAAGCATACCTTATATGAGTGGTATGAAGAAAGTCCACAATCTGATGAAAAACAGGGCCACTCTTCTCGTTAGACTTTTGTAGGTAGGCCACTAGGTTGTGCTCATCTGCAAATTTCAAAGAAGCCATAGAAACTTTGGATGAAAAATATTATTATGTCAGTAAGAATTGAAGTAATGACTAGCCAATTAAGAGAAAAAGATATACAGGGTTAGGGTTTAGAATTGATGCGCAAGTAAAATTATCTTTAGAAAGTAGTTATAATATAGAAAGAAGATAATTTACTTAAAATATTAACCCTATATATATAACTATCAGTGGTTACTTTCAACGGCTAGTAAAAAATAAATTACTGACACAATCAGTTGTAACGGCTAGAACAACAGTAGTAAAATAACACTGTCAGTGGAAACTGTTAACTAGCAGTGGTAATTTTTCACAAAAATTTCAAAGAGCAGTGGAAAATAAAATCATTAGAAAACAATACTGCTCCCATTATAGTTTTTAGCAAACTATCAGCTATCAACGGATTTGATATGTCTTTACCATGAGCCGTTTGCTATGGACTAGCCAACTCTTAATCATAAAGAATATGGTGAGTTGATAACCATATAGTTTTTGGTAAACTATCAACCATAAACGGATTTGTCAAGTCTTTGCCAGTAGCCGTTTGCTCTGGACTAGTTGATTCTTATGTGTATTAGACATGGTAAATCAATAACCATTTGTTGTGTATCTCAGATATACACCTTTTAACTCCAACTTCTCATCAAAACTTGATATACATATTAGTAAAAGATGAGAAAAACCAACTTGATATAAACCAAAGTTACCTTTAACCAAACCATTACCCAAGCAAAATATCTTCCAAAGTCAACTCAATAATATCTATATTTACTCCTTGACCTATCAAAATACGAAAAAGGTAAATATCTTCATTAAATAACCTTTCAACCGACTTTGTCTATATAAGGAGGCTTGGCTTAAGATAAACTTCATCAATTTTCATTCAAACACAATATCCCCAAAACCATAAGCATGAGCCATCCTTCCAACACTATCAACATCTCTTCTGACTCCGAAGAAGAGTATGTAATTGAATCAGAATAATCTTCAGAAGCATCAAGATGGTTTGGATACTTCCCACCAGGGGCTGGCTCTTCATCCAAAAGATATACTAAAGAAACTGCTAAGCGAAAGCCTACAGCTAAGCCTGCAAAATCTCTTGAGTTCTATTCCGATTCATCAGATGATGATGATGCAAATGATGAAACCTATTCTACTGCTAAAGAGTTTCCAAAAGCTCTTTCAATAGCACTGGAAACAGCTATCTCCAATATGAAGCAGATATCCGTTCCAACAAGGCCTGCAATGCTACCAAGACCTCCTCCACATATTCTTGGGCTTCCATGTCCAAGGATGCAATCCACTTTTGAGAACAAGAGAAAGAGAGCCCAGAAAAATAAACGTGACTATGTGGGCAAGGGCAAGAGGCCAATGGAATAGCTGAAGATAGTTATAGGATGTGCTAGGTTTCAGTTTTTGTGTTTTGACTAGGAGTACTTTTGGTTGTAATGAATAAGTTGTTAGTAATGAAGTTCATTTGTTTTTCCTTTTTCCACTGAAAGCACGTTACCACTGGTTGCAATATAGTTTCCACTGTAAAACAGAATCATCAGTGGACAGCTTAGATAGGATCTAAACAACCTTGAGCATCGATTCACCAGAGAGTAACTATTGTAAACAAAAATCCTTCAAACTGCAATTTACTTACATAGACCAAACACTGGAATCACTATTGCATTGGCAATGGTTAATATATTGAAAAAATTAAGCATAGCAGTAGCTATACTCAATAAAGTCAACACTTAACCATTGATACATTTTCCAAGAATACAGGACTCCAATTTACTCCTCAACTACTTGCACCTTCCCCTCATTAACTTCTTGAATCCAACTTAATATATATTAAACAGATCATTCAACACAAACCACTCAAATCACATACTCCAAAACTTTCACCCTCAAAGATCATCACTTCAGCAACACCATGAGTCAATCTAGTCCAATCAATCTTTCTTCTAGCAGTTCATCTGATAGTTCATGGGATGACTTTGTTTTGAAAAACCCTAGGAGAGTTGAAAAAGAAGAGTATGAGAAGGTTGTATCCAGGAAGAGAAAGCATTTACTTGCTCTTTCTAGTCCTTTTTCTGCTGGACCTTCATCACTACAACCAGAGCCTCAGGATGCAACAATCAAAGAAGATAGCTCAGAGATTAGCTCCTATGTGTCTCCATATGTTACAGATGATGAGACCTCTGGAAAAGTCCTGAGTGTTCCTCCTCTTGCAGCAGTAGCTCCTCCTGAAGAACTGCAATCATCACCTTCTCTACCATTTCTATCAGCACCACCATCAGCAGTTCCTTCATCATCCTCACCACCTACAGGTATAGTGGTGATGGGTTTAGCAAGCCCTAGGGTGTATGACTGGACTAACATGCGTGGTGCTCCTAAGGTGATGCCAAGCTGGGGCTTTCCCAAGAAGCCATAAAGGATTGATGATGGGTTAGGAAGGGGATGGGTTAGGAAACATGTGTTTAGGGTAGGTTGTTGGTAGTTGTTATCATTTGATGTAGTGATGTTTGTACTCTATACTTTATGGATGTAGTTTTACTGCACTCTCAGTGCAGTTTTGTAATAATAATAATAATCCATGTTTTCCTTTATCATAAGTGTTCCTGCATCACCCATCTTTTTTTACTAACTTCATTATCAATACTGACATACTGTCCATCATAATGCTCAAAATCAGAAAGATAGGACTTGTTGCCAGTCATGTGCCTTGAACACCCACTATCTGTATATCCTTGATCTGACCTTTTTGTCCTTGGATGTTCCTGCACATCTGACCTTTTTGACCTTTTTGTCCTTGGGACCCAAGCCATGATTGACTTGGATCTGCCTCGTGTATCAATATAGTTAAATCTATCAAAGGTCATTGATACACCATTGGGATTGGTTGTAGAGGTATTTCCTTTAGGTTTCCATTCCCAACGTGCTGAGGCCTTCACATCATTGCCCATGTCCCCCCTTTTCTTATTAAAAACCCTTGCAGTGGTAACCTTTGAAGGAGCAGTGGTAACTACTGGTTTCTTTTTAGGTACCCACTGTTGGTTATTATTAACCTTTTTAGCTTGAAAGGTTCTTTTTCCTGTTTGTGCAGATTTTGTAAAACTTGTTTTGGTGTTTGCACTTCTAACAGGTGACTTAGGGTGAGCAGTGTTAACAGTTTTCGCAGTGGCAAGTGTTTTGAGGCCACTTCTAAGTTGAACTGCTCTTGGGACCATTTTGCAATTAGAATTAGGGTGTACATTATGTTGATACCTATTAGTCTCCACCCTTTTATACCCATAGACTTCCCTTCTCCCAACATGATAGTCACAATAAGCATGTAAATGATCAAAACTACCACAGATATAGCATGCCTTATTGTTCATAACAAAATCACTACCTAGTTGTTGAGATTTAACATGATTCCAACTCCTCTGGTTACCCCTAGGAGCTGTAGGCTTGTTCCTATACATCTCAGCATACCTTACAGTTGGTCTAGGTTTATTAACTGGTTTCCTAGGTTCCCCTGTAACAGTATTAACAACTTTTGGGATAGTAGTCTCTACATTCTTTTTAACATTCTCATCAACAACTGATGAGTCACTAGCACTCTCAAAAACATCATTATCAAGCTTACTCTCTTCCTCACTCTTCACCACTGTGTCCTTTAAAGGACCATATTCTCTTTCAAGTTCCTTAAAGTCTTCTAAACTTGTATGAGCTAAATCTATACTTGGAGGCGATGGAACACCCCTTAGTGGTGGAGGCGCAGTATTATAACCCATACCAGACTTAGCTTTATTATATATTTGAGCATTCCAAATTTTATCAATTGACTTAGACTGATGATAACATGTGTCTACAATTAAATTGACATTTTTAATTTTCTTTTGGAGTTTTTCAAGCTCCTTTTGGTATGCTTCATTCACAGCAGTTGTATGTTCTACCTCTCTCCTAAGAAGAATCATATCATCATTATAATTTGACTCATTTGCCTGATAGTGCTCTATTTGCTTTTCTAATACTGCCATACCTCTCCTAACATTAGCCACAGTATAATTAGCAGTATATAATTCTTGCCTTTCATTAGAGTACAAATCATTAAGTCTTTCAACTTCTTGAGCAGCCCTACATGTTTTAGAATAACTATCAAAGTTTTGTACCTCAGAATCAGAGAAAGCCATGAGAGCAAATTCAGTAGCAACAAGAGCAGCATCTGAATGTTCTTCTTCTTGTTCATCAGCCATGAAACTCCAATCATAGGTCACACCATCAATAGCCAGCATTGCCTTTGGTTCTTCCACAGTTGGTCCCTTCTTTTGCTTGTACCAAGTAGACCTGTTGTCCTTGGTCTTTGGTCTTCTACATTCTCTAGCAAAATGTCCAAACTTGTGGCAGTTAAAGCACTCCACTTTTTTCTTATCAAATCCTGCAGTATCATCACCATTAATGTGGATAGGCTTGCCAGTCTTCTTGTAGAATTTCTTAGCCCTCATGCTAAGAAGAGCTATCTGCCATTTTATATCCATCTCCTCCAAGTCATCTTCATCAATTTGCTCTATGTCTTCATGAGTTAAGACAGAGCCATCAACTTGTGTGGAGATAAAAGCATAAAAGGTAGGATCTCCAATACTAGCAACCTTCTTCTTTGAACCTACAGTGGTAACATTAACATTACCAGTGGAAACTTTAGAACCTACAGTGGCAATATCATCATCACTTTCATCTTCAGAATCATCACTGTCAACAGAATTTAACAATAATGCCAAGCTACTAGAGCTTGTACCAAGTTTCCCTGCCTTTTTCAACCTTTGCTCAATAAGTTTGAAGTTGTCGTAAAGATCATTGAGCTTCATTGTTTCTATGTCTGTTTTGTTTTCCCAGACAGTAACATTGGTTTGAAACTCTGAAGGGAAACTTCTTAGAAACTTCAAATTGAGGTCTTCCTTTTCTACCTCAATACCAAACACAGTTAGCTGTGTAACAATCTATTGAAGTTTGGTAAAAATGCTATCAAGTGAGTCATTGCTTGAAGCAGAGAAGTTTTCATAACTTTGCTTTAACAATGTCTTCTGAGTCTTCTTAGTAGCATCATTACCACCAAACACTGAGCAAATCTCTTCAAACAGTTCTTTAGCAGTCTTGAATTTTCTGAATGCAATAATCTGGTCTCTAGGAAGAGTCATCAGCAACAGACTTCTAGCTTTAAGATCATTCTTCTTTTGAGCTTTTTCAGCATTTGATTCAGGCACAGAAACTTTCACAACATCTGTGTCACCAACTTTTGAAGTAGTGGTCATAGATTTGAAAGAATTACCAAGTTGAATAATCTCCCATAGAGCATAGTCCTGTATGAGGAAGTATTGCTCAATCAATATCCTCCACATCTCAAACTCATTAAGCTTAAGCTTAGGGAGTCTAGGTGTAGAAGAAGAGTTTGATTGGTTGTTTTCCATCTCCATTGAATTGAGTGAGTGAGTCAAGGTAATTTCTTGGATCTTCTAAAACAAAATATCAGAACCTTCGCTTTGATACCACTTGATGGATCTTGGACACTCTACTTGTGTCAATGATATTTTGTATGATATTATCAAGCAAGCGGAATTTACTTAAGTAATACTTAGAAGACGAATTGTATGATGTATGAGAATAAACACAAGTTAACACAAAACTCAAGCTCCAATATTATTAATGAATAATACGAGTGATCTTAACTTATCACTAGGGTTACACCTTGAAGCTTTCGTAGGTAATATTGTAATATGATACGTACCTAAGACAATGACCTAGGATCTCCTTTCATACAACAAGGATCCTTTACAAGATAAGTATAAAGCTAACATAATAGAATATACACAAGATCTATTCTATACTTATCTAGACGCGTTTAACCTTATCATAAACTGATAGCAATGGTAATGAAGAACTTGCAGTGGGAATACGTTTCCACTGCTAGTGTTAAACCAAGCAGTGTAAACCACAACTATCCATGGTAACGGATTATTCCCAACAATCATGAATGTGGTGTGAATGCTTTGTCTAATGATGTGAAATGCCTAGTTTAAATTGTTAAGGCTAATAATCGTGCAAAGAAAGCTAAAAGTCAAAGACGAAAGATTGTTAGAAAACAGTGGAAACCCACAGGAAGAACATTTATAAAGATAGGTTATTATTGGATACCTTTTGGCCATAAGAATAATTAGTTTTGCCCTCAAGCTGCTAAGACTATGCCCACTAGAAAATGGATGCCTACTGGTAGAACTATTCCCTTAAGAAGTGAACATACTTAGAATATGTCAAATACAGACACCAGCATTTCATCTATTCCCAATGATTCCATTGCTTCTACTTCTGATATGGATGTTTCTATTTCTGATGTGGGTGTTCCAATTACTGTTACTAACCAAGTGGAACCCATTCTTGCATGGGGATCCCAATTATCCAGTTATCCATTCTTGCCTGTGTTCAACTGCAGATCATTCAAATCGTTCTGTGGTACTTGGACTCAGGCTGTTCCAAGCATATGACTGGAGACTGGTCGCGGCTCATGAACTTCGTGAGCAAATTCATCGGGACTGTTAGATTCGGAAACGACCATTTTGGAGCAATTATAGGTTACGGTGACTATGTAGTTGGCAAAAGTGTAATCTCCAGGGTATATTATGTGGAAGGTCTTGGTCATAATTTGTTCTCTGTTGGTCAATTCTGTGATTCCGATCTAGAGGTGGCCTTTAGAAAACATACATTCTTCGTTAGACAACTTGATGGTGTGGAATTATTAAGAGGTACTCGAGGTTCTAACCTATACACCATTTCTATCAAAGACATGATGAAGTCTTCTCCAATCTGCATGCTGTCAAAGGCTTCTAAAACAAAGTCATGGTTATGGCATCGTCGTCTCAATCACCTGAACTTCGGCACCATAAACAACCTTTCCAGAAAGGATCTTGTCAGAGGCTTACCCAGATTAAAATATGAAAAAGATCATCTTTGTTCAGCCTGCCAACTAGGAAAAAACACGAAATATGCCCACAAACCAAAACCCACAAACTCTGTAATGGAAGTCCTTCATACCCTTCATATGGATTTGTGCGGCCCAATGAGAGTGCAAACTAATAATGGGAAGAGATATGTGTTAGTAGTGGTTGATGACTACTCCAGATTCACTTGGGTTAAGTTTTTGAGGACGAAGGATGAAACTCCAGATGTCATCATTAAACTCATTAAACAACTTCAGATCCGTCTCAACAAAATAGTTCGAATCATCCGTACAGACAATGGAACTGAGTTTTTTAATAAAGAACTCAATGAATTTTATGGAAATGTTGGAATCAGTCCCCAAAGAAGTGTCCCTCGAACTCCTCAACAGAACGGTGTAGTTGAAAGACGAAATCGAACTCTTGTAGAAACTGCAAGGACAATGTTGATTTACTCAAAGGTTCCAATGTTTCTATGGGCTGAAGCTATTGCCACTGCTTGTTACACTCAAAATCGATCTCTAATTCACACTTCTCATGGAAAGACTCCTTATGAACTTGTCCACAATAGAAAACCTGATCTATCATACCTTCATGTGTTTGGTGCTGCTTTATGTTATCCAACTAATGATGGTCAAGATTTAGGAAAACGGAGAGCTAAAGCGGAGATTGGAGTTTTTGTAGGCTATGCACCAAATAGGAAAGGTTACCGAATCTATAACAAGAGAACCCGAAATATCATGGAAACAATTCACGTCACGTTTGATGAGCTGTCCGGTCAAATGGCTCCTGGACAATCCAGTTCAGGACCCGCACTTCAAAACAGTCCCATTGGTTCATTCCTTGTACCAAACTCTTCTCTAGCAACTCCATATGTACCTCCATCTGAAGATGATTTAAAGAAATTGTTTGATCCTATGTTTGATGAACATTATGAGCCAAGTGCTAATGAAATTTTGATTCCTACAACAGAGGCTGCTCATATCCCTGTGAACGAAGACAATCCTTCAGTCTCAATATCATTAAGTCAAGAAGCGCCTGCTGCTGATCACTCAGTCTCATCAACAAATCATCAATCTTCAAATGTACATCATGGAAATATTTCGGGCATCAATGATGAAGTTAATCCCTTTGCTACTCCCGAAGAAGCCCCATTTGAAAATGTCTTTGCTCCTGAATCATCATCAGAACCATCTTCATCCGGAGACATCGACTCTGCTACTTCAGTTCCACAACAACAACAACCACATGAACACCTTAGAAAATGGACACATGATCACCCATTGGACAAAATCATTGGAGTCCCCTCTCGCCCAGTATCCATACGGAAACAACTTGCAACAGATGCCTTATGGTGTTTCTTCAACTCCGTACTTTCTAAGGCCGAACCAAAAGACATTAAAACAGCCATGAATGAAGACTGCTGGTTCAATGCCATGCAAGAAGAAATTCATGAGTTTGATCGACTTGATGTATGGGAGTTAGTACCTGCTCCAGATTGTGCTATGATCATTGCTCTGAAATGGATTTTCAAAGTGAAACTTGATGAGCATGGTGATATCCTAAAGAACAAGGCTTGACTGGTTGCCAAAGGATACCGTCAAGAAGAGGGTTTTGACTTTGAAGAATATTTCGCTTCAGTTGCTCGTATCGAAGCAATCAGAATCTTCTTGGCTAATGCTGCAAGTAAGAACATGATAGTCTATCAAATGGATGTAAAGACGGCATTTCTGAATGGAGATCTTAAAGAAGTCTTCTACGTCAACCAACCTGAAGGATTTGTGAATCCAGAGCATCCTACTCACGTGTATCGTTTGAAGAAGGCACTTTACGGATTAACGCAAGCCCCAAGGGCATGGTATGATACGCTATCAAAGTTTCTTCTGTCTACCGGCTTCAGCAAAGGAGCAGTTGATCCTTCATTGTTCACCCAGAAGTCAGGCAAACATTTAATTCACGTTCAAATTTATGTAGATGATATTATCTTTGCCTCGACTGACCCCAATGAATGTGATCATTTTTCTAATGAAATGGGTTTCAAATTCCAAATGTCTATGATGGGACAAATGTCATTTTTCTTGGGATTACAAATTTCACAAAGTCCCGGAGGCATTTTCATAAATCAATCTAAATATGCAAATGAGATTTTAAAAAAATTTGGATTTGTATCATGTGACACCGTTGACACTCCCATGATTGAACGAACCAAGCTGGATGAGGACCACTCAGGGATCATGGTAGATCAAACGAAATATCGTAGCATGATTGGATCCCTGATGTACCTCACAGCTAGCAGACCAGACATCTTGTTCGCTGTGTGCATGTGTGCTAGATATCAGGCTAAGCCTACTAAAAAGCACCTTAAAGCGGTTAAACGGGTCTTTCGGTATCTCCAAGGAACCATCAATATGGGACTATGGTACCCGAAGGACACTGGTATGTTTCTAACAGCCTATGCAGATGCTGATCATGCAGGATGTCAAGATACACGTCGAAGTACATCAGGAGGTGCTCAGTTTTTGGGTGATAAGCTTGTAAGATGGTCTTCAAAGAAGCAAATGAGTACTTCTATTTCCTCTACAGAGGCTGAATACATAGCCATGTCATCTTGTTGTGCTCAAATCCTTTGGATGAGATCCCAATTATCTGACTATGGCTTTGAATTCAACAAAATCTCTCTGTACTGTGATAATAAAAGTGTTATTGCTCTCTCATGCAACAACGTTCAACACTCAAGAGCAAAACACATCGACATCCGACATCATTTCATCAGGTAGCAAGTGGAAAACGGTGTAGTGGAACTCTATTTTGTGAAGTCAGAATACCGTTAGCGACATCTTCACCAAAACTCTTCCAAGAGAACGTTTTGAGTTTATTCTTCCACGACTTGGATTGAAAAGCCTTCAACCAGAAACACTCAAACGTCTTCAGGAGGAAGACGAGGAGTAAAGATCTTTCCTTCATCTATATCTTTGTATATATTTTTTTCAAAAAGCAAAATAAAAAAATTATAAAACTTTCAAAATCCATAAAAAAAAAAAAAAAAAAAAAATATCAAAAAATCCTCAAAAAATTGTCTTTTTATCATGCTTTTCTCGATTCGATAATATCTACGGTCTTAATGCTGTCTTTCAAAGAATGATACGGGACTTTAGATGTTGTTCGAATATTAAAAAAAATAATAAAATAATAATAATAATAATAATAATAATAATAATAATAATAATAATAATAATAATAATAATAATAATAATAATAATAATAATAATAATAATTTTGGGAGAAAGAGAAACTATGGTTTATTGTCATTTCAGGCAATAACCCGCTTTTCAAAGATAGAACAGAGCCATACTTTATATTAGTTTTCAAAATCCTTGCTCTGATTCTTTAAACTAATCTTGTGAAAACCTCATCATTCCTTAAAATGTTTTATCTACTCAAATTGATTAGAAAGTGATGATGATCATTTTAGAAAATGTTAATCAAAAGATTGGACCTTTCATTCTCAATCTAATGATTTTAAAGATCTCTTTCCTCCATGTGCTAAACAATTTCTAAATTTTTATGCATATGTTGAGGGGGAGCATTTCTAAAATATCAAAACAATTAAGATACAAAATGCTTTGATTCTATATCACAAGTATCTTGATTGATTTTCAAATGGTTTTCAATTGGTTCCAATGGCAGATGTACGATACCAAAAAGACCGACCAACTTTACTTTATGTATGGTGATATAAGGATGATAAGGTTAGGTTGAGGTCCCATGATCCGCCAGAACCGGAGGGATCTACCCAGGGACAATCCACTAGATAGTGTAGAAGTCCTTAGGTATGATGAAAAAAGGAGAAAAATGAGATATGGGAAAAGTGCAGACTGAGACTGAGCTAGTACTGGAATAAACCCAACAAGGTTCTAGTAATGAAGTCTCGGTAAGTACTGAAGGGGTTGAAGAATGAAAAAGAATTGAATGTGAAAAAGGGTGAAAAGAAATAGCCCTCCATTTATTCAACCTTAGGGCAGAAACCGGGTTCAATTCATATACTACTGGTGGTTACCAAGGTAACATCGGTATTGAAGACAAGACGTCATGGACCCAGTGACGCACTGCACTATCTTCCCAAGCTACTCAAGTTCCTCTTAAAAGGGCTTGTTTCATTCTCACGGGGAACCGACATAATCTATCGACTTTCTCTTAGAGATAGTTGGTATTGAAGAAGGAGACCCTCTCCCTAGTCTCCGGCATAGGAACCAAATATGCACTAATTGAGTCTAGAGCCACGAGATCATCAATTAATCTCTTTAGGACACTTATTTCTTGAAGACTCGCTATTTCACACAATGTGGAATGTGAGATTATATCTTATGAGTCCTATGCACTATCCTTGTGGTATTGCCAAGACTTGATTGTGTCATATGGACCTCATCAGTGGAGTGATTCAAAATTGAATCAATCCAGGTCCAAGAAAATGGATTGACGGATGCCTTTGAAAAACCGGTTGTTGTGTTTAAAAACTCTTTTCTCTAAGCACATCGACTGTGTACAATTATTTCAAATCAAAAGGTGTTTATGATTGATAAATGATTTTTCACTAAAACTTCGTTGTATTGCAAAAACAATTTCTATTGAGCGATACACGATTGTTTTTCAAATCTCTTTTCATCAATCAGTGAATCTCTATTCGCTGGTTCACTCACTCCGTGTTGTCTTCTTTGAGACGCTCCGGTTTGAGAACGGCTAGAGCAGCTGCGAAACCCTGTCAAGGAAGTTCTTCAGAATTATACCTGATCATAGGAAGTACTTGTACTGATCAACGGGTAACCGTGGGCTGTGTACCTCAATTCATCAAAAGTGATCAAAGACACTTTCGTGCACTTTATTGCTAACTGTCTTATGCAGGTACACCCCGACGTCTGTAGCTGATCAGAATGGAGCGGTCAATCCATAGCCGCATGCTCACACAACACATTCATATCTAAAGAAATCATGATTGGTGCATCAATGACTCTGATATTTTCACTCCATGCTTCTGCTACGCTGCTCCCAATATCATGAATCAACGAAAGCTTCCGCTACTCTGATAAGAAGAAATCATGATCTAGAATGTGAGCATGTCGGTCCAAAAGTCACAACATCACTAATTACCAACACCACAAAGGTTGAGTCAGAGATTTAATGTGGCTGATGATCACAAGGCTGGCTCAAAACTCAGTATCACGTGGATCAGTTAAAGACCTCCACTCAGATTATCCAAACATGCAAGTATGAAGAATCAAAGACTACGAGCTACAGAACAAAGAACACGGACAAGAATTCAAGAACAATCTCAATGTAATATCTGTTTGTATTCAATGTAATTTTAATGTGTGTTTGAGGTGACCTCCCTTAGGGGGAGATTGTTAGGAATTAGAAATTCCAAGTATTAAAGAGTCGGTCACCTCAAGTATATGTAATCGTTAGAAAGCTCGTAGTCGTAGTTATTTTATGTTAATTAGTATTTAGTTTAGTAACACCGTGGAGGACGGACGGGTCTTTACCCACTGTATGCCTGATCCACAGCCCGTTGTGTGGCGTTTTATTGTAAGACTATAAATACTCTCTACCTTCCAAGGTAGAGAGTTGGAGCTCATAATAAGATTTTCTTTCTCTCACTAAAGTTCCCAAACCTCTAACTTTCTCTCTCTAAAAACCTCTTGTATGCCTACTTTGTGTTATGGTTTGATGTGTATGTGAAATCCAATATGTTACAAGTAACGTCGGTTGCAGTTTCAGAGTAGAAGACCTCATCGTCTGATTCGGTTTCCTCAGAGCTTTCGTCCACTAGCTTTCTTGGCTGTTCAGGCTTAGGTACGGGAATAGGAACAGCTTCCTTAGAAGGTACTTTCCTTTTAAGTGCGGGTTTCCTCTTAGGGAACTTCCTTTGACTCTCTGTGCTTGTAACACTCCCTGCACTCCCTCTTCTGGTTTTCCTGGTAGGTGTACCAGAAGACTTATCATCGAGAGAACCAACTTTACCTTCATCAACTGCTACCAAATACCTTTTGTATGAGTAAAGTTGTTTAATTGCATCAGAGAGAAGGTGGTCTGGCAGCACAGCACCTTGTTTCTTCGTTGTTGACTCCTTGAATCTGATCGTTAGAGTAGGTTCATACAACATGTAGTAATTGTTGGGGTCATTGAGTCTCTTAGGGATATCAGGATTGAGTCCAAGAGCTCTTTGGATCAACAGTTTTGTATATCTGATATAAGGGATCTTTGAGCCAAGCTTCTTGAGGAATGTCATCATGTCGTCCCATATCAGAGCTTCGACTTCAATGTGCTTTATGTTGACCAAAGCCCAAAAGATTTGCAGTTCCATGAGCTTGGGATGCTCATAGCCACTGTCACGACCAGAAACCGACTTGGTGATGATGATGTAGAGAGTTCTCCAAGGTTGAGGAATATTCTTAAGATCCACATGTGAATGCTTAGTGATTACTCCTGTAGCTTCGTCATAACCAATGTCGATTAGGAACTGTAGAACAGTCTGTTCAGTTGTTGTGGCATTGAGTTCGGTTGGCTCGATGATTAGAATAAGAAGAACAGCCCTTAAGTCTGCAGGTGTGATGGTGACTTGTTTGTCATTGAGAGTTACTGTCACAACATTTTGTCCTTTGATCATTTGCATTGAAGTCCAGAACTGATGAATATAGATCTCAGGCACCGTAGCAGAATTTGAGAGCATGTTCTGATAAGGATGATTCTTCATAATATCCACAGCAATTAAGCAAGAGGACTCTGAGCAGGTGAAAGTTTCAAAGTCAACCCGAAGGTTGTTCTTTCCAATCTTCATTGGATAGCCATGTGGGAAGATATCAGCAATGGTGAGTACATTTGGTGCATCCACATTCATTTGAGCGTCCATGTCGTGATCTGAAATATATTTAGCCAAAAGAACCAACATATTGAAAGACATTATGTTAGTCAACAGATGGTTTTATTGTCTAATTATTGAATGTGCAATGTTGATGATTGTTACGAGTCCAAAGTCACTTGTATGTCCAATAGTCCAATGACGTCGTGATAAGTTTCGTGAGTTAGTTAACTTTAAGTTTTAAAGTTTATGTTATCACTTATTTTTCACAACATATCAAACGTTTAAGCTTATTAGTGACATTATTGGTTTCGTGACGTTATGATATATTTATTTACAAGTTTGCACGCGTAACAATTCATAATGAAGGTTTGATCAAGGCTTAGGCGTAGAAATGGTAGCTTATGCGTAAACAGGAGAGGTATACGCGTAAACGCAAGCTTATGCGTAGGATCCTAACTTACGCGTAAGAAATATTACGCGTAGGAAAAAGAGACCTTATGCGTAGAGCTTACGCTTAAGCGTATATAAACCTTACGCATAAGGCTTACTCGTGAGAGTAGACCTTATGCGTAGAGGTCACTGTTTACGCATATCCTTCACAGGATACGCGTAGTCCCTCATGTAGAACCTTACGCGTAAACGCTACGCGTAATATTTCTCTTACGCATAACATGCTACGCGTAAGGTGATCCTTATGCGTAGTTTGCTAGTAACCTTGATTCTGATTTTTACGTGTAGCAAACCTGAAATAATAATCATTATAGCATCAATATTAACATTAACATTCATTATTCATCAGATCAAGCACGAAGAACTCATCAAACAGTTACGCGTAGAAGCACTTATGCGTAGTCCTAAACCCTAAAGTTCAAGAATTACGCATAAGATATCTAGCCATAGGAATTGCACCAAAGTTTTTCTGGAAGGTATAGGAAGCCTAAAGAGTTGTTTTATCCAAGTTTTAACATCAAAATCTAAGTGAATCAAAAATACCCAAACCGTATGAACATAAACCATAGTTTCCAATTTATGAATCATTAGTGTTTCTGGGTGATATCTGGGCCTAGATATGATCAATTCAACTTGATAACAACCTTATACAACAATCTTTATCACCAAAAACGTTCTCATTTGAAAATACCCAAACTTCACGCATAAACCCTAATTCCCAAAATCAATCAAATCATGTATCTGGGTGTGATTAAGGGATGAAAATGTAATCATTGATGTTGAGAAAACGTTTTGACACAGTCATTTCAACCACAAACACACAAACATGATTGTGTGTTCATACGCTTATGCGTAGAACACAAAAATCATTATATCTCAAGTTTTAACCGTTGGATTTATGAAAAATTCAAAACCATTGTTTAAAAATTTGTTATACACACAGAATAACTTACAGATTGATGATCAAGTAACTAGATTTGAAGAACGATTTTTATGCGTGGGATTTAGGTTGGTGAATAATAAATGAGGTGAAGTAATTAGGTGGAGGTGTTTTATTAAAAATAACTTTAAGATTTTGACAGTTTTAGTCCCTCCACCTTTTCCATTTTCATCCAAAGCCTTTAACTTCCATTTTGGTTATCAAACGAAGAATATTTGGAAATAACTTTGACGACACTCCCCCTCGACTTAAGAAATAATGAAAGTTTATAAATTTTAGTCCGAGGAGTGTCAGAAAACCAGAAATGTGACCACCATTTTTTAAAAGAAACAACCGGAAATAGGTAACATGCAAGTACATGGTTATTTAGAAACAATTAAGAATTTATTTTCTCCCCCTCAACACTTGATCGGAAAAATACTGAATTTTGAAGGATTTGAGTGTTGACGGAAGAAATGTACTTGCCATGCTAAAAGAAATATAGATAGAAGAATATTTTTGTTGTTTTATCTGATTTTATATTTTTGTATTTTGTATTTGAAAAATATTTACAAAAGAGGCTTTGGTGTTTGACTAGTTTTTAAGAATGTTTTAATAGTTCATCCAGTTCCTCTTGAGTCAAACACCGCATACCAATCCGGTGGACCAACTCATTAAACCTAGCAGGAGCTAAGGCTTTGGTGAGAAGATCTGCCAATTGGTATTCTGTACTCACAAAATATAATTCAACAGTACCCTGTTCCACGTGGTCCTTGATGAAATGATATCGAAGATCGATTTGCTTTGATTTCGAGTGTTGAACTGAGTTGAACGAGATCGCAATAGCACTCCGATTGTCGCAGTACATCGGGATTCTGTCAAATACGTAACCATAGTCCTTGAGTTGTGTTCTCATCCAAATGACTTGAGCACAACACGCCGACATGGCTACATATTCTGCTTCGGTTGAGGACAATGATGTACAATCCTACTTCTTCGATTGCCATGACACCAGTTTATCACCAAGAAACTGTAAAGCTCCTGAAGTACTTTTACGTGAATCTAAGCATCCTGCGTGATCAGCGTCTGAAAAAGCGATTAGTTCAAAACTAGAATCCTTCGGATACCAGATTCCCAAATTAATGGTTCCCTTGATGTATCGGAGGATTCTTTTAGCCTCTGAGAGGTGGGTTTCAGTTGGTCTCGACTGATAACGGGAGCAAAGATATACGGCAAAAACAATATCAGGCCTGCTAGCTGTTAGATACATGAGAGACCCAATGATACTATGGTATTTGGTAGGGTCCACCAATTTCCCATCTAAATCAGTGTCTAGCTTCTTGGTATGAGCCATTGGTGTGGCGTAGGTGTCACATATTTGCATTCCAAATTTGTGTAACAATTCAAGGGCATATTTGGACTGACTCAAGAAAATACCACGGGGTGATTGATGAACTTGCATTCCAAGGAAGAATGTGAGTTCACCCATCATTGACATTTCAAAATGTTTTGTCATAAGTTTTGCAAAAGTATTTGAGTATTTTAAATGTGTTGAACCAAAAATGATATCATCCACATAAATTTGAACGATTAAGATGTGAGCCCCGTGATATTGTATAAAGAGTGTAGGGTCGACCGAACCTTTGGTAAACTTATTGGCAATAAGGAAGGATGATAACTTATCGTACCACACCCGAGGGGCTTGTTTGAGACCGTAGAGAGCTTTCTTCAGTTTGTAGACATGATTAGGGAACTCTTGATCAACGAATCCTTCTGGCTGGCTAACATAAACCGTTTCCTTCAGTTGTCCATTGAGAAAAGCAGTTTTGACATCCATTTGAAAGACCGTGATGTTCATGTGAGCCGCAAATGCCAGAAAAATCTGAATAGCCTCAAGACGAGCAACCGGAGCAAATGATTCTTCAAAGTCAATACCCTCTTCCTGTCTATAACCCTTAGCCACCAGACGTGACTTGTTTCTAATTACGGTTCCTTCAGCATCCAATTTGTTTTTCCAAATCCATTTTAGACCAATGACGAAGACCCCTGTTGGTCTTTCAACCAGTTCCCATACTTCAAGACGTTTGAATTGGTTGAGTTCTTCCTGCATGGATTCAATCCAGTTGTCCTTTGTCATTACGTCTTTAATGTTTTTAGGCTCAGATTGGCAGACAGTGAGTGCATAAATGCAATGTTCACCATCTGTGTGAAGACGTTGTCTCGTTACGACTGGTTAATTCGAGTTGCCAATAATATTCTCAAAGGGATGGTCTTTTGTCCAACGATGTGTGGAAGGTTGATGTTGATATACATTGTGCAGATTTTGAGGATTCAAATGGCTTGTAGATGATTCCGCTACATCAGGTGCAGCAGTTTCATTGGCGAACGGGTTAAAGAACACATTTGGATCAAAATCTGCAGGTGGGGTTACATCATTCAGAACATCATCAGCTGGTTCTGCTTCGTTGGAAGCAGTTTGTTCAACTGTTGTTATAGAGTCAACTGGTGGTGCTTCTTCAACAGAAGTTGTTGTAGCGGGTGTATCAGGTATAGGAGTATTATCAGGTTGAGTAGCGGAAACAACGAATACACCTAGAGCACGTTCATCAATATCGTCACTGAACAGAGGAGCAAATAGCCTTTCCATTTGTTGACGAGTTAGCTGAGGGCTTGTATCAGCTGATGATGGGGTTTGGGGAAAGTTTAAGCGGTTGTGACCGGGTTCCAAGCTGTTATACTCAGAAGCCATTTCAGTGAGTTCATCAAAATTAGCATGAATCGTTTCCATAACCTGCTTTGTACGACGATTCCAGATTCGATAACCTTTAGAATTCTCACAATATCCAATAAAGACTCCAATGTCAGCTTTGGCTTTGAGCTTTCCAAAGTCATCACGATCATTATTCGGATAGCAAAGAGATCCAAAGACATGAAAGTGTTTGAGATTTGGTTTACGGTTGTGGAGAAGCTCAAATGGTGTTTTGTTGTGGCGTTTTGTAATCATTGAGCGGTTCTGAGTGTAGCATGCAGTTGAGACAGCTTCAGCCCATAAGTAATCTGGAAGTTTAGCATTGATTAACATCGTTCTGGCAGCTTCCACTAACATACGGTTTCGTCATTCAACAAATCCGTTTTGTTCTGGTGTGCGGGCAATAGATGTTTGATGCTCAATTCCCACTTTCTCATAATATTCCCGAAGAGTTTGATTCACAAATTCAGTTCCTTTGTCTGTTTGAATTTGTCTAACGGTGTTCCGGAGCTGAATTTGAATTTTCGTGAGAAAGGTGATGATCATCTGTGGAGCTTGTACTTTACTTCGAAGAAAATAAACCCAAGTCCATCTTGAGTAGTCATCAACAATTACCAAGATGTAGCGTTTGCCATTTATCGTCTGCACGCGCATCGGGCCACACAAATCCATATGAAGAAGATGAAGCCCATGCTGAGAGTTATGTTCCACTTTTGAAGGAAAATGAGCACGAGTGCTTTTCCCTTGTTCACAAGCTGAGCATAGGTGATCTTTAGAATACCGGAATCACGGGAGACCTTCAACAAGTTTGTGTCGAGAAAGGTTGGTTATGGTTTGAAAGTTTAGATGTGAGAGACGACGGTGCCATAGCCAAGATTTTGTAGATGTAGCCTTTGAGAGTAGACAAATGGGAGATGAAGCAATCATGTTTTGCATGGAGATAGTGTAGAGACTGGATGAGCGTTGACCAGACATAAGATCATTTCCTTGTAGATCACGAATGAAACAAGTTTTCTCCCAAAAAGCGACTTCCAAGTCTCCATCACAAAATTGACCAACAGAAAAGAGATTGTGACCGAGGCCTTCCACATAATAAACCCTGCTAATTTCGATGTTGCCATTAATGTAATCTCCGTAGCCCATGATAGCTGCGAAGTGATCATTCCCGAATCTGACAGTGCCAATGAACTTTGAACCAAAGTTTGATAACAGTTTAAGATTGCCTGTCCTGTGTCGGGAACATCCGCTATCAACAATCAAAAGGATAATCTGTATCACCTGCATTAGACACAGACGACACAGATGGAATAGAAGTAGATGTGGAACCCAATGAGTTAGAGGGTTCCTCAGCAGTTATAGTTGAAATATACACATCAATGATTTTAGGCATCCATTTAAATCCTAGTGTATTATGTATCCATTTCTGCAATCTCCAACTAGTCTTAGCTTTAGTCTTAGTGAATGTGCTAGGTGGTACAACAATCCTTGGAGGTGATACTGCAACTACAGGGACATCAATTCGTTTCTTAGAATCTAAAGAAGGCGGTTTACCAAGCACAGACTTAGAAGCATTAGTGGGCCTAGAGGTATTCCGAATCTTAGGATTCCGTAAACGTGACAAGATAGCCTTAGCAACACATTTATCATGACAATCAGAACGCATACTTTTACGACAAATAACACAAGATGCATCGATGAATATCAAAAGTACATAAAGGTTCAACATTAGTTACAACACTTTTTCCATTACATTTGCCAGACGCAATATCTAAAGTGGGTGCAACTGGAGTCTTATTCAAAGTCCTACGGTGTTCTTCTACTTCAACATTCTTTATTTGTCTTTTATTAGGTCGCAACTTCCTATGCTTCCTTGTATTGCTCCTAGGATGTGAAGTGCGGACGTTTGGAAAAGTGGCAACTAGTCCTGTTTCAGTAGAGGGAAGTACATTAGTAACTTATGTTTTGTCAGTAGGTATTCTGGGGACATGATTGCTAAGTGTTACAGGTGCAACTCTCTTAATGATGCTAGGCTGAACTTGTTCATACTTTCCTAACATTTCCCTTAACGTAAAAATAGTGTGCACCAGCTCTTGATTTTCAGAACGAAGATTTCCAGAAAAATTCATGACTTCTTTAGTGTATGCAAGATAATGATCAAGTTCGTTTGATGCTTCATCATGAGTCTGTTTGAGTAAATCAAATATGACACCATATTCCTTTTTAACTTTTGCAAGTTCTTGTTCATATTTTGAGATTTGACACTTAAAAGACACATTTTGATCATCCAGTTGCTCAATTTTAGGATCAGAAGATTTTGCACGCAATTGGGCGATTTTGTTTTGAAAAGCAAGTTGTTGATCGTGAATATCTTTTTGAAACCAATTAAGACGACGTTTTGCATTGGAAAATTTCTTTGTCAATCGTTCATTTTCCACTTTTAAAGACTCGATCAGATGCACATTGTCAGTATTATCAACAATATTAACAGAAGCAACAGAATCAGCACAGATATGATCACATGCACATGGCAAAGAATGCAATAACACAATATTATGGATATCAGCACATATAACATCTTCCAAGTGTCGATCAACATCTTTTCTTAACAATTTCTTTTTACGTTTAGTATTTGAAATCGATGTTTCTGTTTTCTCGAAAACTGTTTTCATGAGACCAAGTTCCTTATGAAAATCCCTTTCCCAATATTGTGCACAGGTTTTCAAATTTTTGACATGGGGTAAAAGTCTTTTCTGAAGAATATCTCTATGTTCTCGCTCTAGAGGCGATTGAAAATGATTAACTTTTATTTCAAAATGAAATTCAATCTCACGTTCCAAAACTTGGAGGTCAGAAATGAAAGTGTCAAAGTAATGTATAACTCGACAACTTTCGGCTTTTGTTTTAACTTCACTAAGTGAAGGTAAAGGACCATGAATTTGTGCACCATTGTGTTGGGGACTAACTTCAGAAACTGGTGAGATAACCAAAGGTTTGTTAGAAGTATCTTGTTGTGTGACAGAAGTTACGGCTTGTGAATAGTTAAATGGTTTGTTATAAACGAAATTTTCCATTTTTGACCGACTCTCGTCATCTGCATCTAATTCCTCCATGCGATTATATTCAACAACAGTCATATTTGAATCATCAATTCTATGTTCTGCACTGTAAACTTCAGGATTTGGTTTGAATGCTCTGTGAGAAAACTTAGGTTTGTAATCAGCAAGATTCGGTCCATATCCATTTGGATTTGGTTTAAAAGAAAACTTTTGAATCGTTGTGATTGATTCACCATGTTTATAAACAACAGTTTTAAATTCTTTGATTTTGTTTTGTAAGTCGACAATTTCCTCAAGATAGTCATCTATTCGTTTCGTTGAATACTTTTTGTACTCAGAGAACTGTTTTTGACAAGTTAACAACTCAGCCTTGGCTTTTTGAGTTTCCAAAGTAAGAGCGTTAATTTGTTGTTTATGTTCATGTTTCAGTTGTTCTATGTCAGACAATAAAGCATTCTTCGAAGCGGCTAGATCACGCATCTGTCGTTCTAAATATTGTTCGTTTTGATGAGATTTAGTAAAAGCGACTTCAAAACCTTTTTCACGGTTTTCTTGAGTTTTGAAAAAATTGAGTTGCAATTTTAAACATTCAAGATCCTTGGTTAACAGTGCATTTTTACTTTTTAAGTCCTGATTTAATGCATGACATTCTTCCATTTGGCTTTGATGGTCTTTAAGTAAAAGAGCAAGATCTGGATGAGGCAAAGATTCAGCGTGTTCATCGTGATTCACAACAAGATCATTATTTAGATCCCCAAGTATAACCATGGAATCAATTTGAGTATCAAAGGAAACCATAGGGTCATTTTGATCATCATCAAATGTAATTACGGGGTCTAGTTGAAAATCGTCAGAATGAGATGTGGATGAATCATTTTGAACAATCTGAGCCTTGCCTGATTCAAATGTTGGCAGAGATATGATATTAGAGATAAATATGGTTTGTTCGGGTACCTAAGACAAGCCATCAGTGTTATACACTGGGCCTGTGTCACTCATATGTAGATCATGCATATTAGCCATCAACATAACTGCTGCATTGGCCTGCAAGTCCTCCATATCATCATCTGAGTCCGCATCTGCCATAAAGCTCTGTTCTTTGTCTGTGAGAGTTCCACCAGCTTCATCCTTAAGAGCCAAAAGTAGAGCTTCTTTGTGATAAGTACTGCCCCTAGTCCTCGGCTTTGGGCATGCATTAGCCAGGTGTCCCTTCTCATTGCAGTTGTAGCATCGAAGACCATTCAACCCATTCTGAGAATTTCCCTGTTCAACTACTTGAGCTCTGTTGTTATTCCTACCCATAGCATTAAACCCCTGACCACCGCCCATCTGACGACCATAACCACGATTCTGAACTTCAACTCGTCCATTGTTCACAACAGCCTGATTCCTTGTGTTTGATGAGGAACGAATGCGATTGTTGGATTTGTTTGTATAACGGCCAAAAGCATTAGCAATCATAACAAATCCTTGTTGCAATGCTTCGAACAGATCGGATTCCTCATTAGCTTGACTATAAAGTGCTTGATCATTGTTGTTGTTGTAAGGAACCAATTGAGTTTGTTGTTGTGATTGATCAGGTGGTGTGATTGTAGCAGTTGGTTGAGTTGCTGGTTGAGGAGGATAACTGTTTTGAGCATACAAGGCAAGTTGTTGATTTTCCAGATGTGAAGGTGAAGCAATTTGAGCACGGAGAATACTTTCCTTATCAACTTCCTTTTGATGAGGCTTCAAATAGTCGTACAACAAGCCGTATGTAGCATGATGAAGATTCTTAGCTTGACGGAGAAAAATGACATACTTCTCCCATTCCAGACCAAGACTACTTAGGAACTTTGTGTTGACAGCGATTCGGGGCATGATGATGTTATGTTTGTCCAAATCATTAATGATGTCTAAAAAGCGATGATGATATGACTCTAATGTTTCTCCTGGTTCAATCATGAAGTGTTCATAAGCCAAGTAAATTTTGGATTCCATGTCTTCCTGATTGAGTGTTGTGCCTTCCATTAGAAGATGAATATGTTCCCACATTGCTTTAGCTGTCTTTTGAGCATCAACACTGCGAAGGATCGAATTAGGTAGTCCTAAAAGGATGTATTGCATTGCTAGTTCATCGGCTTCATAATGTAGAAGTTCATCTCCAGTGAGTTAGGAGACAGTTGCAATGTTGGTCACAGCATCTCTTGGTGGATTGGCATCTGGATCTGCGGGTGTGACAACAGTAGGCATCTGAAACGGACCTTCCATAATGACCTTCTTTAAGAACTTTCCATGTGGCTTCTTTAGATCACAAAACCTAAAGAACCTTATCACCCATTGATCATAATTCCCGGGAGTGAGCATTGGAGGTCTATCAAGTGAGCCAGCTTCATGAATTGATTGTTGGCTACTTAAGGCTTCACACATCTTGCTAAACCATGACGGTTCCTTCATAGTGTTCCTGGATGGATGTTGATTGTAGAAGTTTGTGTAAGGTTGTACTTGAAGACTTGGTGGTGGTTGAACCATTTGAGGTTGTGTATTTGCTGCAAGTAGTGGAGTATGTTGTTGATTAAATTATTGTTGATAAAATGCTTGTTGTTGATTCCATTGTTGATGTTGTGGACTTAGTTGTTGTTGATTATAAGTTTAAGGGAAATAGTTAGAGTATGGTGGTTGTGACATGTTGAAAAACTTGTGTTGTTAAATGGATCTTTGTAATCGAATGAACCTTTGTTGATGAAGTATTCGTAGGCGTAGAAATCACAATAAAGCCAAGTAGCACTTATGCGTAAAAACACCAAAGTTACGCGTAACAATAAGAGTTACGCTTAAGTAAGGATAAAACGCTAAAGTTATGCGTAAACAAAGAGTTAGGCGTAGAAAACTTACAGATTGATGATCAAGTAACTGGATTTGAAGAACGATTTTTATGCGTGGGATTTAGGTTGGTGAATAATAAATGAGGTGAAGTAATTAGGTGGAGGTGTTTTATTAAAAGTAACTTTAATATTTTGACAGTTTTAGTCCCTCCACTTTTTCCATTTTCATCCAAAGCCTTTAACTTCCATTTTGGTTACCAAACGAAGAATATTTGGAAATAACTTTGACGACACTCCCCCTCGACTTAAGAAATAATGAAAGTTTATAAATTTTAGTCCGAGGAGTGTCAGAAAACCAGAAATGTGACCACTATTTTTTAAAAGAAACTACCGGAAATAGGTAACATGCAAGTACATGGTTATTTAGAAACAGTTAAGAATTTATTTTCTCCCCCTCAACACTTGATCGGAAAAATACTGAATTTTGAAGGATTTGAGTGTTGACGGAAGAAATGTACTTGCCATGTTAAAAGAAATATAGATAGAAGAATATTTTTGTTGTTTTATCTGATTTTATATTTTTGTATTTTGTTTTTGAAAAATATTTACAAAAGAGGTTTTGGTGTTTGACTGGTTTTTAAGAATGTTTTAAGAGTTCATCCAGTTCCTCTTGAGTCAAACACCGCATACCAATCCGGTGGACCAACTCATTAAACCTAGCAGGAGCTAAGGCTTTGGTGAGAAAATCTGCCAATTGATATTCTGTACCCACAAAATATAATTCAACAGTACCCTGTTCCACGTGGTCCTTGTTGAAATGATATCGAAGATCGATGTGCTTTGATTTCGAGTGTTGAACTGAGTTGCACGAGATCGCAATAGCACTCCGATTGTCGCAGTACATCGGGATTCTGTCAAATATGTAACCATAGTCCTTGAGTTGTGCTCTCATCCAAATGACTTGAGCACAACACGCCGACATGGCTACATATTCTGCTTCGGTTGAGGACAGTGATGTACAATCCTGCTTCTTCGATTGCCATGAAACCAGTTTATCACCAAGAAATTGTAAAGCTCCTGAAGTACTTTTACGTGAATCTAAGCATCCTGCGTGATCAGCGTCTGAAAAAGCGATTAGTTCAAAACCAGAATCCTTTGGATACCAGATTCCCAAATTAATGGTTCCCTTGATGTATCGTAGGATTCTTTTAGCCTCTGAGAGGTGGGTTTCAGTTGGTCTCGACTGATAACGGGAGCAAAGATATACTGCAAAAACAATATCAGGCCTGCTAGCTGTTAGATACATGAGAGACCCAATGATACTACAGTATTTGGTAAGGTCCACCAATTTCCCATGTAAATCAGCGTCTAGCTTCTTGGTATGAGCCATTGATGTGGCGTAGGTGTCACAGTTTTGCATTCCAAATTTGTGTAACAATTCAAGGGCATATTTGGACTGACTCAAGAAAATACCACGGGGTGATTGATGAACTTACATTCCCAGGAAGAATGTGAGTTCACCCATCATTGACATTTCAAAATGTTTTGTCATAAGTTTTGCAAAAGCATTTGAGTATTTTAAATGTGTTGAACCAAAAATGATATCATCCACATAAATTTGAACGATTAAGATGTGAGCCCCGTGATATTGTATAAAGAGTGTAGGGTCGACCGAACCTTTGGTAAACTTATTGGCAATAAGGAAGGATGATAACTTATCGTACCACGCCTGAGGGGCTTGTTTGAGACCGTAGACAGCTTTCTTCAGTTTGTAGACATGATTAGGGAACTCTTGATCAACGAATCCTTCTGGCTGGCTAACATAAAGCGTTTCCTTCAGTTGTCCATTGAGAAAAGCAATTTTGACATCCATTTGAAAGACCGTGATGTTCATGTGAGCCGCAAATGCCAGAAAAATCTGAACAGCCTCAAGACGAGCAACCGGAGCAAATGATTCTTCAAAGTAAATACCCTCTTCCTGTCTATAACCCTTAGCCACCAGACATGACTTGTTTCTAATTACAGTTCCTTCAGCATCCAATTTATTTTTCCAAAATCCATTTTAGACCAATGACGAAGACCCCTGTTGGTCTTTCAACCAGTTCCCATACTTCAAGATGTTTGAATTGGTTGAGTTCTTCCTGCATGGATTCAATCCAGTTGTCCTTTATCATTGCGTCTTTAATGTTTTTAGGCTCAGATTGGCAGACAATGAGTGCATAAATGCAATGTTCACCATCTGTGTGAAGACGTTGTCTCGTTACGACTGGTTGATTCGGGTTGCCAATAATATTCTCAAGGGGATTGTCTTTTGTCCAACGATGTGTGGAAGGTTGATGTTGATAAACATTGTGCAGATTTTGAGGATTCAAATGGCTTGTAGATGATTCCACTACATCAGGTGCAGCAGTTTCATTGGCGAACGGGTTAAAGAACGCATTTGGATCAAAATCTACAGGTGGGGTTACATCATTCAGAACATCATCAGCTGGTTCTGCGTCGTTGGAAGCAGTTTGTTCAACTGTTTTTGTAGAGTCAACTGGTGGTGCTTCTTCAATGAAGTTGTTGTAGCAGATGTATCAGGTATAGGAGTATTATCAGGTTGAGCAGCGGAAACAACGGATACACCTGGAGCACGTTCATCAATATCGTCACTGAACAGAGGAGTAAATAGCATTTCCATTTGTTGACGAGTTAGGTAAGGGCTTGTATCAGCTGATTATGGGGTTTGGGGAAAGTATAAGCGGTTGTGACCGGGTTCCAAGCTGTTATACTCAGAATCCATTTTAGTGAGTTCATCAAAATTAGCATGAATCGTTTCCATAACCTGCTTTGTACGACGATTCCAGATTCGGTAACCTTTAGAATTCTCACAATATCCAATAAAGACTCCAATGTCAGCTTTGGCTTTGAGCTTTCCAAAGTCATCACGATCATTATTCGGATAGCAAAGAGATCCAAAGACATGAAAGTGTTTGAGATTTGGTTTACGGTTGTGGAGAAGCTCAAATGGTGTTTTGTTGTGGCGTTTTGTAATCATTGAGCGGTTCTGAGTGTAGCATGCAGTTGAGACAGCTTCAACCCATAAGTAATTTGGAAGTTTAGCATTGATTAACATCGTTCTGGAAGCTTCCACTAACGTACGGTTTTGTCGTTCAACAACTCCGTTTTGTTCTGGTGTGCGGGCAATAGATGTTTGATGCTCAATTCCCACTTTCTCATAATATTCCCGAAGAGTTTGATTCACAAATTCAGTTCCTTTGTCTGTTCGAATTTGTCTAACGGTGTTCCGGAGCTGAATTTGAATTTTCGTGAGAAAGGTGATGATCATCTGTGGAGCTTGTACTTTACTTCGAAGAAAATAAACCCAAGTCCATCTTGAGTAGTCATCAACAATTACCAAGATGTAGCGTTTGCCATTTATCGTCTGCACGCGCATCGGGCCACACAAATCCATATGAAGAAGATGAAGCCCATGCTGAGAGTTATGTTCCACTTTTGAAGGAAAATGAGCACGAGTGCTTTTCCCTTGTTCACAAGCTGAGCATAGGTGATCTTTAGAATACCGAATCACGGGAGACCTTCAACAAGTTTGTGTCGAGAAAGGTTGGTTATGGTTTGAAAGTTTAGATGTGAGAGACGACGGTGCCATAGCCAAGATTTTGTAGATGTAGCCTTTGAGAGTAGACAAATGGGAGATGAAGCAATCATGTTTTGCATGGAGATAGTGTAGAGACTGGATGAGCGTTGACCAGACATAAGATCATTTCCTTGTAGATCACGAATGAAACAAGTTTTCTCCCAAAAAGCGACTTCCAAGTCTCCATCACAAAATTGACCAACAGAAAAGAGATTGTGACCGAGGCCTTCCACATAATAAACCCCGCTAATTTCGATGTTGCCATTAATGTAATCTCCGTAGCCCATGATAGCGCTGAAGTGATCATTCCCAAACTGACAGCTCCAATGAACTTTGAACCAAAGTTTGATAACAGTTTAAGATTTCCTGTCCTGTGTCGGGAACATCCGCTATCAACAATCCAAAGGATGATCGTATCACCGCATTAGACACATCGACACGATGGAATAGAAGTAGATGTGGAACCCAATGAGTTAGAGGGTTCCTCGCAGCTTATAGTTGAAATACACTCATCAATGATTTTAGGCATCCATTTAAATCCTAGTGTATTATGTATCCATTTCTGCAATCTCCAACTAGTCTTAGCTTTAGTCTTAGTGAATGTGCTAGGTGGTACAACAATCCTTGGAGGTTTACCAAGCATAGACTTAGAAGCATTAGTGGGCCTAGAGGTATTCCGAATCTTAGGATTCCGTAAACGTGACAAGATAGCCTTAGCAACACATTTATCATGACAATCAGAACGCATACTTTTACGACAAATAACACAAGATGCATCGATGAATATCAAAAGTACATAAAGGTTCAACATTAGTTACAACACTTTTTCCATTACATTTGCCAGACGCAATATCTAAAGTGGGTGCAACTGGAGTCTTATTCAAAGTCCTACGGTGTTCTTCTACTTCAACATTCTTTATTTGTCTATTCTTAGGTCGCAACTTCCTATGCTTCCTTGTATTGCTCCTAGGATGTGAAGTGCGGACGTTTGGAAAAGAGGCAACTAGTCCTGTTTCAGTAGAGGGAAGCACATTAGTAACTTGTTTTTTTTCAGTAGGTATTCTGGGGACATGATTGCTAAGTGTTACAGGTGCAACTCTCTTAATGATGCTAGGCTGAACTTGTTCATACTTTCCTAACATTTCCCTTAACGTAAAAATAGTGTGCACCAGCTCTTGATTTTCAGAACGAAGATTTCCAGAAAAATTCATGACTTCTTTAGTGTATGCAAGATAATGATCAAGTTCGTTTGATGCTTCATCATGAGTCTGTTTGAGTAAATCAAATATGACACCATATTCCTTTTTAACTTTTGCAAGTTCTTGTTCATATTTTGAGATTTGACACTTAAAAGACACATTTTGATCATCCAGTTGCTCAATTTTAGGATCAGAAGATTTTGCACGCAACTGGGCGATTTTGTTTTGAAAAGCAAGTTGTTGATCGTGAATATCTTTTTGAAACCAATTAAGACGACGTTTTGCATTGGAAAATTTCTTTGTCAATCGTTCATTTTCCACTTTTAAAGACTCGATCAGATGCACATTGTCAGTATTATCAACAATATTAACAGAAGCAACAGAATCAGCACAGATATGATCACATGCACATGGCAAAGAATGCAATAACACAATATTATGGATATCAGCACATATAACATCTTCCAAGTGTCGATCAACATCTTTTCTTAACAATTTATTTTTACGTTTAGTATTTGAAATCGATGTTTCTGTTTTCTCGAAAACTGTTTTCATGAGACCAAGTTCCTTATAAAAATCCATTTCCCAATATTGTGCACAGGTTTTCAAATTTTTGACATGGGGTAAAAGTCTTTTCTGAAGAATATCTCTATGTTCTCGCTCTAGAGGCGATTGAAAATGATTAACTTTTATTTCAAAATGAAATTCAATCTCACGTTCCAAAACTTGGAGGTCAGAAATGAAAGTGTCAAAGTAATGTATAACTCGACAACTTTCGGCTTTTGTTTTAACTTCACTAAGTGAAGGTAAAGGACCATGAATTTGTGCACCATTGTGTTGGGGACTAACTTCAGAAACTGGTGAGATAACCAAAGGTTTGTTAGAAGTATCTTGTTGTGTGACAGAAGTTACGGCTTGTGAATAGTTAAATGGTTTGTTATAAACGAAATTTTCCATTTTTGACCGACTCTCGTCATCTGCATCTAATTCCTCCATGCGATTATATTCAACAACAGTCATAATTGAATCATCAATTCTATGTTCTGCACTGTAAACTTCGGGATTTGGTTTGAATGCTCGATGTGAAAACTTAGGTTTATAATCAGCAAGATTCGGTCCATATCCATTTGGATTTGGTTTAAAAGAAAACTTTTGAATCGTTGTGATTGATTCACCATGTTTATAAACAATGTTTTAAATTCTTTGATTTTGTTTTGTAAGTCGACAATTTCCTCAAGATAGTCATCTATTCGCTTCGTTGAATGCTTTTTGTACTCAGAGAACTGTTTTTGACAAGTTAACAACTCAGCCTTGGCTTTTTGAGTTTCCAAAGTAAGAGCGTTAATTTGTTGTTTATGTTCATGTTTCAGTTGTTCTATGTCAGACAATAAAGCATTCTTCGAAGCGGCTAGATCATGCATCTGTCGTTCTAAATATTGTTCATTTTGATGAGATTTAGTAAAAGCGACTTCAAAACCTTTTTCACGGTTTTCTTGAGTTTTGAAAAAATTGAGTTGCAATTTTAAACATTCAAGATCCTTGGTTAACAGTGCATTTTTACTTTTTAAGTCCTGATTTAATGCATGACATTCTTCCATTTGGCTTTGATGGTCTTTAAGTAAAAGAGCAAGATCTGGATGAGGCAAAGATTCAGCGTGTTCATCGTGATTCACAACAAGATCATTATTTAGATCCCCAAGTATAACCATGGAATCAATTTGAGTATCAAAGGAAACCATAGGGTCATTTTGATCATCATCAAATGTAATTACGGGGTCTAGTTGAAAATCGTCAGAATGAGATGTGGATGAATCATTTTGAACAATCTGAGCCTTGCCGGATTCAAATGTTGGCAGAGATATGATATTAGAGATAAATATGGTTTGTTCGGGTACCTAAGACAAGCCATCAGTGTCATACACTGGGCCTGTGTCACTCATATGTAGCTCATGCATATTAGCCATCAACATAACTGTTGCATTGGCCTGCAAGTCCTCCATATCATCATCTGAGTCAGCATCTGCCATAAAGCTCTGTTCTTTGTCTGTGAGAGTTCCACCAGCTTCATCCTTAAGAGCCAAAAGTAGAGCTTCTTTGTGATAAGTATTGCCCCTAGTCCTCGGCTTTGGGCATGCATTAGCCAGGTGTCCCTTCTCATTGCAGTTGTAGCATCGAAGACCATTCAACCCATTCTGAGCATTTCCCTATTCAACTACTTGAGCTCTGTTGTTATTCCTACCCATAGCAGTAAACCCTTGGCCACCGCCCATCTGATGACCATAACCACGATTCTGAACTTTAACTCGTCCATTGTTCACAACAGCCTGATTCCTTGTGTTTGATGAGGAACGAATGCGATTGTTGGATTTGTTTGTATAACGGCCAAAAGCATTAGCAATCATAACAAATCCTTGTTGCAATGCTTCGAACGGATTGAATTCCTCATTAGCTTGACTATAAAGTGCTTGATCATTGTTGTTGTTGTAAGGAACCAATTGAGTTTGTTGTTGTGATTGATCAGGTGGTGTGATTGTAGCAGTTGGTTGAGTTGCTGGTTGAGGAGGATAACTGTTTTGAGCATACAAGGCAAGTTGTTGATTTTCCGGATGTGAAGGTGAAGCAATTTGAGCACGGAGAATACTTTCCTTATCAACTTCCTTTTGATGAGGCTTCAAATAGTCATACAACAAGCCGTATGTAGCATGATGAAGATTCTTAGCTTGACGGAGAAAAATGACATACTTCTCCCATTCCGGACCAAGACTACTTAGGAACTTTGTGTTGACAGCGATTCGGGGCATGATGATGTTATGTTTGTCCAAATCATTAATGATGTCTGAAAAGCGATGATAATATGACTCTAATGTCTCTCCTGGTTCAATCATGAAGTGTTCATAAGCCAAGTAAATTTTGGATTCCATGTCTTCCTGATTGAGTGTTGTGCCTTCCATTAGAAGATGAATATGTTCCCACATTGCTTTAGCTGTCTTTTGAGCATCAACACTGCGAAGGATCGGATTAGGTAGTCCTAAAAGGATGTATTGCATTGCTAGTTCATCGGCTTCATAATGTAGAAGTTCATCTCCAGCGAGTTGGGAGACAGTTGCAATGTTGGTCACAACATCTCTTGGTGGATTGGCATCTGGATCTGCGGGTGTGACAACAGTAGGCATCTGAAACGGACCTTCCATAATGACCTTCTTTAAGAACTTTCCATGTGCCTTCTTTAGATCACAAAACCTAAAGAACCTTATCACCCATTGATCATAATTCTCGAGAGTGAGCATTGGAGGTCTATCAAGTGAGCCAGCTTCATGAATTAATTGTTGGATACTTAAGGCTTCACACATCTTGCTAAACCATGACGGTTCCTTCATAGTGTTCCTGGATGGATGTTGATTGTAGAAGTTTGTGTAAGGTTGTACTTGAAGACTTGGTGGTGGTTGAACCATTTGAGGTTGTGTAATTGCTGCAAGTAGTGGAGTATGTTGTTGATTAAATTGTTGTTGATAAACTGCTTGTTGTTGATTCCATTGTTGATGTTGTGGACTTAGTTGTTGTTGATTATAAGTGTAAGGGAAATAGTTAGAGTATGGTGGTTGTGACATGCTGAAAAACTTGTGTTGTTAAATGGATCTTTGTAGTCGAATGAACCTTTGTTGATGAAGTATTTGTAGGCGTAGAAATCACAATAAAGCCAAGTAGCACTTATGCGTAAAAACACCAAAGTTACGCGTAACAATAAGAGTTACACGTAGGATTAGCTTACGCGTAAGTAAGGAGAAAATGCTAAAGTTATGCGTAAACAAAGAGTTAGGCGTAGAAAACTTAGGCGTAGGATTACCTTATGCGTAAGATGAATCTTAGGCGTAAAAATTTCTACGCGTAAGCTTATGCTTATGCGTAATTTTAGGGTTTTGCCCAAATGATCTTTTACACTATCACAGTGCAAAATATATCCCAAGTCAACGTATTTTCAGGCTTATCCAAGCAAGAAAACACGGAGTAAACCACGAAACTGAAGATCAAACCAAGAACCAAGTTACGCGTAGTTTTAGGGTTTTCCTACGCGTAGACTTACTCGTAAAATGACTTTTGCCAAAGATGTTTCTAAACCAGATTTTTGTGATGAAATAGCTTCAATATCACGAAAATAACACCAAAGTGTGAAACTTGATGATCCAAAGCGTCTAAAACAGTTATGCGTAGGAAAGCTATCACGTAAAAAACCAAGTTCAAAAACGATGATCCACACGTAAAGGTTGAAACTTTTTGCCAAAAACAGTTATTTTAACACCTTAAAACATTGAAAGTACAAGAATCTTGGATTAAAAAGTGTAAAAAATGTGTTTTTAAGTGAACCAAAGTATCACCCGTAGCTTTACGCGTAGGACCAAAACCCACTTCAAAAGCAATACGTTCACCCAACTATTTGGCGATTGATACCACTGTTAGGTTCCCATATATGTAACACAAGCATCAATATGTAGAAATAGAGAAGAGATAGAGATCGGATGAACAATACACAAACAAATACACTCGTATGATGATGAAAGGTTATGCGTAGAGTATGAATTAGAGATAAATTGAACAACCAACCTTCAAGTGAAGGTTTACAAGAGTATTTATAGGAGGGAAGCTAGGGCAACACTCCTAGTTCCCATCCTTTTCCTTATTGGACTTGGGCCTAGGCTTATGGGCCTTCTACATAAGCCTAAGGCTAATTACTAACATAAACGCCATATTAAGCTAGCTATTACATATTAATCACTAACACTTGAAATAGGTTTAGGAGTGATTCCAACAGGTTGGAAAGCCAGTCATGGTAGTAAACTTCTCGCATGATACCTGCCTCCACAAGTTTGTGTACTTCTGCCAGAATTGCTTGTGCGCGCTCTAGAGCTTGGTCGCGCTTCTTCTGGCGTACTAGTGAGTATCCTTGTCGGATTCTCAGCTTGTGTTCTGTGATTGCGCGTGGTACTCAAGTCATGTGCTTTGGTTCCCATGTAAAGACATCCAGGTTCTTTTGCAATAGTGCGCACACGGCTGCCTTGCCATTTTCCGACAGCGATCCTCCGATCGACACTTCCTGTTCTGGGTAATCGGATGAATTGCAACCTTCAGGTTTGGAACTTTAGTTGTGCGCTGTTCTGGAATGGGTGCCGTCTCACATGTAATCGTGTTACATTCTCTAGGTGGTGCAGTGGCATTGTATAGAGTAACAATACCTCCTTCCACTGGGAATTTAAGCATCCCGTGTGCTGTAGACGGTACTACGCGTATGGCTGATATCCCAGGTCTTCCGATAATGCCATTGTATGGCGAAGGGGATTTGATCACCATAAAATTCATCCAGGCTATCGCGGAGTGTTCTTTATTACCCACCTTAACTAGTAGGCGTATTTGCCCCATAGGCCATATATTTTCACCTGTAAAACCAGTCAGCGCTGTCATGACCGGGCTTAACTGACTGCGTATCTCAGGTCGCAGTCGTTTGAAACAGTGTTCGTACATTATGTCGGCCGACGCTCCTCCATCAACATACATGCGGTGGATATCGTGACCCCCCGCATTAATTTCAATGGTGAGCGGCTCTACCACTGCGTTGTCCGCAGTCAAGGTGGGGAAAGAGATTTCACTTCCCCGGGAAAACTTTTGGCTGACCTTCTACCTAGTCACTCGATGCCATGATTGTATCATGTATATGGTGTCAGCCTTATCCTTGGGTATTTCTTTCTTATTCCTGGCTTTTTGCTTATCTTTGCCCTCCTTAATGTTTTTAACCAAATGGTCCAACCTGCCTTCCTTCACTAATTTATCAATTAATTGGCGCAATTGGACACACTCGTTGGTGGTGTGGCCCTTCTGTCTATGGTAGTCGCAGTATCCGCTTCCCACGCGCCGATCTTCTGGAGTGCGCATTGGTGGGGGCCTCGGGAAGTTTGCGCCTTCCGTCGCGAATATCTCCTTTGGAGTCTTGGTTAGCGGAGTGTATTTATCATTATCTCTTTCGCTTCCCTGGCTGCGGTAATTTCTGTTGCGGTTGCTACCCTGGTCAGCGGATTGTCTCCGAGGTTGTTCCTGTGACCTATAATTTGAGTAGTCTTTCTTACTGTCCGCTGCGGCGGCTTCTCCTTGGATAAAGGACCTTGTGCATTTCATGAGTTCATCAAAGGTTTGGGGGATCTTGTCATTCAGCCTTTTGATGAGTTCTGGGTTATTAATCCCGTTCATGAACCCTGAGATCTTCAACACTTCGGGGCATGCCTTAACCTGTATACACTCGTCCTTGAAGCGCTCCACATAAGCGCTTGTAAATTCCCCATGGCGCTGTTTTACCCTGGCGAGTTCGACAGGGTTTTTAGCGCACTTTTTCCTTTGAGTGAAGTTGAGGCGGAACGCTTTCCTCAACTCTTCGAAGCCATTAATGCTTCTGCGTGGAAGCTTACTAAACCAGTTTCGCGCATTTCCAACCAGTGTGGAATTGAACATGTGGCACCACACAGGTTGTGGCCAATTTTCGATGGTAGCGGCTGATTCAAAAAATTTTAGGTGATCATCCGGATCACCTGTTCCATCATAGGTTTTCACGTTGGCGGGCATGCGCCTTCTTTTGTTTTTTGAGAATTCGCTGATGCGTCGAGTGAACGCGTCCACTTTTTGGCGGCGCCACGGGAGGGATATGTCCTCCTCCTCTTGGTCGCGATATTTCCTCCTAGACTTCCAGTGTCCAGTTTCGCTGTCCTCGTTGTCCGAGGAGTTAACAGAGGATGAGTTTTCCCTCTTTCGGCGCTTGCGCCGACTATTCTCTGAGTTCCCGCTTGAAGGGCTTTCGCTTGGGCTTCCACTTGGGGAGTATTGTTGTCCCAGTCTGTCATGGACCCTGCGGCTACCAAGTCTAGCGTGGACATTGGTACGCCGCCCATCCTCGTCAGATTCTCCCAGATACTGCAGGTCAGCTGCAGTATCATTCTCAACCCTCTTCCCAACTCTGGTAAACACTAGAGGCCTGCGGTTATCTTTCTCGCGCTTCTCCTTCTGAAGGCGCGACGGAGATGCCTCATACTATGTGTCAAAGTTTAGTCGGGATTTCAAGCTCTGAATCGACCTCTTTTTTGCTTCCTCTTGCATGAGAGTGGCCAAGGTTTTGTAGTTTTGAGACACAAAGTCACTTGGCGCTACTTCAGGCACAACTCCTTCTAGCGCAAGGGCATCTGCTTCCATGTCTGGACTCCTGTTTCGGAGAGGTGCGCCTGGTGTTTTTGTGAGATCCTTTTCCAGTAGGGGAGTGGTAAAGAGATTACGCGGTGGCTCTTCCACATTGGTTGTTGTTGTGGTGGCATGGGTTGTCCCCGTGTGCTGTTCCACTGTTGGGAAGACCAGATCTGAACCTTGGTTTTTAGCCGCACTGGTTGTTCCAAAGGCCTGTTTGAAGGTTGATCCGCCTAGTTGTTTCTTCCCTTGCAGGTCGGTATGCGATCGCTGATTTGGTTTCCTTGTTTCGTCATTCTAGTTCTTAATGTTATGGTCCCACGGATGACGCCACTTGTTGATACAAAAGTCGGGCGTTCCTTATTTGGGTCCGATTCCGTATCAATTATGTCTTAATGCTTGAGACCTGCGCACCAAGAAAACAGAAAATACCGTTAGGCTTACCGTGGGATTGTCTCCCACGATTATCCTCCGGCGTGAGAGTAAGTAATTGATTTGAGAGTATATTTAAGAATTAGGGTTCGTAGATCATACCTTTAATGAGGGATAGGGTTCCCTTTATATACACACGAAATCCTTGTTGGTTTCGTGTTCCCCAACCTTTGGCGTATCCCGCCTAAGTTGGTTGATAAACGATCATCTCAAAAGTTAGGAGATATCCAATATCTTATTCCATAAATAAGTTTTGGGTTTGGGCCTTCGTGAGCCCAAACACTTATCGGCGTAGCCCAGCTCGTGTTGGGCTTGCTAGTATCGGTGCTTGGTCGGGTTTGTGACCCGAATATAGACTATACGTCATCATTTAGGGTTTATAAAATACCTAATTCTCTATAACCTTGAGCTCTGATACCAATCTGTAACACCCCCAAATCTCGATACAGCGCAAGACTTAATCAAGTTTTCGAGGCGTTACTATTGGATTGGTATCGCACACAAGTATAGCAAAAAGATAGTCATTTAACATTCAAAACCAATCCCAAATTTAGTCACTTAAAACATTTAATCTAAAAGAGTAAATATTAGGCCCAAAACATAGTTTGATAAAATAGGTCCCCATAGTTTATCAGAGTCAGAAATGATCCTTGAACCCCGCCTTCTTGCCAAGCTTCCACCGATCAAGTAATCCAAACATCTCTCAAATACCTGAGAAATCGTGCTAAAAGGTCAGCTTACGCTGGTGAGTTCATAGGTTTAAGTTCAACAAAATCATAGTGGACCTGTAAGAGTTGATTTGCTATGCAAGACCTAAGATAGGTAAATACCGTTTCACACACTGATCCTACCCGGATCTCCAATCATATCCCACATTCAGGGATTACTCGGGCCCCGCGACTCTAGTCCAGCACTGTCGTGGCAAAATCTAGAACAATTGCCAACCCCGGACTAGGTCGAGGTAGAAGTCTATTCTTAGTTAGGCACGGTTAAACCTAGACTAAGGCAACAACTACCGCACATCTATCTACACAGTCAAGCATATAAGCAAATCCAAATAGTTTCAATGGTCCAAAAACAGTAGCATGATTCTCACCCCAATATAGTTTAAAACGTAGATAAAAGTGAGGCTATGAAACTCACCTCAAGCAATCAACGCACAAATAAACACTAGCAGAATATAACGGTATCACGGCACAACAACTATCGACTCGGCACAACCTATTAATGTAGACCAATTTTAATATATATATTCCTCAAAATTAACGTTATCTACCCCAATATATTCCATTTCTTTACTTCCAAAAACGTCTCGTTTCACCATTTAATCCTAGTGTTTGGTATTCCTCGTGTGGGTGTATCGACTCAATATGATGCTATGCATGCACTTAAACAACCAATATGTTATGCTTCGCAACACAATGTGCAACTCCATTCAACACAATGTGTGACTCAATTCAACACAATATGTGACTCAATGCGACACAATGAGACGTCTAAGCGATAAACTCCATAGTTCAATAAGTTTCGGAATAAATAGTAGACCTTATCGAATTTGTCAACTCGATAAACTCATTTATTTATTCGTGTCGCTTATTGTCCCATAAATCAATCGTATCCTAAAGAGTCATAAGGATAATTCACCCATTAATAAGGTTACCCAACGTACCTAGCGGGCTCTTATTAGATTCGTCAACCTAATAAGTCCGCTACCCACGTGGATCATCACTATTAACGTTAGGTTATCCGTAACCCATGCACACAACGTAAGTAAATAAATACTTAAACTAGTATTAAATGTCCACAATTGACATTTATTGATAAACGTGTACTCGAAACGTTAATTACTTATTTATTACAAAACATTTCCAATTTAGTCTTTAGTTTCCATAAAAAAATAGTAAATAACAAGATAAAACTTGTTATCGATATTTTTGGTACAAAAGCCCATTTATTATTTATATTTCATAATTTATTAGCATTTTCATGTAAATATATATTTCGTCAAATTCCAATATTAATCTCATATCGTTATTCGTTTCGAGTCCACAAGCACGAGTCATAACTTCTCGGCTTTTAACCAATCAATAGTCCAAATTCTACTAAAGTCCATGTTACGGCTTTGTCGGAGTCAACTATTGACTAAAAAGTCAAAGTAACGCCGACGTAGCTCAAAGTCAACAATATATATATCAAGTCCAAATTTAAAAGTCATAATAGCGCAATTCAATCCCAAACCAACTCAAAACGATCTCGCCAACCAATCAATCAACCAAATATACCCGAAACCAATGTTACGACCCTAATGGTCATGACACGGTCGCGGTTAAGACTACGTGAACCAAACAAGCTCTAGAAGCTTTTCAGCTCCATGCGTCTCATCCAAACCTCAACTACATCAACCAACAAGCTACCAAATCGACCCGACCCAGACCCATGGCCCAAGTGGGTCACGTATGCAAGCCAAGGGCTACGTACGTGCCATTTGTGGCTCGTACACCAATCCACACCAATCAAACATCACCCAAATCAATTCCACAACATCCAAATCCAATCATTCAAGCTCCAATCACTAACCAAACACAAAACCCATCATCTATCTTAACCAAAAATATGAAAATAAACCTAAAATGCATAAACCCATCAAATTGATACACCACACACTAACCAAACACTAATTACTTGTTTATTTAGACACTAATTTGACTTAATTTCATGTTCCACCCAAAAGCCCCAAATTTCATCATTAGGTCGAAACCCTAAATTTCAATTCATGGCTTCTAATAGCTCAAACAAGCTCAAATCTTGTTCCATTTACCTTATTCAAGCACCAATTTCAAAACCCACTTAAAACCCTAAAAATCTGAATCTTAATCTTTGAATTTGAGGGTGTTAATGAAGGTTTTAGTATGAGTATTATATATGGTTGGAAAGAGGAGAAAGAGACCTTCAATATGGTGGTGGAGGTGTAGCACCACTCGCCGGTGGTGGCCAGATTTTGGCCAAAATAGTGGCCGGATAACACAATGGGGCGGCTAGGGTTTTTAGAGAGAGAATGGGAGAGAGAGAAAGTGGGTTGTGTGTGTGTTTTTAGAGAGAGAATGAAAGAGGTGAAATGGGGAAATGATGGGGTATGTATACTAGGACACTAGGGACCTCAAAATAAATAAAATATGGGGAGGGGGCGCCGGCTAGGGGAGAAAGAGGGGGTCGGAGTTGTAATTTTTCGTAACTATCCCGTTTACCCATTCCCGAGCTCATATATTGTCCCCCGATTGTCCCACGATGTTCATTCAACTTTCTAACATCGTTATTTATATTTTTCCATGAGTTTTGACTATTTATTTGTCAATTTTTGAGTTACGGTCCAAAAGTTACAATAATTCTCGTTTTAGGCTTTTCTAGTGCCGAATCGAATAGTGCCTACCAAATAGAGTTAAAACTCATACGATAACTCATTTAATAATGAAATAGTCCGTAAAAACCAATAGACGATATAAAATCAAGTCATGGTTTATAAAAATAGTGATAAAGGCAAAACTCGGTTTAGTTTAACGTAATGCGGTTACCTAAAATAGACTCCCTAAATTGCCAGTTGTCACACCATTCCACACACAACAACCAAAGAACATGGGAAAAAGCTAAAGGCAGGTCTAGAGGAGCATACGTAGCTGTCTCCAAGGGAGAAATCACTCCCTTCTGATAAGCATTAGCATTTTGTATTTTCTTTACTTTCAATTCATGTATTTCGTACCTTTGAATATTGAATTGGTTTGTATGATTAATATGAGCGGCTAAGCACCTCTTGTTGCTGGCCTAGTTATGATTCCTTAATTGTTTTGTTTGCGTTTACATTACTTCCGTACAATTATTTCTAAGTGTATGCATGCATAGTTTATTGGTAGCCACCCTTGGTTCGGTAGTTTTGAATGGCGGAAGAGGCCAACTGCCTAGGAGATATGACCAACTGACCCTAGGTGAGCGGACTGAGATGGGAAGGGTGAGATATGACCAACTGACGACCCTTTCTACTTGTGCAATTTGACCAACTGATCACCTACCGTTTGGATGAACTTAAGAATTAGGGGGTGAGTGTTTAAGTTGCTAACGGCCGGGCACTCACTATTATAAATCTAGCATGTAGCGATACTTAATGACTTGGCTTAGGGGACCAGGAACAACAGGACTTATGAGGGAACACCTGACTTCTCCTGTGGTGGCATCTTTGCTGATAGGTTAGGGCGAATTAACCAAATGTTGTCCTCTCGACTTTGACCCCACCTGAAGTAATTGGAAGTAAGTAGACGTAGACATAACTAGCTAGGAGGATTAACTAGGTTAGCACCACTCTCCTCTATTGATTTACCCTTTACCTTTTATCTGCCTTTATTTGCTTTATTCTGCTTTAGTAGTTTAAATAATTAATTCCTTATCGAAACCAATATTAAATCTGTGACACCTAGACTTAGTAATAATCCAACACACATAGCTCTTGGGACGACCTCGGCTTTAACGATTACTACACTACACACGACCGGGTACACTACCCGTTAGTGCATTAGGGTAGACCATAGGTATAACGAGACTTTATAAATATTAAAACCTGGTCAGTAAAACCTGCATCAGTTTTACTCATAAACTTTAACCGCCTACCCAAACATTAAAAATTTTCTCCCAAAAATTTTTCCATCAAGATCTCTTCATTTAATCATTCTCCATGGCTGGTAAGATCTATCACTACTCTTTTTGATTTGTTTATGTCAATTATTTCAATTAGGGTTTATATTTTAGGGATCTTGCCGTTTTGAGTGTATTATTGCTATTGGTTTGATTAATTGACAATTATGATGATTTCTCCATGTTATTTTGATTCGTGTCCGATCACTATAGGTTGATTTGGATGTTTTGACTTTATTTAAATAGGGTTTTGGGTCAAACACAAACCTAGTGGGTTAGGCGCGGTCCCTCAGCACTAATAGGTTAAAAATTTATCAAAACTTTTTACCACTTGAAAAAAAATTGATGGTTCCGGCGTGATCTATTGCTTAATTGGACCATCTGATGTGCTGAGTTTTTGGGGAAGTTACGGCATAACTGGGGGTTAAGTTACGTCGTAACCATTAAAATCTGTAATTACGGCGTAGCAGTTTGATTTAGCTACGCTGTAACCTTTGAAATTACGTAATTATGGCCTAACTCTTGTAATAGTTACGTCGTAGCTTGACATCAGTAAGGTCTGCACTTACTTTTATTTGTCTTATTTTCAGGTGCAAACAATCCCGCAAATTGGTTTAGGTTTTTGGCACATCCAGATGCTGGTATTAGGCAGTTGTGCGTGGAAGAGTATGAGAAATTAAGGGGGAAGAATATCAGTCAACCTGAAGCACTTGATTTTGATGCATTTGGTAGTTTGGCAAATGGGAAAGCTAGTAGGAAATTGAGGAAGTTTTGCAAAAATAAGTTCATGTGTAATGCAGGGTAGTTCACGTGTAATGCATGGTTGAGGCTATTTTGGATCACGGAGCCGGTCATTCCGGAGTACGTCCGTTAATTCCTTGCTAGTGTGGAGTTTTGAACTGATATTGTGGATGATGACGTGGAGTCGATGTTTTTCCAGCTTGGGGGCGTTAGGAGAAGTTTGACTCTTAGGCAGTTTACTATGAGGATGGGTTTGTACACTGAGGAGGAAATGGAATCTGAAGCTTTTCGTCGGTTCTATCACACTTGTTGGAGAAGAAGGGATGAGACTCAAGACCTTGCTTCTTATTACAACCAGATCGCTGTCATAGATGGTTATGATTCAAAGAGCCCACCATCCTACGTAATGGTGAGGAGCCCCATTCGTCGACTAGTGCACCGCCTACTTGCTTGCTCTATTCGAGCAAGACACTCCGCCAAAGAAAAGATGATTATGGATGATCTTTACCTAATTTAGGGCATGGAAGGGGAACCACATTGATGTTCCCTTATATTCGGCGAGGTTTATGGGTGTTGGTGCTAAGGGGTTTTCGTCTAGGAGTCCTTTGCAGGGGGCTCATTTCATTGGGAGGTTGGCTAGGAGTTTTGATCTTATGACCGATGCAGCTTTAGCTAGGGTGTCCCGTGGTAGGGAGACTAGCTTGATCGGGTTTCCTAAGCTAGTCGAGTTCGGGATTTGCACCCAGGATATTTATGGAGTGATTGAGTTGGCTAGGACTACCCTCGAGGAGAGAAGTCGGGGAAGCTAGTGGTGCTGGTGGTGAAGCTGAAGAGGAGGCCGAGGAGCAGGTTCCCAGGGGTCGAAGAAGGGCACATGTGAATGTAGGGGAAAGGTTACAAATCATTGATAAGAGGATCGAGGGAATGTCAACCCATTTCAACGAGGAGATTGAAAGCTTCGAAGTGGGTCTTTATGGTCTTAGTAACCAGTTTGAGGGTTTTACAGGTACATTGGATCAGGTGCAGTAGCTCCAACAGGATTTCTTTCATTGGAGTGCAGATCGGACTAGCCAAATGCTGCAGCACATGCATTTGAGCCACCCTAGGTGGGAAGGTCCATAGTATGTGTACTGTAACACTCCCAAATTTGTTTACCGGAAGCATACGTGTTATTTGGGAATGTTACAAAATCGGAGATCACAACACAAGTAATAAAGAACGGAATACATACTCCGTTTGATTTCATAAAATAGTTTTAAAACATTGTTTTACAACATAGTTTAGATAAATGGGCACATCCCATAAGTTCAGTGGTCCCAATTTAAAAATATCAGTTTGTGTAAAAACACTTCTTTAGATACTACTACGACCATTTACCGCCATCTTGTCTTGCATCCAAGTTCACAATTTAAGCACCTGAGAAAATATGCTAAAAAGGTCAGCTAAAAGCTGGTGAGTTCATAGGTTTAGATTAAAACAATAATTTTGGACCAAAGCAAAGTCATATAATCATTACAACGAATATAATGTTATATGGATGAATGTCTATTACGTTAGCTCTAAGTTCATGCAACCGATACTACGACAGTTTCTGTATGCTAACAGATATCATACAATATAGGGGCCCATAGCGAGTGTTTTGTCCCTCAACACTCGATTCCGACATGGTATACGTTTCGCCTTGGCCTAAGCAGGGCCAGCCGAACGGAGGAGTCACCCTCAATAGATCTATTTATAACATTCACGCTTTCCAATGGGGAATTGACGGTTCATGAAAAAGAGGCATTCTCTAGGGACATAAGGGCTTAGGCTAAACCACGTAATAGTAATCATGCAATAGTTTAGGTCCATAAAAAGGGTTTTGCATATTTTCTCACCCTAAAAGTATAAAACAGTTTATTAAGTATAATTAGGGCTATGAAGACTCACCTTAGCAAAATGCAAACCGAAAGTAAGATTTAGTGATTGTTGTGAAGCGGCACCGACACGCGACCTAGATAAGGAGGGCAATATTTAGTTCATTGTTTTAAGTATTCCTTACTTAAAGTAGTTCAATGGTTTTTATAATTGTATTAATACTAAACGTAAGTTTGTAAAAATTGTGAAAATGGTTTTACTAGTAAGTATACGGAGTATATATACTTTTCACGTTGACACTAATATGGTTTTAAAATCCAAAGTTTGATTTGAAAAATAATTACAAGGTTCCACTAGTAAGTATATAAATGTATATATACTTATTTAAGTTGACACAAATGGTATTGTCAAAATTATAATTTATTTATTTTCTAATTGTATTTAGAAGAATACTTGAGTTAAATTTGAAGTCTTCCAAATTTAATGAACCATAAATTAGTATAGTGGCTTCTATATATTTATTAAGACTTGTTCTTAATGCACATTGCTCTAAACGGAAAGTCTACTTGACATACATTTGTTTACGACGTTAAACCTTGAGATAAATTTTATCAAGTCAATCATATTTTTAACCACTTGTTTCATTGCAACAAGGTTTTTACACTTGATGTGTTATCGATACACATGTTTTAATATCTAAAGAAGAAGGTTTTTACCATGTGAGAAAATAGATTGAGTCTTTTAGATTCATTCCCGATATACGTTACAATTTAAATTTTTACCGACTCGTTTAAACTATCAAACGCATCCCTGAACCACCATGGACCGTGGCCTAGCTTCGAAGTACAAGATTTGGGCTTAAGCCCGAGGCGAGATAATGCATGACAGAATGGGCTCGGCCCATAGATGTCCTTAGGGAATTATTGGAGGGTTACCTTGGGCTGTGGCCCAATGTAAAACTAGAGCAAATTTTTGCACAAGTTCTGTTATTAACAAAATTTCACAAGTAGGTTTTTATACAAGTTCTTAAAGGACATAACATTCTCATGTTCTAGTGCTAGTGTTTCTGCTTGACGCAAGCGTTTCAAAACTATACACACTAGGTCCTCAACACAACTTAACATGATCATGTCCTGGGTCGTGGTGTCGAGACCTCTCGACTGGGTAACGAGTACATACGATCCATAATCAAGCCTATTACTACTAAGCACTAAAATGTTAGGAGGATACATTATATATATATATATATATATATATATATATATATATATATACATATATTTGATTAAATTGTCCATGAATACATTTTTTGTTACTAACAGCTTAACGTGAGCAAACTTGGATCAAGTTATATTCGATCCTACATACTCGAGTTTGTGAAGTCAAGGTTTCTCGACCAGGGAGTATGTGACCTCATCACCATGGTACTACCAAAGCGAGGTTGCCGACCCACTTACATATTCTCGACACCTTACTATTTTGACGATAAGTATGCCCCTAACTAAAGTAAACTTTGGTCATGTTCCTTTTTTCTTGGCTGAAAACAAAAGAAAAGGGGCCAGGAATGGAACCGTTTCAAACGAGTTCGACTTGCACAATTTATCCAGATATAACTCTAGCTTCGGCTAACGACACTCCCCACACGACTACACTAGTTTCTGGGCTTTCTCCTACCCATCTATATGTACCTCTAACCATGGTATTTCGAGTTTCTTAAGTTGTTATTGACCCGGTTTGACCAAATGTTTTACAAAGGTTTAGGAGAAATTTCACATATCAGTTTTCCATCATAATGACAACATCAGGTTATGGAACACTCAAAACAACCTTAACTCATAATTTAGGTGATTCGAAGTTTGATAAAACCAACAAATTAAAACAAAGTAATAACAACAAGTAAGCTTACAATGATCTAAGATGTTGATAACAAAACAAACTTAGAATACAAATGGCCCAATCCTTCCTCTGGTTCAGACTCGGTTCCAAGTTAACCCGCACACCTCTAACTTCGCACTCCTCTTGATTCTTAGATCTTGAGATAAACTTTTGAGTATAGCTTTTGGTGTGTGGAGCCTTTGAAACCGGTCAACCATTAAAGGAAAGTGGGTAGGAAGTTTCTCGACATACTTTTTGTCATGGAAGAGGAAGAGGTGCCATACTTAGCAAAGATTCATCTCTTTCTTGGCTTCCTTTTGTCCACGCTTGTTGACCTTGGGAAGGAGAAGATGACCCTAGAGACCTTAGCTTCAAAGCTTCATTAGAGTGGGAAAAAGGAGTATGATAAAAGTGGTTTATGTTCCTTCCTTGTTGGGTTTCGATTGGCCTTGTGGGCGGCAGCAGAGATAGAGAAAAGGTGGGGAGACAATTTGATTCATGAAAGTGAGGAGAGTGAGTATGGATAGAAGGAAAGGTGGATTTTGGATGTCTTATTTGGGAGCTTGTAGCCTTTGACCTAGGCGAGTATACAGAGAAGAGGGGAGGGTGATAGAGACCAATGCTTCTTCTCTCAATTTGAGAGATAGGGGACGTGTGAGGTGAAGACAAAGAAGGATTAGAAGTCAAAGTATTAAAATACCTTGGTAGTGTATTATTTTAGATATAATGTTATGCTTTATTTTTATAAGTATGTAGGTTGTATTTTAATGTAATGGGTATTGTTAATATGGGTAGATGGTTATTTGACTATTATTGTAAGTAGTACATTTAATTGTGTTATGTATTTATTGTCTCACGAAATTATACTGTGATCGTATTTTTATGGTTCGATGAATTTTATGCTGAAACGCTTTATGAATACGTTTCTGAAATGGTATTACCTTCGTAATATTTTCTGTTCCGCGAATTAAAACCGTGACTGATGTATTAACGTTCGATAATTTTTTATGATGTAGTATTTTATGGATACGTGACGGAGATATTGTTATTTTTGTAATATTTTTCATTACGGAAGTTTGTCATTTGCTTTTCTTGCCCTTATCATAGTGTCGGTACGCGTGTTGTGTCGGTCACTGGGGGGAAAACGAGATAACCTCTCGTCTTACAATTTAATCATAAGACAAAAATGAAATTTTCATATAATGAATTGAATGCAAAAGTGATGCAATAGTTGTCTACTGTATGCGAGTTATCTACTCAAATGGTCAGGCAAAGCTTATGCATGCTTAATGACTAGGCTTAGTAAAAATAAATTGTCATTTACTAGTTAAATTTTTGTGAAAATTTACCGTGTGTCACATCCTCCCCGCCTTAGAAGGGAAAACCGTCCTCGGTTTTCAGTTAGAATTACTTGCTGAAGTTGGGAAAAGATGTGGGTATTTACGCTTGAATTGGTCTTCACGCTCCCACGTGTATTCAGGATCTCTTTGAGAATCCCAGCGTACCTTGACGATAGGAATGCGGCTTTGTTTAAGCCGTTTGATTTCTCGATTCATAATCTCAATGGGTTTCTCGACGAAATTCAATATTTCGTCGACTTGGATCTCTTCCAAGGGAATAACAAGAGTTTCATCAGAAAGACATTTCTTCAAGTTGCATACGTGGAACACGTTGTGCACAGAGCTGAGTTCTTGTGATAATTAAAGTCGGTAGGCTACCGACCCAATTCTTACAAGGATTTTGAAAGGTCCAATGTAACGAGGATTTAACTTTTTACGTCATCCAAAATGGATTACGCCTTTACATGGCATTACAAATCCATAGTATGAAAGGGTGGTTCTCCGAGTTGTTCGCACCGGAATAATTGTACATAACGTATAGTCCTGACGGTAATCCGAGTTAGTAAACTACTAGCTCGATCTTGGAGAGGATCTGATTAATCCTACAAAATAGGGTATTGCCCTTTGCGTTCTTGTTAAAATGGTTTATGCTTTTCTGAGGCGAAACCTCAGCCTAACTTTCTCGTCGGTTTGAACTTCAAGCGCTTTAGTCCTATATTTATTGATTTTGACGATCAGGGTTGTTTGCACACGACCTCTGGTCCGCATACTATTATCAATGGTTCTCGATAGAAGCTTGGAGCCATTTGTGACAACCCGTACTTTCAGGTCATTTCTCGAAACGATTTATGCTTCACTATTTCAACATTTATCGTAAACTTGGTTTACGTGTTCCAAATTCGCGTAACCTTAAAGGTTTAGCGGCGAATTCATGATCATAACATCACGTACATTTCATATGGACTAAGATTAGTCTACATTTCATTCACATCATTTGCATCACATTAGTTCTTTCACGACATTTCATTTCACTTGTATCGCGTATTTTTTTATATTAAATAAACGTTATCGCGTGAGTTATTATTTTGAATATTTAACCCGTTACTTTCAAAAATGATCCCGATGTATTTTTAAACTTACATTTAGTTTATAAAAACTATATTTTTAGTTTTCCTAGTGTTTCAAATTTAATTGGTACATAAATCGTTAAAGTTAAATTATTACGACACTTTTCTTAAAAATTGTACGGTAATTATTTTATCACTCAAATTTTACAAGAAATGTATTTTACAATTTTTATAACTACAATATACTTTATTTTGATCCCTTAAAACTTATTTTAGTTCCTACTACTCTAAATTCACAACTATGTACAAGTTACTACACTTTTTACTTAACTACACGCTTTACTTACATTTTTAACAATTACATAATACATTGTATAAAAGAAAAAAAAAATATAAAATTGTGAAACACCCTCCCTAAAACCGGCCAAGGGGAGGGGTTGGCATTTATGGTTGTGGTAAAATTTTCAACATGTATAGATCTATACACTATCTCATTCATTCCCCTCATTCATCAAATAATTCACAAGTCAAGTTAGTAGTTTTCTCTCTTGGTTTTTCTCTCCAAAAACCGGTTCTACAAGGAATTAGCAAGGGATCATCAAAAATCTTTCAAGCTCAAGTGTTTAATCAACCTAGATAATACTCTTGTTAAGATTTTGAAATAAAAACCTAGGGTGTTTAGGCTAACCTTGTTACTTTCACCTCATCATTTTCACTTGTAAGCATGTTTATTTCATTTTTCATGTTTTCTTTTCATTACATATGTATCTCTTCATTTTTGGAACAACATGCAAGACATATGTGATTTATACCATTTTTCATGATTTTAAGAGTATATATATATATATTTGGTCATCCTATAATTATCCCCATGGTATTCTTTGGTCTTGATGGTGATTAGGAACCCATGACACCCTAAGAAGGTGTATGGTAGGATTAGAATAGCTTTGGAGTTGATTTGAAGGGATTGGAATAGGTTTAGTACGAGAAAAACTATTTTCGACAAGTTATAAAAGTGTTCTGTCCTTATTTTGCTTTTCTGGAAAATCCGACAGTAGGCACGAATTTTTGGCCTAGATATTTAGAAAATATACTTTAAAACGAATCCGTGGCCGCTTGAACGGAGTAAAACGGAGTTATAACGAAGAAGTTATGGGTTTTACAAGTTTGACGACGAAATATATATTTTTCTGAAATTTCAGCATACTATTATTATTTTGTACGAGTCAAAAACGAGTCCTAAGCTTTACAAATTATTTCGACTTATCAAAAATATATTAGTATACTTTGATACGAAGCTAAGGACGTATAATACGTAGAAAACGGATTTGAAACGACTAAGATATACACGTTTTCATAAACTTGCCGTAACTATTATTTTTAGAAAAACTATATTATTTTTACGAGATAAGTGTTACGGTAACTAAAATCACCATCTTTAACCCTTATTATCTTTATGTTCGAGACCTTTATGACGAAAACTCCTAAACTGGAACTTTTAGATTTTGATACAAACTTTCCAAAACCGTCGAGTTCGTTCTCTAACGATCGACGTACACCGTTTTACGACTAGTTTTCCGAAGCCATTTTTGTTAATTTCATGAAAATTCCGACGACATTGTTTTGCGACGAAAAGTGATAATTTCACTATAAATCATTATAAAACCATTGTAGGATGACATTTTGACGTAAATACTTGTAAAGTGATTTTTGATTGGTCAAGACGTCAAACGAGTATTTTTCGACGATAAGTAATATTTTCAAAACTCGCAAATGGTATAAATAACATACGAAATGCATGCATAACATTACATTGCAACTCATTACATGTCATATCATTCATCATAGGTCAAGATTTGTGTATCACATTACATCTCGGTGTACTCACTTTTGTCTTCGTGATCATTCCACCAAGTGAGTTTCCATAGCCCCACTTTTCTTGTTTTAATATTTTTATTAAACTCTTTGGGGGAGATACATGCTCATCAACTACTTTTATGACATTCATGATTATTTGCAAACTACATGTTTATCTAAACTGAATGCTAGTCATACGAAGTAACATTATTGCCATACTTAGAATTTCTATTTCATATATTCATTGAGCTAATGGTCTTGGTATATTCATTGAGCTAATGGTCTTGGTATATTCATTGAGCTAATGGTCTTGGTATATTCATTGAGCTAATGGTCTTGGTATATTCATTGAGCTAATGGTCTTGGTAATATCATGAACTAATGGTCTTGGAACGATTTGAACATACACTATATACATTTTGGCAATGGGTTGTGAATACACAGGTTGCAAGTTTTGTATGGGCGGGACTTGGAACTGAGTGGATTCACAATGCCTTTGCTGCATAAACGATTTCGATACATTGAGCCATGCACTATTTTGTGAATTCATTTGACGATTTCTGTTTGAACATAAACTATACATATTCTGGCAGTGGGTTGTGAACACACAGGTTGCAAGTTTTGTATGGGCGGGACTTGGAACTGAGTGGATTTACAATGCCTTTGCTGCATAAACGATTTTGAAAGTCTTTACATTTCAACGATTTACAATGCCTTTGCTGCATAAACGATTTTGAAAGTCTTTACATTTCAACGATTTACAATGCCTTTGCTGCATAAACGATTTTGAAAGGCTTTACATTTCAACTCAAACTCTATGAACTCACTCAACCTTTGTGTTGACACTTTTAGCATGTTTTATCTCAGGTATCTAAGGCATACACTTCATGGCATGCATTTGGACACCTCATGGAGTCGTGGTGACGACGCGTCTCACTTGGGTTTTACATACTTTAAAACATCGTTTGAATTGTAACAACTTATTTCCGCACAAGATGATTTTCAATTGGGACCTATCTTTGTAAACTCTGATTGTTTTATTAAATCAAACGATGTATTTTCCAAACGACACTTTAGGTCGTTCAATATAACTGTGATTGTGATGCTATGACAGTCAATCCCCAGGAATTCCATTCCGCTGCAAAACAGATAATTTGGGGGTGTGATAGATTGGCATCAGAGCTTCGGTTATAGAGAACTAGGTTGCATCATTGACCCTAGACTATAACTACATCATTATAGCATCTCATTATTTCATCATAAGTGCATGTTCACTTTACATGCGGTTTATAAGTACATTTTTTTTTTTTTTTTTTTTTTCGAGTTATTTACTTTCATTTCAGATCGATTGTCACATTGATGCCTTCAAATACCCATCCCATCATACTCACATCACTTTGACGTGGAGAATGCCCTGTCATTCCCTATCACAATTTTTACACCGGTTGACTTAACACCAAACAACATATGAGTCGATTAGTCCAAGCATTGCATAGTTACTCCTAAATTATACATAGCCTGATCACCTATGTCTAATTCAGAAAGAATCATGCAATGAAGGGAGTAGTAGGCTTATATGTGTAAGCAATTCCGTAATCGAGCCAAATTTTCAAAAGATTTTCTTCAAACCACTTGTTTCCAGTTTGATCCGCGTGACAGTTCTTGTTTGATGAGTTGCAAAGATCGAGCTAGAAACAAGTTGTTACCTAAACCGATTTAGCCTAATCGTATGACAGTTCTTGTTTGATGAGTTGTGGGATTAAGTAAAAATCGGTTACCAAAAAGTCTTTTGAGGGTTTTGCTCGAGAATGGGAAGGCTTGCCTCATCAAACCCTAAACCCGTTAGACCTAACAACGATTGAATTCTGGGACTGAATTCCTTTTTGGATGGGCGAATGTGACAACCCGTACTTTCAGGTCATTTCTCGAAACGATTTATGCTTCACTATTTCAACATTTATCGTAAACTTGGTTTACGTGTTCCAAATTCGCGTAACCTTAAAGGTTTAGCGGCGAATTCATGATCATAACATCACGTACATTTCATATGGACTAAGATTAGTCTACATTTCATTCACATCATTTGCATCACATTAGTTCTTTCACGACATTTCATTTCACTTGTATCGCGTATTTTTTTATATTAAATAAACGTTATCGCGTGAGTTATTATTTTGAATATTTAACCCGTTACTTTCAAAAATGATCCCGATGTATTTTTAAACTTACATTTAGTTTATAAAAACTATATTTTTAGTTTTCCTAGTGTTTCAAATTTAATTGGTACATAAATCGTTAAAGTTATATTATTACGACACTTTTCTTAAAAATTGTACGGTAATTATTTTATCACTCAAATTTTACAAGAAATGTATTTTACAATTTTTATAACTACAATATACTTTATTTTGATCCCTTAAAACTTATTTTAGTTCCTACTACTCTAAATTCACAACTATGTACAAGTTACTACACTTTTTACTTAACTACACGCTTTACTTACATTTTTAACAATTACATAATACATTGTATAAAAGAAAAAAAAAATATAAAATTGTGAAACACCCTCCCCTAAAAACCGGCCAAGGGGAGGGGTTGGCATTTATGGTTGTGGTAAAATTTTCAACATGTATAGATCTATACACTATCTCATTCATTCCCCTCATTCATCAAATAATTCACAAGTCAAGTTAGTAGTTTTCTCTCTTGGTTTTTCTCTCCAAAAACCGGTTCTACAAGGAATTAGCAAGGGATCATCAAAAATCTTTCAAGCTCAAGTGTTTTACAATCTAGATCATACTCTTATTAAGGTTTTGAAATAAAAACCTAGGGTGTTTAGGCTAACCTTGTTACTTTCACCTCATCATTTTCACTTGTAAGCATGTTTATTTCATTTTTCATGTTTTCTTTTCATTACATATGTATCTCTTCATTTTTGGAACAACATGCAAGACATATGTGATTTATACCATTTTTCATGATTTTAAGAGTATATATATATATATTTGGTCATCCTATAATTATCCCCATGGTATTCTTTGGTCTTGATGGTGATTAGGAACCCATGACACCCTAAGAAGGTGTATGGTAGGATTAGATTAGCTTTGGAGTTGATTTGAAGGGATTGGAATAGGTTTAGTACGAGAAAAACTATTTTCGACAAGTTATAAAAGTGTTCTGTCCTTATTTTGCTTTTCTGGAAAATCCGACAGTAGGCACGAATTTTTGGCCTAGATATTTAGAAAATATACTTTAAAACGAATCCGTGGCCGCTTGAACGGAGTAAAACGGAGTTATAACGAAGAAGTTATGGGTTTTACAAGTTTGACGACGAAATATATATTTTTCTGAAATTTCAGCATACTATTATTATTTTGTACGAGTCAAAACCGAGTCCTAAGCTTTACAAATTATTTCGACTTATCAAAAATATATTAGTATACTTTGATACGAAGCTAAGGACGTATAATACGTAGAAAACGGATTTGAAACGACTAAGATATACACGTTTTCATAAACTTGCCGTAACTATTATTTTTAGAAAACTATATTATTTTTACGAGATAAGTGTTACGGTAACTAAAATCACCATCTTTAACCCTTATTATCTTTATGTTCGAGACCTTTATGACGAAAACTCCTAAACTGGAACTTTTAGATTTTGATACAAACTTTCCAAAACCGTCAAGTTCGTTCTCTAACGATCGACGTACACCGTTTTACGACTAGTTTTCCGAAGCCATTTTTGTTAATTTCATGAAAATTCCGACGACATTGTTTTGCGACGAAAAGTGATAATTTCACTATAAATCATTATAAAACCATTGTAGGATGACATTTTGACGTAAATACTTGTAAAGTGATTTTTGATTGGTCAAGACGTCAAACGAGTATTTTTCGACGATAAGTAATATTTTCAAAACTCGCAAATGGTATAAATAACATACGAAATGCATGCATAACATTACATTGCAACTCATTACATGTCATATCATTCATCATAGGTCAAGATTTGTGTATCACATTACATCTCGGTGTACTCACTTTTGTCTTCGCATCATTCCACCAAGTGAGTTCCATAGCCCCACTTTTCTTGTTTTAATATTTTTATTAAACTCTTTGGGGGAGATACATGCTCATCAACTACTTTTATGACATTCATGATTATTTGCAAACTACATGTTTATCTAAACTGAATGCTAGTCATACGAAGTAACATTATTGCCATACTTAGAATTTCTATTTCATATATTCATTGAGCTAATGGTCTTGGTATATTCATTGAGCTAATGGTCTTGGTATATTCATTGAGCTAATGGTCTTGGTATATTCATTGAGCTAATGGTCTTGGTATATTCATTGAGCTAATGGTCTTGGTATATTCATTGAGCTAATGGTCTTGGTAATATCATGAACTAATGGTCTTGGAACGATTTGAACATACACTATATACATTTTGGCAATGGGTTGTGAATACACAGGTTGCAAGTTTTGTATGGGCGGGACTTGGAACTGAGTGGATTCACAATGCCTTTGCTGCATAAACGATTTCGATACATTGAGCCATGCACTATTTTGTGAATTCATTTGACATTTCGTTTGAACATAAACTATGTATATTCCGGCAGTGGGTTGTGAACACACAGGTTGCAAGTTTTGTATGGGCGGAACTTGGAACTGAGTGGATTTACAATGCCTTTGCTGCATAAACGATTTTGAAAGTCTTTACATTTCAACGATTTACAATGCCTTTGCTGCATAAACGATTTTGAAAGTCTTTACATTTCAACGATTTACAATGCCTTTGCTGCATAAACGATTTTGAAAGGCTTTACATTTCAACTCAAACTCTATGAACTCACTCAACCTTTGTGTTGACACTTTTAGCATGTTTTATCTCGGGTATCTAAGGCATACACTTCATGGCATGCATTTGGACACCTCATGGAGTCGTGGTGACGACGCGTCTCACTTGGGTTTTACATACTTTAAAACATCGTTTGAATTGTAACAACTTATTTCCGCACAAGATGATTTTCAATTGGGACCTATCTTTGTAAACTCTGATTGTTTTATTAAATCAAACGATGTATTTTCCAAACGACACTTTAGGTCGTTCAATATAACTGTGATTGTGATGCTATGACAGTCAATCCCCAGGAATTCCATTCCGCTGCAAAACAGATAATTTGGGGGTGTGACACCATTGAACTGGTTCCTTGCCGGTCTCTGTTCTGAACACGATTGATTTGCACTTTTGACCATACGGTGTCTTATGAGGTGGTCTTTTGTTGCAAGGGGATTCGGTTAAGGCAATTTGCCTACTATATTCACCTTTCGAAACATGTTACTCATGCTCGAAGTATAACTTCTATAGCTTGAACGGTCCTTCCATTTAGTTCATCAGTCGGGAGACGGTAGGTGGCACTCATTTCCAGATGGATTCTCATGAGCTTTGGAGTGGTCTTCGAAAGTTTGATGTGAATGGTTATCGCTATTTGGAATAATGAGAATTGAAATGCTATGACTCGTAGCGCTTTGCTTCAAGCAAACCGTGTAAGCTTGTCCAGGTTGCTGTCCTCTTGGTTCGGTAGGGATAGGTGGATTTGGTGAGATGATCAATTATTACCCAAGTAGAGTTAAAATCGATAGAGGTCTTTGGTGACTTGGTTTTAGAGTCCATTGTTATGCATTCCCATTTCTATCTGGAAATTTTGGTTTGTACAGGTAGGTTTCATGATTTCTGATTGCTTTGAATTTTCCTTTTCGAACATGCTAAGTATTGTTTGACATAGGTCAAATACCAGCCTTCATGTTTGGTACTCAGAATAGCTTTCTGGATCAAGGTGCATTTTGCCGGCCACTAGATAAGTATTACTCCTGGCCTTAATGAGGTCCAGACATGATAGAATTAAAAATCCCTTCATGATGTGGGTTTTAACATTGGTTCTTGGGGTTAAGATTCCCTTTAGTTTCTTACGGGCTCCACTTCACCTTTAGATATGTCGTAAGAGTTTTATTTAGTCGGTTCTTCCTTGGAATACTACTACTTGAGCTTCAAGACTTTAAATGGGAGGGGTGAACTAGATCTTTCGTTTCCCCAGTGATCTGGCTTTAAGAGGTTTAGTTTGCTAAATGTTGCTGAGAGTGTAAGCGGTTATGACCGTTTTGCCTTGGGTGAGTATGAATTTTGTAATTGAACCTACGCTGCGACTCCAATTGTTGGTGTCGTCACCTGGTCAACTTCCTTTTGATTCCATACATTCCGCAGGACCTTGTGGTCGGTGTACACTGTACTCCCTTGATGTAGTAAGGATAGCATTTCTAGGTTCTCCTAGTGTGAGCATGTTAGATCCTAACTCTAATCTGTGCACTGCATAGTGCTCCACATGAATCTTTGGGTGTTGAGTATTCTATACCATTATTTTCCTCTTTGGATCAGGATAGCTTTCAGTTCTGGTGTGAAGCGTCTCCTTTAAACGGTAGAGTCTCTGTCATACTCCGGTATGTCTAAAACAGGTGTATCACATGATTTTTCCTTGCGCAGTGTGTGTAAGTGCTTGTTGGGTTGACCTAGGGTGTATGATGACCTATTCCTTTCTTGGTTCAGTGTAGGAGGTAGGATACTAAGTATGAATTGGCATATCTGAGGCGTCAGTCTCTGGGTCCAGTGTTCTACAGGGTGCTATTCATTGTCCAAGGTTCAAACGTTTCACATTCGTTTCCTTAGTTGAAGATTTCCTCTCTCAGGTGGCATGGTTTATTCTATTCCCGTGTAATGTGAAATGCATGGCATTTTAAGGTGGGGTGTCGACATGAGATATAGACATGAACTTTTCTATTTCGTGATAGTGAGTTAAGCACTTTCTTTAACATGACCGGGTAAGAATTTCAAGAATTTAACCATGCCTGTGCACGTTACCCCTCCCGAATTATACATAGGTGATCAGGCTATGTATAATTGGGGACCGGTGACGTGTTGTTCGATATAGTCTTAGTCTTGGTGTATATATTCTTTGGTCAGCGGAAATGTTGCAAAAGTTCAGGTGCGAAGTTTTGGGTGTGATATTTTATAAAATTTGCTAGGCCCACCAATTCTGTCAACATGATCTATGGCTCATTTGACCAAGATGTGTGAAGCAATGGTAACTCGATTAGGGATGGGATGTCGAATTTGTGATTCGTGTCGAGGTATCAGTTTGAGTTGGTCTTATCGGTATTGATAATAATACCTTCGCAATTTTTGAAATGTGGATCTTTCTAAAACATCTCGTTGGGTGATACTAATTTGTCAGAGAGACTAGTCGAACAACCAAGATGACTTTCTCTTATCTTCAGAGAAATCCTTTCATCGTGACAAGATAGTTGAAATCCTTAATGATATGATGAAAGTGGTCGTGGAGAAGACATATATTAAGATAGCACGATAATGACATCTGATATATTACAAGGAAAGGTTTAGTACATTAAGGTTACATAGAGGAGTACTTAAAGTAGATTCTTAAGACTACGACTTGGAAGTTTAAACTAAGATTTATTACAAACAGCACTTCTAGCTAACTTAGTTTCTTCCTTGGTGTCCATTGGAGGCCTGAATAATTCTTCACACTTTCTTCAAGAAATTGTTTCGAGAGTTGTTGCCTTCATGTTGACCCTTCCTATCCGGGCACTTGTTTTTATTGTAACCTTTCATTCCACACCCATGGCATACCACTACCTCCTGATAGGGTTGCTTACAATCTCCCATCTTATGTCCAATTCCTTTACAAATTCCACAAGGTGTAGGGCACTTTCCGTAGTGGTAATATGGGCATATATTGCACTTGGGTTTTGTTCCAGCATACATTACTCCCTGATTGGTTTCAGCAGTCCTAACTTCAGCCGTCCATCGGCGCTTGATTGATTGTTGCATTTGATCTTCCTCACCATCATATACCCAGTTCCTCTTGTTATCACAGTACTCCATTGATTTGCTTTGGGGCAGTGACTCTGTCAATCCAGAAGTCGCACCAGTAGCTTCTTGAGTGGCAATAGGTGCGAATGCAACCACGTTCCCCCGAATTTCGGGTGAAAATCCACAAAATTATGCCCCGAGTTTCCTTTTCTCAGGTACTATCATATCAGGACATAGTTGGGCCAGTTCGCGAAAGCGGTTGGTGTATCGTTCGGGGTCATTTCCCATCATAGTTAGTCCACAGAGCTCTTGTTCCATCATTCGCAGTTCATTCCTTGAGCAGTATTCTGCAATCATCATTTTCTTCAGGGTATCCCACTGAAGTGAGTAAGCAGCGTCTATTCCTACTAATTGGTCATAAGTATTTCACCATGTGAGGGCTTGGTGCCGAAAGGTGCAAGTAGCATACTTGACCTTACAATTATCCGCGCAACTCTGCTCGTGGAAAATTGTCTCTAACCTTTCTAGCCATTTTGCCAAACCTATGGCTCCTTCAGTCCCCTCAAATGCTGGTGGTTTACAGTTCCTGAATTCTTGGTAAGAGAAATTTTGTGTTGTAGGCGTCTTGCCAACAGCTTCTTCCTTATTCCACTGGTTGATGTTGTTGATGTTGTGATTGACTTGATAGTTAGCAATCCTTGCAGCAATTCGTTCAGTAACAGATTTCTCAATGGTGGTTGCATCCATGTTCAGCTTTACTGGAAACATTTTCCTTCAACCACAAGAAATGACAACAATGAGTTTTCTTATGAGTAGGAGGACCATGGTGGAGATCACAACATGTACTACTTCTCAATCAAGTATTTCCTAGGTTGTATTGACTGGATGTCACGTAGACTTAATTTATTATGATGATGTTAAGAAAACGGAGATTGGTTGGAGTGAGTTTAACATAAGGTTATAATTCACAAGACGTTGTTTATTATGCATAGTCGCTCATCACCATAAGTTTGATTACATCTTAAGAAGATTCCTGGCTCATAAGGCCGATACATAACATGCGTTCATTGACTCGCTCTAGTTTGCCATATAACAAAACTACTACTAGCGTTTTTATTGGAGCCACTCATCACAACGTCTAATACAATGCCAAGTGACATTTAAGCATTTCCCGGTGCTGTCCCGGGTTGACTTTGCTGAGTTGCCTTCCATTCCTCTAACTCTCTGAGCTGGGCCTCTATCCTAGCAAATTTGTTGTTGGCCTCATTTGTCCTACTTTCCATAGTACGTCTTTGAAATTCTACGACACCCTCCAGGTACCCTGTCTCAGTTAATGCTATTGTAGTAACGGTCTCCAACCGTGTCAGCCGACTCTCAATTTCTGTGAGACGTCCCTGGGTGTCCCCTGGAGTTTGCAGAGCACACCTTTCAATGTGGTCTTCAAGGCAGGCAATTACTTCGTTCAGCTTCTCACGAGTTCTTTCTATTACTGTTCCAACATCATTGTAGCATTCCTTGAGTTTTTCGCCAAGCGCTTGTAGCTCTTCCACCACTTCTTCAATCCCTTCAATCCTTTCTTCTGGTAATATTCCCAGATGGTCCGACATCTCTTCTATTTGTTCCTCATGACGTGTTATGCGTGCCATAACTGTGTCGAGAGTTGGTGGTCTAGCGGTGGCTGCTTCCGAAGTTTCCCCAACTTCGAACACACTAGGAGGTGGTGTACCAGAAGACGATGGTGATGATGCAAAGAGACAGATTTTCTTGCTAGCAGGTATCTCCCAATTGAGAAGTGGATCTCTTTGATGCCTTGGTGAGAGTGTAGGAGTAGTGGAACTGGTAGGTATAGTACTGATAGTGGTGATGATTTGGAAGTGAGTAGGTGGAGTGTGGGTAGTACCCTCCTGGTGAACTTGATACACTACCCTGTATGGGTTTCCAGTGTTAGGAGTGAGTTGGGAAGGGGCTGGGATGCGTTCAGCAGGTGACAAACCTTCTGTTGTGTCATCGCATCCAGCTCTAGAGTGAGGGGAAGAGATGGTCTGTAACAAGACGGTGTATATGTGTAAGTATGTGGAAAAATACTCATGATGAATATGAAATAGTGCACTAGTAAATAGGAAATAAAACATGCAATCCTATTTAAATGCATTCTAAGTAAAATGGCAAGTAAGGCAAGCGGCAACTGACGATCGTAGTATGATGTTTTTTGTAAAAAGTAGTTATATTTTAGGGTTTATATGTACCTAGTTCTCTATAACCTGGCTCTGATACCAATTTGTAACACCCCCAAATTTGTTTAGCGGAAGCATACGTGTTATTTGGGAATGTTACGAAATCGGAGATCACAACACAAGTAATAAAGAACGGAATACATACTCCGTTTGATTTCATAAAATAGTTTTAAAACATTGTTTTACAACATAGTTTAGATAAATGGGCACATCCCATAAGTTCAGTGGTCCCAATTTAAAAATATCAGTTTGTGTAAAAACACTTCTTTAGATACTACTACGACCATTTACCGCCATCTTGCCTTGCATCCAAGTTCACAATTTAAGCACCTGAGAAAATATGCTAAAAAAGTCAGCTAAAAGCTGGTGAGTTCATAGGTTTAGATTAAAACAATAAGTTTGGACCAAAGCAAAGTCATATAATCATTACAACAAATATAATGTTATATGGATGAATGTCTATTACGTTAGCTCTAAGTTCATGCAACCGATACTACGACAGTTTCTGTATGCTAACAGATATCATACAATATAGGGGCCCATAGCGAGTGTTTTGTCCCTCAACACTCGATTCCGACATGGTATATGTTTCGCCTTGGCCTAAGCAGGGCCAACCGAACGGAGGAGTCACGCTCAATAGATCTATTTATAACATTCGCGCTTCCCAATGGGGAATTGACGGTTCATGAAAAAGGGGCATTCTCTAGGGACATAAGGGCTTAGGCTAAACCACGTAATAGTAATCATGCAATAGTTTAGGTCCATAAAAAGGTTTTTGCATATTTTCTCACCCCAAAAGTATAAAACAGTTTATTAAGTAAAAGTGGGGCTATGAAGACTCACCTTAGCAAAATGCAATCCGAAAGTAAGATTTAGTGATTGTTGTGAAGCGGCACCGACACGCGACCTAGATAAGGAGGGCAATATTTAGTTCATTGTTTTAAGTATTCCTTACTTAAAGTAGTTCAATGGTTTTTACAATTGTATTAATACTAAGCGTAAGTTTGTAAAAATTGTGAAAATGGTTTTACTAGTAAGTATACGGAGTATATATATACTTTTCACGTTGACACTAATATGGTTTTAAAATCCAAAGTTTGATTTGAAAAATAATTACAAGGTTCCACTAGTAAGTATATAAATATATATATACTTATTTAAGTTGACACAAATGGTATTGTCAAAATTATAATTAATTTATTTTCTAATTGTATTTAGAAGAATACTTGAGTTAAATTTGAAGTCTTCCAAATTTAATGAACCATAAATTAGTATAGTGGCTTCTATTTATTTATTAAGACTTGTTCTTAATGCACATTGCTCTAAACGGAAAGTCCACTTGACATACATTTGTTTACGACGTTAAACCTTGAGATAAATTTTATCAAGTCAATCATATTTTTAACCACTTGTTTCATTGCAACAAGGTTTTTACACTTGATGTGTTATCGATACACATGTTTTAATATCTAAAGAAGAAGGTTTTTACCATGTGAGAAAATAGATTGAGTCTTTTAGATTCATTCCCGATATACGTTACAATTTCAATTTTTTTGCCGACTCGTTTAAACTATCAAACGCATCCCTGAACCACCATGGACCGTGGCCTAGCTTCGAAGTACAAGATTTGGGCTTAAGCCCGAGGCGAGATATTGCATGACAGAATGGGCTCGGCCCATAGATGTCCTTAGGGAATTATTGGAGGGTTACCTTGGGTTGTGGCCCAATGTAAAACTAGAGAAAATTTTTGCACAAGTTCTGTTATTAACAAAATTTCACAAGTAGGTTTTTATACAAGTTCTTAAAGGACATAATATTCTCATGTTCTAGTGCTAGTGTTTCTGCATGACGCAAGCGTTTCAAAACTACACACACTAGGTCCTCAACACAACTTAACATGATCATGTCCTGGGTCGTGGTGTCGAGACTTCTCGACTAGGTAACGAGTACATACGATCCATAATCAAGCCTATTACAACTAAACACTAAAATGTTTGGAGGATACATTTATATATATATATATATATATATATATATATATATATATATATATATATATATATATTGATTTTATTGTCCATGAATACATCTTTTGTTACTAACAGCTTAACGTGAGCAAACTTGGCTCGAGTTATATTCGATCCTACATACTCGAATTTGTGAAGTCAAGGTTTCTCGACCAGGGAGTATGTGACCTCATCACCATGGTACTACCAAAGCGAGGTTGCCGACCCACTTACATATTCTCAACACCTTACTATTTTGACGATAAGTATGCCCCTAACTAAAGTGAACTTTGGTCATGTTCCTTTTTTCTTGGGTGAAAACAAAAGAAAGGGGGCCAGGAATGGAACCGTTTCAAACGAGTTCGACTTGCACAATTTATCCCGATATAACTCTAGCTTCGGCTAACGACACTCCCCACACGACTACACTAGTTTCCGGGCTTTCTCCTACCCATCTATGCGTACCTCTAACCATGGTATTTCGAGTTTCTTAAGTTGTTATTGACCCGGTTTGACCAAATGTTTTACAAAGGTTTAGGAGAAATTTCACATATCAGTTTTCCATCATAATGACAACATCAGGTTATGCAACACTCAAAACAACCTTAACTCATAATTTAGGTGATTCGAAGTTTGATAAAACAAAAAAATTAGAACAAAGTAATAACAACAAGTAAGCTTAAAATGATTTGAGATGTTGATAACAAAACAAACTTAGAATACAAATGGCCCAATCCTTCCTTTGGTTCGGACCCGGTTCCAAGTTAACCCGCACACCTCTAACTTCGCACTCCTCTTGATTCTTAGATCTTGAGATAAACTTTTGAGTATAGCTTTTGGTGTGTGGAGCCTTTGAAACCGGTCAACCATAAAAGGAAAGTGGGTAGGAAGTTTCTCGACATACTTTTAGTCCTGGAAGAGGAAGAGGTGCCATTCTTAGCAAAGATTCATCTCTTTCTTGGCTTCCTTTTGTCCACGCTTGTTGACCTTGGGAAGGAGAAGATGACCCTAGAGACCTTAGCTTCAAAGCTTCATTAGAGTGGGAAAAAGGAGTATGATAAAAGTGGTTTATGTTCCTTCCTTGTTGGGTTTCGATTGGCCTTGTGGGCGGCAGCAGAGATAGAGAAAAGGTGGGGAGACAATTTGATTCATGAAAGTGATGAGAGTGAGTATGGATAGAAGGAAAGGTGGATGTTGGATGTCTTATTTGGGAGCTTGTAGCCTTTGACCTAGGCGAGTATACAGAGAAGAGGGGAGGGTGATAGAGACCAATGCTTCTTCTCTCTATTTGAGAGATATGGCACGTGTGATGTGAAGACAAAGAAGGATTAGAAGTCAAAGTATTAAAATACCTTGGTAGTGTATTATTTTAGATATAATGTTATGCTTTATTTTTATAAGTATGTAGGTTGTATTTTAATGTATTGGGTATTGTTAATATGGGTAGATGGTTATTTGACTATTATTGTAAGTAGTACATTTAATTGTGTTATGTATTTATTGTCTCACGAAATTATACTGTGACCGTATTTTTATGGTTCGATGAATTTTATGCTGAAACGCTTTATGAGTACGTTTCTGAAATGGTATTACCTTCGTAATATTTTCTGTTCCGCGAATTAAAACCGTGATTGATGTATTAACGTTTGATAATTTTTTATGATGTAGTATTTTATGGATACGTGACGGAGATATTGTTATTTTTGTAATATTTTTCATTACGGAAGTTTGTCATTTGCTTTTCTTGCCCTTATCATAGTGTCGGTACGCGTGTTGTGTCGGTCCATCGGGGAAAACGAGATAACCTCTCGTCTTACAATTTAATCATAAGACAAAAATGAAATTTTCATATAATGAATTGAATGCAAAAGTGATGCAATAGTTGTCTACTGTATGCGAGTTATCTACTCAAATGGTCAGGCAAAGCTTATGCATGCTTAATGACTAGGCTTAGTAAAAATAAATTGTCATTTACTAGTTAATTTTTTGTGAAAATTTACCGTGTGTCACATGTACCAGCCCGACATCCCCGACGTTGGCATCCACGGAGGAGTGGCATTCATGCAGCCCGACACCAATCTTGGAAGCACCACGAGCACCCCATATTATCCCTCCCAATTCCACTCCATGGATCATGATCTTCCTAGGGACGATTGATTTCCCTATTTGATGAAACAATTTGATACTTATGTCTGTAATAACTTAACTATTTGGATATTTGTATGACCTATCATCTATTGTGCCCGTCGGGTACAAAATTTTCCTTATATTCTGTGCAGGTTTTTGGTTCTGTGATGCAGTTACGGCGTAACCTTATGATCAGTTACGCCGTAACCCCTGCTGCAGTAGGAAATTTTGAAGCAACACAAATAGTTAAGGCTAATCCCCGGAAACGATACGCATTAGCCACCCCATGACCCACATTCAACCTTTAGTGAGACATCTTGGGCAAGCATTCGAGAGAGGGGAGTTTATTTCTTTCTTGATTATTTTTCATTTCTATTTTATTTTTCCTTTTTCTTCGTACAAATGGGACTTTGTACACTTCAAGTGGGGGGATAGGAATAGAAATGAAGTGTATGATTACTTAGCCAACTTGCCCTAATTTTCTAGGTGGTTTTAAAATTTTAAGCTTATTAGAAAAAAATTTGTCATATTTTTAACCAAACTAGAATCACATAAAGCCGAGCACACTATAACCCTTATTGCCATTGGTGAGATTTAGCCTTTCCATTTCCCCTATTTTACCCATTTCTACCATAAATTGAGTGTGCCGATAGTATTGTAAACTTTAGAACTTGGCTTTTACATCACTTCGAGACCATAAACAAGTAGTGTATCAAGTTAGCTTGGTTCATTTGGAAAAGGCGATTTGAAAAAAGTAAATGTTTTAGGATTAAACTCAAATAGCCCATATGTGTTCACTTGTGTGCGTTTATCGATTAGTCGCATTGGCTTTTCAATCTCCGTGTTAACCCTTTTTGTTGCACTCACCTTTAGTGCAAGATACCCCTAGTTACAACCTTTTGAGCCAATCCTTTCATTTTCTAACCCTTATTTTCGTTACACCTTTACACCTTAGCCTACCGTGTAGTCTTACCTTTTTACCTTGAAGCCATTGTTCACCCTAGTTTGAGGTTCAAAAATAAAGTTCCAAAAGGCGTACCTCATCATCAACATCTCGCTAAAGATCGTCAAAGATCCCCAAGTTATCACCTTATGCTCATTTCAAGTGGGGGGGAGCAGCTATGTTATAAAATAGGCAGTTTGAAAAAAAATAATAATAAAAAATAAAAATAAAAAATAAAAATTTATTTATTGGTACCTGTGCGAAGGATTATAAGCACTATACGAAGAAATTGGCATTGAGAATAATCTTCTCGATCACATTCGAAGGCTGGAAGAAGAATTAAAGAATAAATAATGGTGGATTCCGATAACATATATTGACCATATGAAGATGAACCTTGAATTATCGGTGGGGCGATGGCAACTCGGTTTTAAGATAAAACTATTTGTTTTCTTTTTCCTTTTCACCCATTAAAATATCCCATGCCTATCCTTACCCTTTTTATCATGAAGCGTGTCTAGGTGATGCAGCGAGTAATCCTTGATGTCTTGGCCATGGATTTGGTCATGTATCATTTATTTTGTCCACTTCACCGTGACACGTTAGTAATGACAGCACCCTTAAGCCTTTGAAACATTACAACCCAACATTGCTTTCTAAAATTTGTCTTAACCTTAGCTCTAGTGGTAGAGTTGTGTGTAATTGCCAAGCTTATGATAGAATACTTACTATGTCCGTGCAATTGAGTGATCACCCCGAAATTAACACTTAGAATAGGATGAGAATGAGAGTGTTTTCGTTCCCATTTCGTGAGGTGTTCGGCTCTTATTAATATTCTAGCATGGAAATTAAAACTACGCATTCTTCATGGATGTATCTTTTGCAGTCTAAATTGGTCTACTTGAGGGCAAGTAGAGTTTAAGTGGGGGGATATTTGATAACATCAAATAGTCCTGATTTTCTAAGCGTTAAATTCCCCCTATATCATCACATTTTGAGTAAAATACTAGTGAAAACATCCTTATTCCTTATTATTTCATTTCAGGACCCAATCGAAGTAAGGAAGCTGCAATTGGACGTTTTCAAGCCCTTTTGATACGATTGTCTCTTAATTCCGGCGTAGCCAACTGATGAAGTTACGACGCAACTAAAGATTACGAAGGCTACGGCATAACCCTCAGCTAAGGTTACGCCATAACTACTGATAAGCACCAAATTGACAAAGACTACGGCGTAGCCCTCTGCTTAGGCTACGCCGTGATAAAGAAATACACTGGATTTACAGAAGCTACGGCGTAACCCCTGCTAAGGTTACGCCATAACCATGGATAAGCACAAAAGATTGAAAGACGTTACGACGTAACTACCTGATAAGGTTACGCCGTAACTAGTTCGAAGCCTATAAATAGTCGATGGTTTCACCAGTTTTAGATATCTCTCCTTTCCCAAACCTTCTAGGGTTTGGGGAGATCAAAACACAGAAGAAGAAGCATGGTTTAGGAGCACTGAATAACGAAGTCCTCGTCTACGATTTCCTTTGTATTTGCGTTTGGATTCTTTTTATATTTTTCTAGAACTTATACTATGAATTCATATCATTAATTAAAGTTTGCATTTATGTTATTGGTATTCTCTATAATTCTTTATAGATATTTGCTAGTCTTTTCATAGATCGCTAGTCTTGGTAGTATTATAAGCTTGGTAGTATCTAAAGGGCTGGGAGATATGACCAACTGACCCCAGTCTGATAGATAGCGAAGTATGGGAGGAATTGGCCATAGTACAACCACTCTTCGTGTGCGAACAGACCAAATGATCACCTATCAAGTGGAGGTATTTAAGAGGTTAGGGGGAATCTAAGTTCCTAACGGCCGGGTTCCCACCGTCTAGATCTAGTAGATTTGGTGCTTAATGACTGCTATTAGGTTGCCGAATGATCCCAGGTGACCTGCTCATCTTGGTGAGGAATATAAGAACCATAGGCCATGACGAATCGACCAAAGGAGTCTGGTGATAATTAACCACTATATTGAATCTTCGTATCGAGAATCAATTCATATTTGTATTCTTTGTTAAGCTTCGTTTGTCTATCTCTTTACCCTAAATTTCTGGTGTCTGTGTAGGTAGAATAATAGCATGTCGATGGATTATAACAACTTTGTCATACCAATATATTATCATTTCTAACCATCTTAGTTCTTTCAAGGTCACAGCTCTCTTGGGACGATACTCGGATTTACCTAAGGCTTTACTACATCTGATCGGGTTCTCTGCCCGTTAGTATGTGTCTATCCTAAGTTATCTAAGTTTTATAAATATTAAAAGTATGATGAAATAGCACATCACTTTCCCATCAATAATTAGCTTTTCAAGCTTCCCAATTTTCTCAACAATAAGAGTAGTACTAGTGCTACTAGTTTCAACTTTCCAGATGGAAGAGCCACCAGGATTTTCCCCATTACTAACCAAATTTGAATTCCTCCATTGGTACCCAACTCTCCATCGTTTTCAACCGAATTAAGCACATCAAATAGGTTTGAATTACTAACCTCTTTAGTAGGCTCAACACATTTCTTCTAAATAGAGTTGGCTGTGGGCTTTTTTGAAACAGGTCTATACTTCTTCGTAGGTTTAAAACCCACTTTTGGACCAACCGGAACACCTTTAGGAGCCTAACTAGGATTCTTCAAGTTCTTCGTCACACATAAACCAAGATTCCTCCTGAATATGACCAAAAACATTACAACACGCACATCTAGGGGGTTTCCACTCATATTCAACACGAACAGTACACGTATAAAACCCCTCCTCTAAAAGTTTAGGCATAGCTAGCACAATAGTATCTTTCAACTCGACATCAACCCGAACTTCAATCATTGCTCTAGCATAGCTTTACCTACCCCATGATTGGATGCACATGTCAAATGTGTAAGAATCAAGCATCAAAGGAGTACGAAGCTTAGTAGCAATAACACTCAAACCATCCTCACTAAATGCAGTCACAGGGACACCACGGAGTTTAACCCACACCAGAACATTACCCACATATTTTCGTACTAAGTTTACATCTGGATCCCACTTTTTCAGAATAATCGAATTATTACGAACAAACCATGGACCATTTTCAAGCATTGTATCCAAACCATCCATAGAGCTAACCTGGAATGAGAATATACTGGTAGACAAGTTAAGCATTGATTTTACCAGTCCATATTTACCCCAAGTGTAACTAACATAGTTAGCAACAACGGGGTAAGCCACACGCTTACGCAAAAAGAATCCATATACCGTATTAGCAAACCGTGCCCTAATAGCTTTAATAGACTCCACCGGAAAAACCACATCAACCCCTTTTTCCCCGGAGTAAATAAGGTGCGAAAATTCATAGCCTTCTTACTCGGACCAATAGTAAATAAATTAGCATAAGAAGTACCTGGTATCGGGTTAACATTAGGGCTAGTCGATGTCTGCCCCACATTCACATCTTCAGTATTCACTGTAGCATCCATAGATTCTTTCACAACATACGAGGATACCACGAACGGGTATCCTTAACAGCCTTCATAGAAGGTACAACACCAATTTTCTCCTTAACACCTCTCCCAACCCCCACCCCCTATTAGGCTCAAAAAACCTTGCTCCATCCCCATAAAAACCCACGAACAATAGTATCAAAAACCAGCAGCAACCCACGAACAAACGCATAATAACAATGATTAGAAGGAAAAAAATAATAGAAATCCAAAAAAGTTAGGGTTTCAAAATGATCGAGCCAATCCACTAACCAACCTCCATTATCACAGATAGATCGTTTAGGCTTAATGATGATATAAATCAATCAAAGAATCAAAGGCGGTTTCCAAACCCAATGCAAAAAGACTAGTATGATAATTAAAGTAAGAGAATTAGGACTTGTGTACCAAAACAATGCAAAAAGACCAGATTGTAATTAAAACCCAAGCGATAATATAATAAACCCTACTAATAAGACCTATACGTAGCCCAATCTAACAAGAAAGAGATCAATAATAGTTTAAACTATTATTTAAATCGTTCATCCAAGATTGAGAAAGCGACATATTTGAAGGTTCAAATATAGGGTTGTTTAGGTTTTGGAAAATCGCCTCTATCACCAAACAAAAGGAAAGGTACTTTATCCTTATTTTAACAAACCATAAAAAAACAAAAAAAAACTAGCATTGCAATAAGTGCTTTAGGTTAAACCCACCAAAATATAGTTATTCTCTGGTCATCGGTTATTCGTCAATGATTCGGAGGGATCCTGATTAATTTATTTCTTTCGCTTTATATTTTCCCTTTATTAGTCTTTTCATCTCATGTAAATCGTAAACCTTAGAACACAAAAACTCTAGCCTTTAATCCGGATTTCATGGATAGGAATTTTAGGAATTTGGAAAGTGATGGTGATGAAGTTTTTGAAATCGAAAATAAATCTTCTAGTTATATGACGAATGATGGTCCCAAGAGTGGTGGTGGAGCAAGTAAGAAGAGCTTATATGAGAGATGGAAAGAGGATACCCATAATTAAAGCCCGTATGATGATGAAGATCTTGATGATTGTGGTTGACTAGTTGATAACGCCTAAAATGAACATGTTTTTAGTTGCGTTATTGTTGGTTTTGTGCATGTTTATCGGCTACATTTACTCATAACTGTTGCAAAAGTGCAAAAGATGCCTATTGTGTATGTATATGTAACCAGGTATCACAAATAATGAAGAAATGAAGTTTTTATGCACGTTTGGAGAATTCCCAAGGAAGGAAGTCAAGCAAGGAAGCTTTTGGACTCAATGATTAGGAAGCGCAATGATTTCTAAGTATCTACAGCAAGGAAAGATCAAGTTTCGTCTTGGAAATCATCAACGAAAACAAAGAATGAGGCGCAAACCAAGAAAGTCAACAAAAGTCAAAACTGCAAGCATCCAACCATTCGGTCGTAACTCGTAACCGATCCGGTTGGGAAATGGTCAAAAGCGCAATCGATCCGGTTGCATGGAATGGAGTTACACAAATTTGCATTTAATGTTGCCTTAACTCCTCATAATCATTGGAGGCCGATCATTTCTTGACATTAACTTGTTGGGAACGTTTTTGGCCAGTTAGAAAAGTATCTTTGGCTATATATTGAACCTAGACATGGTATACTAGGTGTGACACAACCCAAAGTGTGATAGTTTACACCAAAACTATTACCAACCATTACATTCATCCCAAAAGTCTAGTATTCACTGAAAAACGTCCAGGAGGTTGGAGAGAGCAATTCTCATCCATTGTTTTGGTTATTCGGAGTTATACGGTTAAGCTAGGTGATTGAAGGCGTGTGGTTGCTATAAGCCATGATTTCTAGTTCTTGTAATTGCAAAAGTCTAGGTATTCTATGAACTTTGTTATGGATTTCTATTCTCTTGAGTTATTGGAATTACTTTGTTATTTCTTGTGTTTTGTTATTATAATCATGGAGTATTTTTTGAATATACTTGTGTGTTAGGATGTAGGAAATCATACTAGTGTTCTCATATGTGATGCATGTATATATGATCTTGTTTAAATGAGTTTGTTGGAAAAATACTAGTCTTGTTTGATTTGTTGGTAAAACATGTTTTAAGAAAAAGGACCGAAAGGATTTCTCTTGTGTTTTATTCCAAAAAGTTAAGTGACAAACTAGTATGGGGATATGGTGATTGACAACCACCATGTTTACTTATTAAAACAAGACTAGAAACATTTTCATCACGAAAGGTCGAAAGATTCGTAAGAACGAGTTTAATAAGAAAATTTTACAAACAAATGGATTTTCTAAAGGATAATCATTAGGATAAGAACCGAAAGGATTACCTATATGTTTTTGTTCTTTGAATGATTTTTGCAAACATAAACCATGGTTGGAAATCATTTGCTTATGATTTGTGCATCACATCAAGAGTTTACACCAAGCCTTCATGAACACTTACTATGACTGCCTATAGACTACACACAAGTATATATATATATTTCTTATTATTGAATTTCATTATAACATCACTTTTTGAGGAAGCCTTGACAAAGCTTTCTTGCTACCAATCTTTTAAAAACAATTTCAAATACCAAATCCCTTGGGACGACCTCAACTTACCCACCTTTTCTATCACGAACGAGTATACTTGCTCGTATGTGTTTATAGTATTAGACGGTTAAATCGTGTTTATAAATTTTAAAAACTTGCAACACGGTAAGCACATCAAGTTTTTGGCACCACTGCCGGGGATTTTTGAATTTCTAAGTAATTTGATTTTGTTCATTTTCTGTAAAATTGGTAGTTTTGAAACTGAATTTCGTTTAGAGTAAAAAAAAATGGTTTAGAAGCTAACCGATTCGGTTGCTCCTGCAACCGGATCCGGTTAGTGCTCTCGTATAATTTTTTGGTATTTTGATTTTCAAAGTTTTAGTTTATTCAGTGATTTGTGTTATAGTTTATAGATTAACTCTTGTCATTTCTGATTTTTATAGATTATATCTTTGGATTGTTTATGCTTTTCTTAGATTTTTTTTAGTTTTTCTTTTATTTTTATTAGTTTCTAGTTTTATTTACTTTCTAGTTAATTGCTTTAATTTCAGTAATTAGAAGTAGTTAATTTTCAGTTTCTATGGTTTTAGTAATCTTAATGATTGGTTTAATAGAATTAAATTAATTTTGTAATTAATAAGGATAATGAGGAGTCTCAATTAATTTAGAGTTTTAAGTATACTTAATAGTTTTTTTAATTTAATTAAATTTTTAGGTTTAAAAAAAAAATTGGAATCAATCCAACCATTCGGTTGCAACCCGCAACCGGATCCGGTTGGACGTTTTGGTTAAAAAGTTTACCACCAACCGAATAGTTTGGTGAGCCAACCGATCCGGTTGGAGCTCTCGTTAAAAAAATTTATACTTTTTAGATTTTGAGTTTTAGCTTGTGTTCTCAGTTTTGTTATGTGTCTTTACTTGCTTAGTATATGTTTCTATAGTTTGCTTTTGTTTTTACTAACTCTAACGCTAATGATTTGGATTTTTGTCTTTGGTTTTGTTTTGTCTTGTTAGATAGTTATTATGGATAGTTTAAGCGGAATTTCTGAGTACCTTCGTAACTTGGATGAGATGTTCAAAGACACCGGGAATTCGTTGGAGAAGATTGGAGATATCTTAGAAGGAAGTAAGAAGGATTTGGGAATTGATACGGTTAGTATGGAAGGAACGGGTGAAAACAAGGTTCAAATTCCTAAGAAGGGAAGGGTTGTGATATTCACACAAGCACCTTTAACGGAGTATGATTCGCCACTAATGAGGTTCGGTACACCTTGTAGTGTAGAGGGAGTGAGTGCTTGGGACGCGCAACTAAATATGGCCTATGGTGAAAATTACATTGTGGAAAAGGTTCTTGATCAAATTGGTCATGTACGTTTGGATTATGAAGCATATGGAAGAAGAATGGTTAAGGGTCTTAAGGTTAACATTCATGGTCACATTTTTGAAACAGATTTTGTTGTCTTGGAAGAGGGGAACGCCGATGAGCCCAATGTATGTTTTGGGCGGGATTTTCTTGTAACAACCAAATGCCAAGTGGATTTTGCTTTGGGGGAAATGAGGTTCAATATCATCGAATTGGAAGAAGGAAAAGGGGTGAACGAGATGCTTGTGGAGTTATGTGCTAATGGAGAAGGCAGATGTGGAATTCGTAAAGATGGGGAAGGCAAATAGAAGAAAACCTCATCCAACAAATTAACTCCTACCACATCAACCAACAAAACAAATGACTACACACCTTCACCACCTACTACACCAAACAATTTCAAACCGTTAACCCAAGAACAAAAAGAAGATATTTTTGAAAACCTTGAACAAAAGTTTCTTGAGCTAAATGAGAAAAATCCGGTGATTGAGGTACTACAAGATTACGTTCTCTACCGCAAGAAACTAGATGCGGTGATGCTAGCAAGAGCAAGATTGGAGGATAAAGATTTATCGGAGGAGGATAGAGATAGGATTTTGTTTAGAGGTATGCCACGTAAGGAGAAAGATCCGGGAAATTTTGTTTTGCCAATTAAAGTGAACGGGACTACACCAGTGTATGCCTTAGCCGATACGGGTTCAAGCGTTAATGTTATGCCCTATTCATTGTTTAAGACGTTGGGTCTTAGTAAGCCACAACCAAATCATTCAAAACTTACCATGGCGGATAATTCCCAAGCAAAATCAATGGGGGAGGTGAAAAACATAAGAGTTCAAATTGGTTACCAACCATACTTGGCTGATTTTCTAGTCCTAGAAATTCTGGTGGACAAGATTTTACCACTTCTATTAGGAAGACCATTCCTATGCACTTGTGGTGCAATCATAAACATGGGTAGAGGTACGATGACTATCGATGATGGAATTTCGAAACAAACCTATTATCCCAAACCGAGGGGACCAGTTTTGGAATTCATGGAAGATTTAGAATTTATGGAAGCGGACGATGACTTGACTTGTTTTGAAGTAGGACGTGATGTCCAAGGAAACCCGATGTATGGACCACTAGCTCCACCATATTTTGATATTGAGGATGAGATGGAACGCACACTAGCGGTGGAAGCATTTTACAATCCATTAAAAAACATCCTTGTTTACAAGAAGCTAACCGATTTCTTAGGTTCTTTACCGGTTCAACTCAAGAATTTGGAATGGGGACCCGAGGGTTCGGGTATTTAAAGATACAGGATGGGGATGGAGAATGGCAAGTCAAATTTGATATACTATGTCCGGATGGGAGAAGATTTATAAAGAAGTTCAAAACTTATGAAACACACCGTGAATTGATCGGGAAATTTCTAAGTGAGGACATCTTAAGGCATGAGTATTTCGAGGAATTCTAAGGAGAAACAAGGCACCAAAATAAACAAGCAATTGTTTGCTTGAATTTCATGCACTTCTTTTTAAATTTTATGCATTTAGGATTTCTTGTTTTTCATTTCAGTTTTTATCTTTATTATTATGTTGAGGTTATTTGATTAATGCATTATGAGTTTAAGTTCTAGTTTAGTTTTAGTTTTTGAGTATGATGATTTGAGTTTTGAGGTTAGATGATTGTTGAAATTTCCAAATGGTGGATGAATGTTGTGTGCATCTTTAATGGATTTTTGAGTAAACGATTGTTTCTTGGAAGGTAAAATGCCTAAGTAACAAGAAAAATGCAAAATTTGGCAAAAATGCAAACCGAAACGGTTGTGTCCATGACTGAAACGGTTGCATACAAGTATATATACCAAAAATTCACTTTTTCCAGAAAAACACACACACACACTAATCCTCCAGCTGGGTTTTGCAAAAATTCGACCAATAGAAGCCATTTGAAGGTTGTATAAGATGTAGAAGATCATCATGGCACCAAATCAAGTAAGCATCTGCATTCAGTTAACTCAATCAAGGTTTAATTAGAGCATTTGATTCCAATTGCAAATTAGGTCACTAATTTGGGGGTTTTTGATATAATTCGAATTAAGTTGTAATATTTTAGGATTAAGTGGGTAATTGATATAGGAATGCATTGCAAAAAGAATTGTAGTGATTGATTCAACATGGAATGAGTATTAGATGATTGAATTTTCGGATTTAATTAGGTTATGTCATTGAATCAAATTAAGTTGCAATTGGTAATTCCTAGTTGGTAGATGATGCGTTTTAATGAATAATAGCTGCCACATTGTTGATTAGAACAAGTGATTGAAGAATTGAGGTTTAATTTTTTTAGTTCTAAGCATATGAATATGTGATGATTAGAGGTTTGGAAAGTGAATTTAGAGCAATTTGAGGATGTAGAAATCAATAATGATGTTAGAATGCAGTCTAGGAGTGAATTGGACTTAGAAAAATCGAGTGGGTGATGGATTAGAAGGAAAAGCCTTATGCATGATTAGTAACCGATCCGGTTGCGAAGCGCAACCAAACGGTTGGAGCTGGTCAATAGGAGTAACCGATCCGGTTGCCCTACAACCGAATCCGGTTCCAAGTTCTGATGTTGAATTTTTTGAATTTTTGAAGTAGACCTTAGAGGCTTCCATGGACCTTCCCGTTTGTTCTAACACTCTTATATTGACTTATATTTATGATTTCTACAGAGAATTGTTGTAGGTAGTTCAAGCTCGACGCATGTTCCACTAAAACCGCTTGTTACCAAGTTTTGCCAAAGGAACGAAAGGAAGAAAGTCAAGTATAGCCTGAAGACAGAAGAAAATTCAAACCTGAAGTTCAAAGATCTCAACAACGAGGAGAAACATGCTTTCTGGGAATGATTATCAAAGTTTCAAAATAGGAGATGTTTGGTTCCGAGGGTGATTGATTGGGATTTGTTTGCCGAATATGAGTGTGAAGAGGAGTTAAGAAAAATGATGCGAACATCTTATGTGTATCCGGCTGATGGGGATTCGTTTGATGATTTGTCATGGGAAAGAGCATTTGGCATAAATAAAGAAGTTTATCGTGAATGGTGTATGGAGTTCTTTTCGACTATGTACTTTGAGAGAAAGGTCAATGTTCGGAACTTGATGGGAGAAGTTTGTGTTTGGTTTAGGCTTTGTGGGCGTGATCATGCCTACATTTTGCCGGATTTTGCAGTTTCTCTTGGCTTATATGAACCGAATGAGGTTAAGCATCGATTGTTTGAAGCTCACTTTTCGAGGCTTGGGAGGTTTGAAAAACAATACCCTAGTGTGCCCGCTTATTGGAATCGAGTGGGAAATCCTTCTTGCACTAGGAGAAATGCTGCAACCATTAGGAATCCGTTGATGAGAATTCTACACAAGTTGCTAGTCACTGGGCCATTTTACAGATATGGAAGCAGGGACAAATGTCAGAAACCGGACTTGTGGGCTATGATGTTATTGGAGGAAACTAAGGAAGGAAATGCGGCTTGGCTAATAGCCGAGTATTTCTCTAGGAGAGCCCCGGGAATCAAAAGTAATAGCAAAATTTGTGGAGGACATTTTGTGACGAGGTTGGCAAGAAATCTTGGGTATTACAATAGTAGTGAGTTGGCTAAGTGTGGAGAGCCAAAGTTTAGTGAGATTTGAAGTGCAAATGGTTTTGGAAATGCTTTGAATAGGAAATTGAAAACGTTGGGAGCATGGATTGAACCGCAACTACAACAACAACAACCACCACAGCAGCGAGGAAATGTGCAAATGGGCAATACACCGATGGGGAACGTGCAAACGGGTATGTCTAGTAGTTTTGACTTAGGTTGGGGAGAGTGGAACCAACATTTGAATGAAATAGAGTGTAGGAATATTTGGATGGACTCGATGATGTTGAGAAACAATTACATCAATGATTATACAATGCCTATGTTTCAACACATGGCTCAAGAAGCCAACTACGAGTTACCACCCTACAATCCACCCAATGTTCCAACATATCCTTTCCCCTACACTTCTTATCCTGGACCCTATCCGTATCCATATCCTGGTTACGCACCATTTCCTGACCCAGTGCCCGCATATGGTAGATTACTCGAGGTTGGTGGATCAAGCTATGATGTTGGAGGATCTTCAGCAGGAGTCGGAGGAAAGAAGAAGAAGAGGAGAGTTCGTTCTGAGATTGTAGACGAGAACTATGTAACCGAGAGTGATGATGATGAGTATGATAATGAAGAAGGTGATGAGATGAGTGAGGATGACGAATGATCGTGGATCATTCTTGATTTATGGTTTCAAAAACAATGGTTATTGTGTGTTAAACAATATTATCTCTATCTCTTAACTATTTCTCTAGAATGATTATCATACTTTATTTTACTTTGTTTTATTTGGTTTTTAGTAGCATTTGGATTGTTTTGTTTTGTTTTGTTTGTGTATTGTGTATTGCAGTTTTGTTTGCAGGATGGATGTGTCGGAAGCTTATTGATGGTCAAATATTTGGAGTTGTATAACTCACATGCTTGCTTATGACCCAATATGCGTATTGCATATTCTATCCTGTGGTATCTTTTGACTATTTCTTTTTCCTATTTTCTTTACTTTGAAGTTTATTTTTATTACATTGAGGACAATGCAAAACTTTAGTGTGGGGGAGGGAAGAAAATATAAAAAATGATACCCTTTTTATTTTTTTTAGCTTTTAGTCTTTTTTTTTTTTAGATAAACTTTTGGATGCAAGTAATTAGCAAGAAATCGCCCTTGATTGTCTAGTTGTTTTCACACATTTTTTTTTTGGATATATTAAAAACAACTTGGGTATTTCAATGGTATAATGAGGTTTTTGAAATTTTTTTGATTTGAACCAAATTACAGAAGTAATTTATTTTGGATTCGATAGCATTTTCTAGCACGCATTATAGCCTTTTTCCACTTAATTGTGAGGTTTCTTTTTGTATAAAACACATCTTTTGTTTTATATTTGCCATGAGTGTGCCGGTGATTATGTCGATTCTAGAACTTGTACTAGTTATGCATTACGGTTGAAATCACTCTCGAGTGATAAAAATATGTTCAAGTGATAAGAGGCATCGTAGGAATTGAACCAAATGGCCTTCCGTTTACATCTAATGATATATTAGCTAACCACATCGGTTAGTTAACCACCCATATGGACCCATTTGTTAGTGCTCATCTTTAGCGCTAGATACCCCTAGTTACACCCCTCGAGCCAATCTTTTCATTCTTGTTTAAATCCAGAAAAATACAAAAAGATTTTACACTTTAAACCTTAGCCAACCCTTGTCATGTCTATTGGTTTGTTGCTAGTTGTTTGGAGTGTTGGATTGTTTTTTATGATTATGAAGAAGCTACACTTTGTCTATAGTGTGTACCATTCTCCAACAAAGATGAAGGAGACGTCTTTCTCATTTGTATTTTTTGTGGTATATGCTTACACTAAGTGTGGGGGAACTTGTTAAAAAATAAAAATAAATAAATAAATAAAAATAAATAAATAAAAAATCATTATAGCTAATGTGCTATATTATTATGAAGATGAAGGAAGAGGAAGTATTTTTGAGATATCGATTAGCCAATGTGCTAAGACGTGATATATATATATATATTTGGAGATCGATATGTGAAGAGGAGATTATATAATCATTTTCGGGATTGTGGTTTGTATGATGGCTAGTAACATGGATGTTTAGACTTGACTTTATTTTTCTTTTAACACCAATTTCATAAACCATCCCATGACTTATCCATACGTTTTATAAACCCGAAGCCTTAACGATATAACCCGAATAAAAGCCCTCTTTGATGAATTTTTTTTTTTTTTTTGTTTTGATACTTGTACAATCTTATGGTAAAAAGCATTGATCATAACTAGGCATTGAGTGATTTACATATACCCACCAATATATGAGTGTTGAGTGAATTCTTAAAATCATTCGTGAGGTGTTCTAGTTATGTTATCTAAAGTATTTGGTTCATTTTTAAAGTTTTTCACATATTAAAAGCAAATTAATGATTATCTCTTTTGGGATGATTATTAAATTTTCGGAACCACGGTATCAAGACCATTGAAATTGATCTTTGCAAATGTTAGACCTACTCGAGGGCGAGTAGAACTTAAGTATGGGGGAATTTGATAACGCCTAAAATGAACATGTTTTTAGTTGCGTTATTGTTGGTTTTGTGCATGTTTATCGGCTATATTTACTCATAACTGTTGCAAAAGTGAAAAAGATGCGTATTGTGTATGTATATGTAGCCAGGTCACAAATGATGAAGAAACGAAGTTTTTATGCACGTTTGGAGAATTCCCAAGGAAGGAAGTCGAGCAAGGAAGCTTTTGGACTCAATGATTAGGAAGCGCAATGATTTCTAAGTATCTACAGCAAAGAAATATCAAGTTTCGTCTTGGAAATCATCAGTGAAAACAAAGAATGAGGCGCAAACCAAGAAAGTCAACAAAAGTCAAAACTGCAAGCATCCAACCGTTAGGTCGTAACCCGTAACCGATCCGGTTGAGAAATGGTCAAAAGCGCAACCGATTCGGTTGCAAGCGTAACAGATCCGGTTGCATGGACTGGAGTTACACAAATTTGCATTTAACTTTGCCTTAACTCCCCATAATCATTGGAGGCCAATCATTTCTTGATATTAACTTGTTGGAAACGTTTTTGGCTAGTTAGAAAAGTCTCTTTGGCTATATATTGAACCTAGACATAGTATACTAAGTGTGACACAACCCAAAGTGTGATAGTTTACACCAAAACTATTACCAACCATTATATTCATCCCAAAAGTCTAGTATTCACTGAAAAACGTCCAAGAGGTTGGAGAGAGCAATTCTCATCAATTGTTTTGGTTATTCGGAGTTATACGGTTAAGCTAGGTGATTGGAGGCGTGTGGTTGCTATAATCATGGAGTAGTTTTTGAATATACTTGTGTGTTAGGATGTAGGAAATCATACTAGTGTTCTCATATGTGATGCATGTATATATGATCTTGTTTAAATGAGTTTGTTGGAAAAATACTAGTCTTGTTTGATTTGTTGGTAAAACATGTTTTAAGAAAAAGGACCGAAAGGATTTCTCTTGTGTTTTATTCCAAAAAGTTAAGTGACAAACTAGTATGGGGATATGGTGATTGACAACCACCATATTTACTTATTAAAACAATACTAGAAACATTTTCATCACGAAAGGTCGAAAGATTCATAAGAACGAGTTTAATAAGAACATTTTACAAACAAATGGATTTTCTAAAGGATAATCATTAGGATAAGGACCGAAAGGATTACCTATATGTTTTTGTTCTTTGAATGATTTTTGCAAAAATAAACCATGGTTGGAAATCATTTGCTTATGATTTGTGCATCACATCAAGAGTTTACACCAAGCCTTCATGAACACTTACTATGATTGCCTATAGACTACACACAAGTATATATATATTTCTTATTATTGAATTTCACTATAACATCACTTTTTGAGGAAGCCTTGACAAAGCTTTCTTGCTACCAATCTTTTAAAAACAATTTCAAATACAAAATCCCTTGGTATGATCTCGACTTACCCACCTTTGCTATCACGAACGATTATACTTGCTCGTATGTGTTTATAGTATTAGACGGTTAAATCGTGTTTATAAATTTTTAAAACTTGCAACACTGTAAGCACATCACTAGTGCACAATGGGAGTATGATAATGCATATGACATTCATCTCGATAGTCAAATTAGATAGGTTTCTTTCTTGTTACACATAAATATGGCGTGTCATTCTTATGTTATGTTAGGTTTTATTCTCTGTAGGAGTGTTTGTTTAGCCTTATTGGGCTGAGTTTTGGGTCTCACCCTCAACTGTTGTACTTAACTGTTTTTTTTTAGTAATATATTTTACCGGGGGAACCCTTTACCCAAATAAAACTCTAGCCATCATAACACGTCCCATATTATGCTGATTTAGCCATCAATCAACCAAATTTTTCTCATCAACATTACTCTTTGGTTTACCACTGGAGATCATTGTCGTTTGTCAAAAATAGTTGTCAAAAAATGCAGCTCCTACCTAAAGGCAAAGCAAGCCATGACGTAAAAAAAATGTCACGCAAAGGAGGAAGTCGCAAGCAATAAACAACTATGCTGCCAAATACAATTATGCTTCCGTTCAAACAAACAACAAAGAATATGATAGAAGAAAAAAGAAAAAGTGCTTTTAACATATGTTCCAGTTTGTTCATTCGAAAGCATAACATTCAAACTGTGAGGGAATATTAGATAATTAGATTAGTTGGCCCAAACCTAATTGTAGGTCTGAGTTCATTAGTTTTGGTGTTTGTGTTGGGATTTTAGAACAAGTTAACCAATTAACCTCTACGAGTACGCAGCGGATAAGGATCTAGTATTTGCAATTAGGTTAATCACATAATTAATAAACATTAATAAATAAAAGGGATAAATAGAAAAACTAACCTTTCGCGACTATTTGAACGCAAGTGTAACAGAAAATAAAACCAATACAAAACTAAGCATCTAAAATAAATTCCTCTATGAGTATCACACACAAACCCGATAACCGTATACATTCGATATATTAAGCTAGTCGAGAACATAATGATAAACCAATCAACAAGTGACCACCTTGAATAAATTTGAACCAGAAAACCCATGAACCATATTTATCTTTTCTGTCCAAGATTGAAAGAAGCTGTCCAAGAACCCTTCAATGTCGCTCGATATCGGATAGAATTTATCCGATATCTTCCACCCTTTTGTCCGAGATGATCACGAACAGAAAAAACCCTAACTTTGCTTGCAAATCAATTCGACCAGGAACTACTTGGAAACAAAGCACCAGTGGATCATAAACCTAAACGCTTGGACCAAGATTAATTGATGCAAGTTAGGAGTCAAAACCAACACAAAACCTAATCGACTTAATGATATAGTCGAATGGGATTATGAGCATAGATTGATGATCAAATTTAGGGATATTAGGATGTAGATATGTCGTACATGTTCAGAAGCTGAGGATTAGGTGTGCGTTTGGTTTTATACAAAACAATCGACCCTTTGTTTGGGTTGTGACTTGATCGATAAGTCATAAACCTAAACATCCATCCATCCACTTTTCTGCCTTGCCCGACCAGTGAACCCAAGGGCCCAAGCATGACCACTATTCCACCCAAACACAATCCAAAGAATAGCCCATGGGTCGTTTCATTAGTCGGGTCAAGTATCATGTATAACGGATATTGTATATTCAAGTTATATTACATTCTACACGTATACTCGTGTCTATCGTGTGTGCCCCCATTGGCTCACATACTCTTAGTCGTTTTTTCATGTTTTCAACTTCCACAAATGTTGGGAATTATGTGAAGTATGGATTATGCTGAACTTAATGCCGAAGTGTTTCTGCTGAAGAAGAGTGGATTCTGCTGAAGACATAATCTAATGAAGAGTAATAGTTATTAGTTTGTTTCTGCGGAAATGTTTATTCTGTGTTTAGTATATTTAGTTTGGATATACATGAGCTTTATTAGGAAGTGATTGTGTATATCTTATTTAGTTTAAAGTTTATACGTTTCTTGGGAAACGGTTTAGCGATTTTGTTTAGGGTTCCTTATCTATAAAAGGAACACATTAGAATGAATGAGACATCGATTGAAAAATTTAGTTTTAGTTAATATTAAGATCCATAGAGGATCACGAAGTTCTTAGTTATTTGTTACTTGTGTTTATATTCCGCTGATAAATATAAGTAGTAGAGATTGTCTTTTATTGTGCTTGTGATTACATAGGCATATATAACGATCCACGAGCTCAAGATCTATCAAGGTCTGTTTATTTCAACAAGTGGTATCAGAGACAGGTTAGAGTCTCTACGATACTAAGGACAAGTTTTTCTGAACACCAATACAACCATAACAAAATCATCATGCCTGGTTCAGATGTTGATACTGAAATCACCAACAACCAAAACTCCACCCATCTGCAACAACTAAGTCTCTCTAATAGCAATGCTAAATTTCCTTACCTTAAAAGGGAGGAATATGATCTTTGGGCGATGAAGATGCAGAACTAGATCTCCAACATTGATTGGAATCTGTGGGAGATTGTCTTGAAGGGAAACAGTTTGAAAAGAACCACCACGGATGCTACGGGTAAGATGATGAATGTTCCTCCCAAATCTGCTGAAGAGTTGCTGGCAGTTCAGAGAGAAACCAAGGTCAGAACCATTCTTCTCCAAGCTATTCCTGAGGATCACTTGAGTGATTTTCACTTCATGCAAGATGCTAAGGATATATGGTTAGCAATTAAGGCGAAGTTCGGTGGGAATGAGGAGTCTAGGAGACTGAAGAAGTCCATGCTGAGACAACAGTTTCAGGACTTTCAAATCTCTGAAGAGGAAGGAATACACAAAGGCTATGATAAGTTTCACAAGATTTTAAGTCAGGTTGAATCACTGCAGGCAAAGCCGGATAATGATGACTGTAACTCTAAGTTTCTAAGGTCATTACCTCCATCCTGGCTACATGTAAGCATAGCTTTAAAAGCTAAAGGTGGTTTGGACATGATTACCTTTGATGAGCTGTATCACAAACTTAAAGCTCTTGAACATGATGTAAGAAGCCCTTTTCGATCATCTTCTTCTGCTAGTCACACTGCATTCGTTGGAGCCTCTACTCCAAAGACAAGCTATGGTCCAAGCCCATATCCATCATCATCTTATGCTGCTCCCTCATCAAGCTCTCATCCTAGATCAAGTGGAATCATGGAAGAAGTTCTTGGATCCTTCTTTGCTGAGTATGATCCTCAGCATGATCTGGCCTATGAAGATTTTGATCAAGTGGACCCACTTGAGATGGAAGAAATGAAGCTGAAGTGGCAGGTGGCCATGCTTTCCATGGATATCAAGAATTTTGAGCGAAAAGCTGGAAGAAGGTTTGGATTCAAAGGAAGAGATCCAGCAAGGTTTGACAAGAGGAAGGTTAAATGCTTCACATGCCAACAGATGGGTCACTTTTCTATAGAATGCAAAGACAGGAAAGCTGGTGATGAGACAAGATACTCCTCTTATCGCAGATCGAAGGAGGCGAGGAACTTCAAAGGGTTCAGCTGCCTTGGTCACTCTGGATAGCAATGTGGACTGGAAGCAACATGAGGAGGATGATAATGATGGTCCTGATAATGTTGGGTTAATTGCAAGCTGTACTTCAGAGGATAGGCATGATCAGATTGCCTTAATGGGCATCTCTCAGGTACAAAACTGTTTTTTTGGTTGTAGTGAGCGTTATAATGCACTCAAAGAAGCTTATGATATTTTGGAACCTAAATATAATGAATGCTATGTGGAAGTTGAAGCTTATAAACAGGCTTTAAAAACACTAGAAAGACAAAAGGTTTAGTTTCAGAAGAATCAAATAGCTTATGATGAGAAAATAGGTGTTTTAGAAAGGGATCTCGAATGTGCTAAAAATGAGTTAAAATGGTCCGAGAAATTAAGAGCGATGTAGAGTCAGAAAATCTAGAGCTTAAGGAGAAACTTAACAAGGAAATTGCTCTGCATAAAGAATAGATATTGAATGGAAATAAGTTAGCTGGTTTTATTTATGGTAGTCAAGCTTCTAATTCTACAATGGCTTTAGGTTTTAAGAAATATGTTGGCTTAGAAGCTAGGGATGACACACGTAAATCTACATCAGCAGGCCTAGCTAATTTTGTAAAATAAGGTGACCTACATGCTGTTCGTGGACCTATTAGAGGTGAGCACATGCCCATTGACCTTTCCATTAAAGTTGACTTTGATGGATCACACCATCTCTATGGCCAAAAGTCAAAGGACTTGCTGACCGATACTTCTTCTAATGATCTTGTCTCTTGTGTTAACAGTGACAAGTCCTCCAAGCAAGGGTTAACAGAGTGTGATTCAAATGACAAGTCTGACCTTCCCAAGTCTTTACCCCTGCCTGCACCCAAGACTACCAATAAGAGTGTCAGAGTTGCTGCCAAGGAATCTACTTCCAAGACAGTTGCCTCTGAAGATTTACATTTTAATTCTTTGCATAATAGTACTGTTAAAAACAATTCTTTTCATGGTTTTGGTTTGAATACTTCTGCTTGTAATAACACATTGTTTGGTGTGAATAAATCTTCTAATCAGAAGAAATGTTTTGTGTGTGGAAGTAAAATTCATTTAATTAAGGATTGTGATTATCATGAGCAAAGGATGAGTAGGTGTGGTGATTCTAGGAAATCTAGGCCAATGTGGACCAATGTTAATGATATACCACCTTTTGTTCCACAAGCTACTAATTATAATAATTCTTTTCCTTGGAGAAGATCAATCGGAAAACCATATGTTCAACCAACCAGTGAATATTTTAAAAATGGTTTTTGGCCTAGATATGTTAACCCTATGATGATGGGAGAGGGTACTGGGACACTGTTGTCAAGACCTCAGCAGGTTGTTCTTGGAATAAACAGGGACCTAAGTTTCAATGGAAACCCAAGAACAATAGTGGATCTTATACTTCTACTTGGCATAACTCATATGATCCACAAGGCAGGTTCAAGTCAGCAATGACTTGAGCCTCAATAGTGTGCTAATTTTCTGTATATTTTTGTTGTTGTAGGATCATCCCCTTAAGCATAAAGATGTTGGAATTGTTGATAGTGGTTGTTCCGAAGTATGTCGGAAACAGGGATATGATGCATAACTTTGTACCCATTGAAGGAGGAGGCAATGTAACCTTTGGAGGAAGTGATGGACGAATTACTGGGATAGGGACCATCAAAACACCTCACGGACTTTGAGAATGTTTATTATGTCAAGGAACTTCAACACTTCAATTTGTTTTCAGTCTCACAAATCTGTGACACTAAGAACAAAGTACTCTTCACAGAGGATGAATGTCTTGTGCTGTCTAAAGACTTCAAACTCCCGGAAGAAACCTCAATTCTGCTGAAGGTTCCTCGCAGTCACAATCTTTATACATTCAACTTATCGGATGTCAAACCAAAGGTGACTTAACATGTTTGGTGGCTAAAGCATCCGTGGATGAGTCCACCAAATGGCACAGAAGGATGGCCCATGTCAACTTCAAGACTATTAATCGCTCTCAAACTGGGTCTTGTTCAAGGTCTTCCGTCTAAAGTTTTCACCAATGATCATAACTGTGTTGCATGCAACAAAGGAAAGCAACATAGAGCCTCCTACAAAGGTGTTCCTGTTACAGCAGAAAGCATTATTTCGAACCTCTTCACCGCTTCATATGGATCTGTTTTGTCCAACTCAAGTGAGAAGCATTGATCATAAATATTTTTGTCTAGTGATCACTGATGGTTATAGTAAATTTTGTTGGGCATTCTTTCGGAGGACCAAAGATGAAACATCTGTAGTGTTGAAAGATTTTGTTACCCTCATTGAAAATCAGTTGAACAAAAAGGTGAAAGGTATTAGGTGTGATAATGGGACAGAGTTCAAGAATGCTATACTTATAGAACTCTGCAGGTCAAAGGGAATCAAACGGGACTATAGCACTCCAAGAACCCCTCAACAAAATGGGGTGGCAGAAAGAAAAATAGAACCTTAATAGAGGCTGCAAGATCAATGCTAGCAGACTCTAAACTTCCAACCATGTTTTGGATTTGAAGTGTTGGTACAGACTTGTTATGTACTCAATAGAGTGTCCATTACAAGACCACACCTTAAAACACCCTATGAACTTCTTTTTGGGAAAGTTCCTGTTATTCATTACCTTAAACCGTTTGGTGTCAAGTGACAATTTTAAATACAAGTGATCCGTTGGGCAAATTTGATGAGAAAGCTGATGATGGTTACATTGTGGGGTATTCTGCTCATAGTAAGGCATACAGGGTTTACAATGTATCTGCTAAGAAGATTGAGGAGACATTGAATCTGAGGTATCTAGAAGACAAGCCTAATGTTCAAGGACAGGGTCATGTTTGGTCATTTGACCTTGATTACTTGACTGATTACTTGGGTTATTCTAGACATATGGCTAACCAAAATGCAGATTCTCAAGCATCTCCAACTATCAGTGCAGGAACTTTGGATGCTCATTCTGACAGTGGGTCTGAAGATGATGAACAACCCATTATAGTGCCTTCCTTCTCTCCTAACAATTTTGTAGGTGACACTTCAAAAGATTATACTGATGTGGGTGAAGATGAATTCCATTATGCAGAAGACCTTGCCAGACTGAAGAAACAAGAGTATGCAGCCAATTTAGAAGCTGAGAGGAATGTTGAAGATAGTACAAATGAAGCAATCGGTAGAAATGTCAATTCTGCTGAAAGTGATTCTGTTTCTCCTCACCTCTCCAATTCTGCTGAAAGACATGTTGACTCTACTCCTATTTCTACTAGAGTGTCAACAGACCTTGGAGAACCTCATACACGGTTTCCAAAACCTTCAGATCTTGGTCATCATAAAACTAAAGCAGGAATCTTCAACACACCTTCCCATGATACTGACTTTGAACCTACTGTGACTAATCTTGATACCTCCATTGATGTCAACACCACTACTACTACAAGGATCAACACTGCTCATCCACAAACTAATATTATTGGTGATCCTTATGCACCTGTTAGAACAAGAGGTACTGTAGCACGTTCTAAATATGGTCAGGTGGCTTTTATCTCTTATGTCTCAAATCAGAAGAGAGACAATCACACAGACTATGAACATTGTTTGTTTGCTTGTTTTCTCTCACAAGTGGAACCAACCAGTGTTGCTCAGGCTCTGGAAGACTCAAGTTGGCTTGAAGCAATGCAGGATGAGATGCAACAATTTCAAAATCAGCAGGTTTGGATTTTGGTACCACTACCTGATGGTAAGTATGCAATTGGGACTAAATGGATTCTGAAAAATAAGAGAGATGCACGAGGTGTTGTCATTAAAAATAAAGCCAGATTAGTTGCACAGGGTTATCGACAAGAGGAGGGAATAGATTATGATGAAGTGTTTGCACCAGTGGCAAGAGTTGAGGCCATACGTATTTTCTTAGCTTATGCATCCTATATGGGTTTTATGGTCCATCAGATGGATGTTAAGGGAGCCTTCTTGTATGGTGAAATTGAAGAGGAAGTTTATGTCACTCAACCTAAAGGATTTGAAGATCCAGATCATCCTAATTATGTTTATAAGGTAGTCAAAGCTCTCTATGGACTACATCAGGCACCCAGAGCCTGGTATGCTAGGCTCTCTTCATTTCTTCTGAAGCATGGTTATAGAAGGGGTGGAATTGATAAGACTCTCTTCCTTAAGAAGAATTCCACAGACATTATTCTTGTGCAAGTATATGTGGATGACATTATTTTTGGATCCACAAAGGAATCTTGGTGCAGGGAGTTTGAGGAGCTGATGAAAGGTGAGTTTCAGATGAGTGCCATGGGAGAGATGACTTTCTTTTTGGGTCTACAAGTTCAGCAGAAACCTGATGGTATCTTTATCAGTCAGGAAAAATATGTGAGGGACATCTTGAAGAAGTTTGGTATGGAGGGTGTAAGGACTGCCACTACACCTTATGAAGCTCCAAAGACAAAGACCAATAATGACGTTGATCCACCTGTGAATGTTCATCTGTACAGGTCCATGATTGGCTCTTTGATGTATTTAACAGCTTCAAGGCCTGATATTACTTTTGCTGTGAGTGTTTGTTCGCGACATCAAGTTACTCCATTGACTTCCCATCTCAATGCTGTTAAGAAGATCTTTAAGTACCTCAAAGGCCAACCTCTTCTAGGTCTTTGGTACCCAAAAGAGTCTCCTTTTAAGTTGGAAGCTTATAGTGATAGTGACTATGCTGGTGCTAATCTGGATAGGAGGTCCACCACTGGAGGTTGCCAATTCCTTGGTAAGAGATTGATTTCTTGGCAATGCAAGAAACAGACTATTGTGGCTACCTCATCTATGAAGCAGTACGTTGCTGCAAATTCTGTGGACAGGTTCTTTGGATTCAAAATCAGTTGTTGGATTATGGGTACAATTTTATGAACACAACAACTTTTATTGATAATCAAAGTACCATATGCATTGTTAAAAATCCAGTTTTTCACAGTCGCACAAAACATATTGAAATCAGGCACCACTTTATAAGAGATGCATATGATAAAAATTTAATTAAAGTGGTCAAAATTCATACTGATGATAATGTGGCAGATTTGTTAACAAAGGCTTTTGATGGACCAAGGTTTCAACACCTTGTGGTCCATATCGGTATGATTAACCCTTAACTGCAAAGTTTAAGGGGAGGCATAGGTCTCAGGGGAGGCATATGCCTCAGGGGAGGATTTATGTATAACTTTGCATTTGCTATGTAATTTTGTATATTTGTTTGCTTTTATCTAACTCTAACCTGCTAATAATATAATTTTAGTGTGTTTCTCTTTGTTGGTTTGTGTTTCTCTGTGTTTGTTTTGGTTTGCAGAGTGATTGTTCATGTGAGATATGGTTAAGAAAGCCAAAGCTTGTTTCTACTGAATTCAAAGTCTTTGAAGTGAGTCATTTGTTTCCTCCAAGATGATGTCTTGAGATTAAATGGTTTATTCAAAAGAAGTACTGAAGCAAATTGATCATTCATTCATTCAAGAAACAGTTTACAACTTACGACTTACAGTACTAACAACATCAAATGCATCTACATGATCTACTAATCCTAATCTATTACATATCATCCGTTCCAACATCTAACAGTGTTTGGATATGCATGATCACTCACATCTTTCACACTAAATGCTGGATATGCATTTGTCAAGTCTTGCATAACCACCCATTCATTCTATCTTGATGGCTGGAGATGCATGACAAGTACGACGAAGATGCTAAGGATCAAAATGGAGAGGATGGATTGATGAAAACGATGATGATGAAAATGACCACATATGATGATGGAGAAAAACAATGTGTCCTTTGTGCTTCATCTATTTATTTCAACCAAAATGCAATCCATCTACTCTCTTTAAGTTCTTCTCTTATACGATATGTGATGATGCACCAAAACCTAATGCAGAAAGACCGAGGACCACCTCTCTATCTTTTGGAAGTGGTGGATTTTTGGCGCATGGCCTTCGTTGAGGCTGAGGTGCTTGGGGTTGGGAGTAAGATGTTCTCTCCTTATAGGAGTCATCAGAATCATCAGCAGATTCACTTGGACTCTCTACACTATCATCTTCTGATGAAGGGAGAAAGGGTGATTTCTTTGGTTGTGGATATGGTTTTGGAAAGTAATGAAGCCATGGACTTGTATCTTCACTTGATAAGGATGATGATGATGATGAGGATGGTGTTGTGAGATCTATGATCTCAGGTTTGGTACTCATAGTTTTTGGTGGCTAATTTTGGAGTATTGGTGGAATTAGGGTTTGGAATGATATTTGGGGTTTTTGATGTAGAGGTAAGTGTGCTTTGGGATTGTTTTATAGCCGGGTTCAAGTGGTAAGAGATTTAATGCGTGTGGGTGAAACAGTAAAAAGATATTTACTGAAGCTTCTTGAATACTTAATCTGATTCTGCTGATTGGTTTACTTCAGCAGAATGGTTTCCGTTTCTACCGAAGGTGCAAGTAAATATGAGTAAAAGTAGAAGTTCACGTAAGCATTGGTCAACTTTGACCAAAATTGGGAAATTTCTATTTATTCTCGACTGGCATATATTCGTTCCATTTTAAGTGATTCACTTGTGTCTCTCATTCAAAACACTTCCATTTGTGCAAATCGTAACCCTAATTTTCAAAATCTCTCATGGCGCTTCAATTCAAACATGATCATAATAAGGTCGCTTTTCTCGAACGGCCGTCGGGGAGATGAGTTGTAGAGGCCGATGATTGCATTCTTACAAAGATCAAAGATTCAGTATGCTTTAACGCATTCTCCAAATGCTATATATGAATCCTTGGTTACTCAATTTTGGGCGTCGGCTACAAAAAGAAGTGATACAGAGATTGTTGCAAGAATTGATGAAACAGAGTATGTAGTGACAGAAGAACTGATAAGAAGACAACTCCGTTTGAATGATGAGAATGGAGTCTATCATTTTGATTCTGAGGTGGTACTTGAAGGGCTTAGGGCGATTGGATATCAAGGAACTAGGACTGATATGTGGTTAAAAATCAGATGTGTCCGATGTGGAGGTTTTTGGTTCATACGTTGCTTCAGTGTGTAAGCAATAAGTCTGGAGGATGGGATCAGTTTTCAACTCAATTGGGATGTGGTATTGTTTGTCTATCTAAGGGTTTGACTTATAATTTTTCTAAGTTTATTTTTGATAATATGGTTGAAAATATAACTAGGAAAAAAGGTAAGTTTTTTATGTACCCTAGGTTTTTACAGATGATATTGAATGTTTCTACACAAACCCAAGCTTTTCATCCCATAGGAGTTTTGACTTCTAAGTTATTTGCTTCGATGCGAACTAAATTTGAGGGGACACATTTTCCTTTATTAGCTGCCATGTTGCCTCAAGAGAATGAGACTACTGATGAGGGTAATGTTATTATTTTACCTTCTGTCAATACTACTGATGGTAATATTTCAGTTGATGTTGATGAGGGCCCTTCTGGTGTTGCTGATGCATCCATACCTTCACCTAGACCATGTCCTAGTGAATCACCTACACAGGTTAACTTTGATGAGGTTCAGGTTAACATTGATGAGGTTCAGGTTAACATTGATGAGGTTCAGGTTGATTTTGATAGATTGCATACACCGAGTCCTATTAGAAATCCATTTGGTGAAGGATGTTCTAATGTTGATCAGGTTAATGTTACTTCTGAATGGTCAAATGAAGTTCCAATTACAACTGAGCAATCGGTGATGCAAATGAGGATCTGTTACACTTACCAAATTATATGCTCGATGAACAAGTATGCGGTGAGGTGGTGATCTTAAGAAAGAACTTGCAGAGACCAAGTCTATTCTTGGTAACAAGATAGTGGAATTGGAGACTAAAATTGAGCACTTGGAGGAATTCTGTGTCGGAAGGGTAAAAGAGAAGTTTGGTTTCTTCTGAAGAGGAGGACGAAGAGAATCTTCATGCATCCCTTGGAATTTTGGCTGATGCAGCTATTACATCTGATGTTTCTTCTCCTATTGCTGAATCTTCAAGGAGCAAGGTGCCTATTATATTTGCTAGAAAAAGACAAAGACAATATTTGAATAAGGTATCTGCTGAAACTTCAAAGGAGCCAAATGTTGTTGATGCATCTGTTGATGTTCTAGTTGAGGAGGTTGCTTCTGATCATGGTCAAACCTCATCTATACAAGAACAACCAAATGTTTCATCTTCAGCAGATGATGATGAAGTTTTTATAGCTGGGAGAATGCATAAGTTAAATTCTTCTTCTGAAGTTTTCTCTACTCCTGTGGAGAAATTGTCTCAACCTGATTCTTCTAATGTTGGTTTGATTGTTTCTTCTGAAGCTCAAATTGGTTCTACTGAGACATCTTCTGACAAAGGACAGGAAGATGTGATTGATGATATGATTAATTCAGGTATGGTGACTGAAGAAGAAAATCAAGCTCAGGCTCGTATGTTTGCTGATTATGAGAATATGCAGAAGAGTCGTGTTGTTGCTAAATTTCTTCAAGATCAGTTTGATTCTGATTTGTCTCCTGAAAGAAAATTAGAGCTTGATGCATTACTTCCTAAGATCACGGATGATCAATGGGATGCTTATACTACTCAAGGTGCATCTGATCCAAATCTTGCCAAACTTATATTAGGAGCATCTTTTGATAATGACAATTTTGTGGATCAAATGGTGGCTCATGGTAATCAAAGGAAGCAAGAATCGGCTGCAAAGAGGAGAGCTTTGATTGTTCAAAGACATAAAGCCAAAAGAGAAAACCAATGACATTTACTCGAAGAGGAATCATATAAGGCGAGTTGTGAAGAATTCTACTCTTTATAATTCTGGTAGGTCAATGAAGCAAATCTGTGCTTTGTCTGATGATGCTTTGATTAGACAGTATAATATGATTATGAAGTTTTCCTCTTCTGGTTCTACTTCTTCTTCTCAATTGGAAAGAATTGCTTCAATGTCTGATGTTCCTCAAGCTAAGAGACATAAAACAGTTGAGACAGTGGAAAATTTTGAAACAACTTCTGAAGCTAATCCTTCTTCGATGTGGTTGTTTCGATGAATCTTCTTTGGTTTCTTCTGAACTGTTGTCCAGTGTGGATTTGGGTAACTTATTGGGACAGGATGATGCCCTAAAGATTGATACAGATCCAATAGCTGGTAGGAGGCAGAAAAGTTTGGTGAAAAGGAAACATAGTTCTTTAAGGAGTTCTGTCAGACTGGCTAGGAAACATTCTTCAAAGACTCCTTATTTAGATCTCGCGGCTGATGAATCTACCTTTATTAAAGTTGGACCTGTTGAAGTTTTTCCTGAAGGAACTCATGTGGTATTGATCAATTGGAAAGCTGGGAAGCTTAACACTATTTATCGACTGGATGATACTGCTATTGAGTTCAATTTCTTGAAGGACATTCTTCATTTGGTGACTAGACATGATTTGAAAATGCTGTATGAACATGTCATTCAGTATTATAATTTTCATCCACCAACAGGTTCTGGTTTATATTTGTTGGGTGATCTTCAGGTTTTGTTTGATTCTCTATCTTCAGAAGGAAAAGGGTATTCTATCTGGAAGAATTCACATATGTGGGAGATTGAGAGTTGGAGATTTTATTCTTTTCCTTGTGTTCATGTGGTTCAGACCACATGTGGAATGATTTTGTGCATGCTATCGGATAAGCTCTATCCTTTATCGGTTACTTTTATGGAACGGTTGCTGAGACAGAAGTTGGAAGTGTCTCCTCATCCAGTTGGCAATGATGAACTTCATGCTTCACAATGTGTTGGTTTGATTAAAAATCAGCTTCTGTCACATAAAGGTTCATCTTGATTGTATTATTTTGTTTATTTTGTAATTTTTGGTTTCTTTATTTCTTAGTTAAACAAAAATTTGGGTTTCTCTAACTTTTATTGCAGGTTTGTTGTATACTTTTGATGGTTCTTGACTCACCAGATATACCTTGTATATGTCAAAGAGTTAGCTAGTCCAAAGGGTACAGCTTTGGTAAAGACATATCAAATCTGTTGATAGCTGTAATGATTTGCTAAAAATCATAGGGTATGCAACCACCCATGCTTAATTGCTGAGTGTTGTATGGTTTTCAATTCACCATGGCTTATTCCTTTTTGGAATCCAAGAATTGACTAGCCCACATGTATATGGCTTGTGGTAAAGGCAGTGGCATTCCATATTTGGTTATCAATTCACCAATTCTAAGAATTGACTAGTCCTGAGCAAACGGCTACAGGTAAAGACATTTCAAATCCGTTTATATGGTTGCTGGTTTGCCAATAAATCAGATGGTTATCAGTGTACCATAGTTTACGAACTTAAACATGTGGCTACTCCAGTAGTGATGGCTATTGGTAAAGAGACATCAAATCCATTATTTTCAATGATTCACCTCTCACAGAGTTAACATACCGGATGTGATGAGAATAGTATGAAACTAATTTGTTTTGATGTACCTATTGTCATTTGTTGCTGAAAAGATATGGAGTTTCTGAGTTTCTTCATCATTGAGATGTTCTTATTTGGATTCTTTGATGTTGCTGTTCGTACACAATCCTCTAGAGCTGTTTTGTTATAGATCTATCCAGAAACTGGAACTTAACCAAGTCAAATTCCAGTTTAAGGGAGGATTGTTGGGAATTATGTGAAGTATGGATTATGCTGAACTTAATGCCGAAGTGTTTCTGTGAAGAAGAGTGGATTACAAGACATAATCTACTGAAGAGTAATAGTTATTAGTTTGTTTCTGCGGAAATGTTTATTCCGTGTTTAGTATATTTAGTTTGGATATACATGAGCTTTATTAGGAAGTGATTGTGTATATCTTATTTAGTTTAAAGTTTATACGTTTCTTGGGAAACGGTTTAGCGATTTTGTTTAGGGTTCCTTATCTATAAAAGGAACACATTAGAATGAATGAGATATCGATTGAAAAATTTAGTTTTAGTTAATATTAAGATCCATAGAGGATCACGAAGTTCTTAGTTATTTGTTACTTGTGTTTATATTCCGCTGATAAATATAAGTAGTAGATATTGTCTTTTATTGTGCTTGTGATTACATAGGCATATATAACGATCCACGAGCTCAAGATCTATCAAGGTCTGTTTATTTCAACAACAAACCAACAACTCTCACTTGGGAGTTAGTGTGTCGAATGGCACACAAAGCTAACAACGGAAACGCCTAGCAAACGCTCTCACTCGCTTTTTAACTAAAAGTGTCTGAGAGAATAGTTTTGTAAAAGTTTCTCAGTAGCATGGTCATTCAATGTTTTGCTCTAATCATCCTTTGTTATAGATACCGTTAAACCATGGATAATGGATCTCAAATCATTCCATATAGTTTAACCATTTAGAATCTCGTTATAGATTTTAATTCAGATATACCAAATGTAATCAAGAATCATCTTGTATTACCCTTTGGGTTTGGCCAAACAATTGTCTGATTAAATCTGGAGAGGCGCCATGGTATCTTTCTGCACATATCAAGTGGAGTAACAAATACTTTATTGACTACAAGTGTTGTGGATGTTGCTTCACATCACTCCGAAATATAACCTTTATAACTACCTTGTTCAGATAGCGTTTTGCGTATACTTACAAAAAATGATATCCACACATAACAGAACTTACTTGCATCTCAAGTCTAAGGACGAAGATAACAAACCATTTTCAATATTTTACTTATGACAAGGATCCAAAAGTAAATGTTTGAAAGTTGGGGAATCCAATATGCATCTCTAGTGAATACATATGAGTTTGGAGAGAACAATCCATATTCTCGTTAGGATATAACCAACACTCACATTTGCCTTACATAACAATATTCCCATATTGTTAACCGACAATGGACATATTTAGAATAATAAAATTATTCAAGGATTAAACATGCAAATATAGGATAACAATTATTATATGAATGAATAACAAATACCAAGTATCTTTATTCATCATAAAGTAAAAATTGTCTTTCAATCCCAATTATCCAAATACTAAAACAGATATGCATGAAACTAATTTAGTAAGTTGAACCCTAATGTTTCCAACATTCTCAACCTTTCTTTAAAAGAAAAACCAAATAGTCATCTGAGTAAACTTTCCGAATACTTGTTTCAAATTTCACATATTGTGAGTGATTTGAAATATAAGATGGGTGTCTTATCTCATATGCTCATACTATTGCAAGAGTTATAGTATGGAGATGTCGTCTTACCTTGCATGAGATATTAGAAATCAACGACATTCTGACAGTCATCTTTACAGTTTCTAAAAGTGTAAAGTATTCTCATTCCTTAATGTGTAATGCAACAATGCTCTATGTTGAGCATAACTAGTTAGAAGATTTATCATAAAAGATGAAATCCTACCACAACTAGTATTAATAATCCTCTAGCATCATTTATACTTATACAACACTATGCTTTATAATTCGTAAACATTTATAAAACAATAATCTAAACACTCTCAATTAGATATTGTTGTTGTCAGCTTCTTGTACAAAAGCAACAACTAGTCTTATACACAATATAATATATACATGATAAATCCTTAGTTAAAACAACATAAGGTTTCCATCCATGTAATAAATTACTCCAAGTGAAATATACCATTTTAAGACTTGCTCAAATGATATATTGCATTTGTGTCAGACTTATTTTCCACATTTTATTTATTCCAGATAAACATTTATTCCAAGGTTGTTTATTTTATTCCCTAAATTCCAGTGAAGTTTGACTCCAAGCATAAGGATCAATATCTAGCTTAAATAGAATGATATCTTCAACATGTAAATTTTAAGAAAAACACATTGCTCCCACTTAATGTCAGATGTACTCAAGAGTTATCTTAATTTAATCAGAATCATATTGTAATTAAATTCAAGATCTCAGCTCTTAGATGCATGATCCAATCCAACAATGGATTGCTCAAATTTTTTATACTACTTAAAGATAATATAAATTCATAACCCTTTTGATTACACACCGTCCTCGCAAAATGTAATCATAAAGAAAGAGTTATAAAATCTAATTGTCATATTCAACATACAAATCACATCTATGACAATTAAATATCTTTATATAATTAATACATGTATTATATAAGAAAATTTAATCACAGTCAATTGCTTAAGTATGATTAAAAACTTCTTATAAAATGCCAAACATTAATATGTATACAATTTTGTCCTTGTGAATCATTCTTCAAAAGAAACTCATTCCAACCTCATATGTTAACTGTTAGGCGAAATAACAATCAAGCTCAAAACTCGATTTGCCTTTTAAGGACTGCATCTTATCATTCATAGTTCTAAAACATTTATCAGATTCAAGATGTGATAATATATTTTAGTAGTTAGCTGATTTACAATAATCTTCTAACTTATATCCCTCAACATTGATATAAAATATCACTCAAGTGATGAGGCCTCCTTGAGGATTTATGAATGAGGGTAATCATTATACTTGGGTCAACATTTTCATGTTTAACCTTAGTACGACATTAATAAGTAGATTTTAGAAGGTTAAGTATTTTATTCTCAAAACTTTGAGAAATGTATATACTCCCACTTACTTTTGTAAGTAGAGACAATTCTCTAAATACTAAGTATTTAAGCAACAATAAATTTTTCCTTATGGAGAACCACAAAATACATTTTAAGTTCTCATCTCAAGATTTGTTAATAAAATGCTTCATAAGATTTTAACAAATTCAGAATTTAAATCAAGACATATTGGAATTCCTTCCAACAACTCAAATTAGGGTTTATAGAAAAACTCTAATTTAGTATCACTCTTTAACCAAAAATTCTAACAATAGTTTTGTGTTTCGTCAAGCTATGAAGAACACCAAAACTACAATCTTCAAGCTAGGGAGTGTAGAAAAATCAAAAAACCAAAAGGGTTAATGATTCAATTGTTTTGAGTGGTAAAACCTCAAATCCCTAATGAATTAGGGTTTTCAGTTATGGTTTGTCTTGAATACCTTCTAGGTTTGAACTATATTGAGTGTATCCTTGACACACGCAATTTCTAACCTTGATATGTTTTGGAGGTAGAGCAATTAAAGCTATCATGAACCAAACAATGTGAATAAGGTTTGATTCAACACATTAGACATACCATAACGAAGTGGTATCCTATGAGTTATTAGAATTGTGAAACTATATCAGAATTCAATAGATAACTTAATTCTCTTTGGACCAAATACTTGTCAATTGGGTCGAGCCAAATTGCATATAAAGTATTTTTGAACCAAGTGCATGGAATAATGTATATTCATTGAATAATACAAGAACCTTATGTTCACGTGTTCACAAGAAGACAGAACTGTTCAAGTATTATATGTTCATGTGTTTACAAGAAAACAGAACATGTCAATAATACATTATAAGTCTTTGAATAATTCAAAGGCCTTATGTTTATGTGTTAACTAGAAGACATAACACATTTACTATATATACTTTATGTTATAAGTCATTGATCAAGGACTTTATAATTATGTCTTAACATGTAAACATAATTATGCTAACAAAAGTAATCATGAACGCAAAATATTGAGTTCTATAGTAATTTCAAGTTAATTTTATACTTCAGAATCATGATCATTATCATATAACCATAATTATATTGACTAAAACATGTAGTCTAATGTTGAAGTATCTATACACAATATCACGACATTTGAATGTAGTAGGGCAACAAACATCTAGCATGTCCAATTCCTAGTAGAATCATTATTAGAATGTAATATGGCAATAAACATCTCACGTGTTTAAGTCCAAGTATAATTCTTATTACATGTAGTAGGGCATTAAACATCTAACGTGTTTAAGTCCTAGTAGAATTATTAGTTTCCTTTACCTTGTGGTCAAGAGATACCAATGATATTGTTGTTCATTGCACACACTTTGAGATTTCTCCCACTTGTGAAAGGTACAACATCATATTATGAAAACAAACAACACGTGATTGATTGTTCAAACAATATGATAATGTCATAAATATCATAAGTAGTTTTTGAACCATAACCTTTAATAAGGAATTGTGGATTATTATTCTATAGATAATGCTTCAGGAAGCGACAGCAGGAAGGCAACGTGTTATCTTATAAAATAAAATGCAATTTTCCTTTAAGCAATGGTTGTTCATGTTCGGAAAGTAATGGATTATTTTAAAGCTAGTTTGAAATGATATGGGTGACAAATAGGAAATAAATCCCGTAGCTCCCACTGAAATTGACAACATTACATGAATGATATTTCAGTAATAAAATGCAACTGCTCCCACTGGATTTGTCAACATTGTAAGTGTTACATTTCCAGTAGAAAGCATATAGCAGTTTTATATACTTTCCTATTCTCTTCAAATGCCTACGAGTAGCATGTACTTAGGTATTGAACAGAGTATATGAAGTTCTACTTATGTAGACAATGGACTAGCCATTCTTTCATTCAATTAACTTGAATCTTTAGCATGCAATTCCTCATTTATCGTCTACATAGCCCCAAGGGTAATTAGCACTTTTAGGAATAATAAGAGTCCAAAAAGATTACCTAGCAAATATGCTAGTAATTCCTTTACTCTTTGCGGTTTAAACTCATACATCGTGACAATTGCAGGATGTTATTTATTTTGGTAGCTCTAAACACAATGTTTCCAATTACACAAAATATTCTATCTTTCAATTAACTCTAGACCACAAAAGGGTAATGAAAGATCATAAATGAGTTTATCAATTTTTTTTTTGTAATCCCATCTTAGTTTGTCAACTAAGGAGAAAAAATAGGTATAAGTCTCACTCTTCTTACTAGGAAAAGAGACTAAGTTTGTCTTTCAAAGAAAAACATATTTGTTTACGAATTATATTGCAATAATACAATTAATCAGAATATAAAAAGTTCAATTCTAGTACTTCGATAATTACATTCTTAAAATAATTAACTACCCAATTAATTACTAATTAAGACTAAGATCCATCTTGCAACCCAACTTAATTACCATAGGTCTGACAAGTGCATAAAAAAATAGGATAAGAGGTAAGCAACGAGCGTTAATTGCATAATGCAACTCTTAGATTTATGAGACTGTTTAAGGTAGGGGTGAGCGCGGATTCGGAACCGCACGGAACCGACCCGAAACCGAGAGAACCGAGAACCAAAAATTGAATTGGTTAGGAACCGAGAACCGGACCGAAAATTTGGGTTGGTTCCGGTTCGGTTCTCGGTTCTGGTTCGGGTATTTCGGTTCTTACCCGTTAGAACCGATTTTACTACAACATTTTGTTTAGTTTTTCTGTTGCAATATGTATATTGACTCATTTCCTTTTGGTTAATACTCAACCTTTTAAGAAAATGATGGTAACACACGTAAAAATCAGGTCAAGCGTGATTAGATGGTTATTATGCAAAGAATAACCATATACGTATTTGATATATTAAGGATGCACATACATAAGATAAAGATATAATGATCATATCATCTAATAGTTTTGATAGACGTATACGTTAATTTAAACATCATATCAAACATTGTATTTCAGACAAGTTTCTATAATGAGCTAATTTCCATGATTTGGTGTTATATAGAAAATGAGTCACTATACATATTGCACACAGGAAACCGAACAAAGCAACCTAAAAAGTCTAAGAAGATTCGCTTTGCCATCTATTTTGGTTAGGGCTGTAAACGAACTGAATGTTCAATGAACATTTCATGAACTGTTCGGTAAAAAGTTCGTTTATGTTCGTTTATATATTAAATGAACGAACATGAACAATATTATACGTTCAGAGAAGTCAATCCAAATGCACGTGTTCATAGGTCTGACCAAGTATGAATGTGTAAAAATAACCATAGGTCTTACCAGTGAGAAATAATTACCATGGGTTGAAAAGGCCCTTAGGTCTGACCAGAGAAGTCAATCCAAATGCACGTGTTCATAGTTGGATGGCATAGACTTAAAAATTAACAAATAGGTATGCACATATAAATGTGGTAAAAGTCGTGTACAAAGAGGCATGCAAAACAACTTTGTAACACTAATTTTAAAAACTTTAGTAATGACACTGTAGTGATCATTATGGTTCACGATAGCTCCAATCGAACGCACATGGAGGCAGAGGACCAGGTAAGCGCTGAAGCAATAACCTAGACATCCTTTCGGTGCGACTGTGCGCACCTCTTTGAAAACCCTTTTGAGTTTGTTCTAGTGGGTGAGTCGTACATCCCAAGTGTCCATAGCGTCTAGTTTTTAAATTCTTGAAAACGTGTTTCAATATATTAGGTCACTTTATTTTACAAAAACGATTTTCCACGAATCAAATAGCATGTCAAAATGAGCATGATATTTAGGCGTGTAAATAAAGACCAATATTAATGTTATGGTTATGATATGTATTATTCCATATTGCATACAATTAGGTGTCAAAGCAAGTAATAATGCTCATATAGGAACCATAAACATATAATGTAACATATTGGATTTCACAAACACATCAAACCAAAATCACAAGAGGCGTACACAATGATGTTTTAGAGAGAGAAATAGTTAGAGGTTTGGGAACTTAGTGAGAGAAAGTGAAAATCTTATTATGAGCTCCAACTCTCTACCTGGGGAGGTAGAGAGTATTTATAGTCTTACACAAATCACCACCAACGGGTTGTGGATCAGGCATACATTGGGTAAAGACCCGGCCATCCTCCACGGTGTTACTAAACTAAATACTACTTAACTTTAAATAACTAAGACTATGAGCTTTCTAACAATTACATATACTTGAGGTGACCGACACTTTAATAACTGGATTTACTAAATCCTAACAATCTCCCCCTAAGGGAGGTCACCTCAAATTACAATGAATACAAACAGATATAACATTAGATTGTTCTTGGATTCTTGATTAAGTTCTTTGCTCAGTAGCTCGTAGTCTTTGATTCTTCATGTTCCGCATGTTTGGATAATTCTAGTGGAGGTCTTTAACTGATCCACGTGATAATGAGTTTTGAGCCAGCTTTGAGATCATCAGCTACCATAAATCTCGACTCATCCTTTGTAGTGTTGGTATTATGTGATGTTGTGACTTTTGGACCGACATGCTCACATTCTGGATCATGATTTCTTTTTATCAGAGTAGCAGAAGCTTACGTTGATTCATGATATTGGCAGCAGTAGCGAAGCATGGAATGAGAAAATCAGAGTCATTGATGCACTAATCATGATTTCTTTTGAAATGAATGTGATGTGTGAGCATGCGGCTATTGATTGACCTCTCCATTCTGATCAGCTGCAAACGTCGGGAGTACCTGCATACAACAGTTAGCAATAAAGCGCACGAAAATGTCTTTGATCACTTTCGTTGAATTGAGGTACACGGCCCACGGTTCCCCGTTGATCAGTACAGGTACTGCCTGTGATCAGGTAGGATTCCTAAGAATCTCCTTGACAGAGTTTCGCAGCTGTTCTAGCCGTTCTCAAACCGGAACGTCTCAAAGAAGACAACACGGAGTGAGTAAACCAGTGAATATGAGATTCACTGATTGATGAAAAGAGATTTGAAAAACAATCGTGTACTGCTCAATAAAGTGTTTTTGCAATACAACGAAGGTTTTAAGAAAAATCAATTATCAATCATAAACACCTTTTAATTTTTGAAACATTAATACACAGTCGATGTGCTAGAGAAAAGATTTTTAAGCACAACGACCGGTTTTTCAAAGGTATCCGTCAATCCATAACCTAAACCAGGATTGAATCATAATTATGAATCACCCCATTGTTTCTGTTCAGTTGTCACATTGTTGATCTATTGGATAGATCTCACATGTCACCCACCAAGAGTTTGTTTGATGTTGGCTCCAGAAGGCTTTCCATCTTCATTGTGAATATGTTTGCATATCACTCAGATGTTCTGGCAATACCACAAGGATAATGCGTAGGACTCATAATATATAATATCTCTTTCCACATTGTGTGAAACAGAGAGTCTTCAATGACAATGTCCTAAAGAGATTTATTTGATGATCTCGTGGCTCTAGACTCAATCGTGCATATTTGGTTCCTATGCCGGAGACTAGGGAGAGGGTCTCCTTCTTCAATATCAACAATCTCTAAGAGAAAGTCGATAGATTATGTAGGTTCCCCGTGAGAATGAAACAAGCCCTTTTAAGAGGAACTTGAGTAGTTTGGGAAGTTGTAGTGCAGTGCATCACTGGGTCCATGACGTCTTGTCTTCAATACCGGCGTTACCTTGGTAACCACCAGTAGCATATGTATTGAACCCGGTTTCTGCCCTAAGTTTGAATTAATGGAGGGCTATTTCCTTTCACCCTTTTCTTATTTCATTTCTTTTTCATTCTTCAACCCCTTCAGGGCTTACCGAGACTTCATTACTTAGAATCTTGTTGGGTTTATTCCAGTTCTAGCTCTGTCTCAGTCCGCACTCTTCCCTTATTCTAGTTTTTCTCCTTTTTTCATCATATCTACGGACTTCTACACTATCTATTGGATTGTCCCTAGGTAGATCCCTCTGGTTCTGGCGGATCATGGGAACAAACACCTAACCTAACCATCCTTATATCACCATACATAAAGTAAATTTGGTCGGTCTATTTGGTATTGTTCATCTGCCGTTGGAACCAATTGAAAACCATTTGAAAAATCAATCCAAATACTTGTGATATATTATCAAATCATTTTGTACCTGAATTATTTTTTATATTTTTAGAAAAAGATCTCCCCCTCAACATGTGCATCGTGTATTTGAAATCGTTTTGGCACACGGAGGCAAGAGGAAGAATTAAATTCTTTGATTATCATTTTCTAAAAGATATCAACATCACTTCCCTGATCAAATCAACTAGATAAAGTATATTGGGGAAGGATGAGGTTTTCATAAGTTTGCTCCCCCTCAATATGTGCCTCGAGTTTTGAAAGAGTTTTGCACATATTAGAAGGAACCTGCACTTAGAGAAAAATCAATCACGTTTCAATTTTTTGTGGTTTAAAAAGATGCTCCCCCTCAACATGTGCATGGAAAATTTGAAATCGTTTGGCACATGTGGGGAGGATAGCTTGCAAAATACTTATGAAGACCATTTATCGAATTATCAGTTTAAATCCAATTTAAATCAAAAATTCTCCCCCGATTACAATTTTCAAATCATTTGAGATTTGTGATCTCTATAGATTTAAATCGATTTTGAAAGCTTTTGAGGGGAGATGTGACTTGATTATGAGAAACATTTAACCGATAAGGATCAAGTTTGAGACTTTAGACTCCAAAGATTAAACATGCTTGCGTATCTTTTGAAAACATAATAATAACAAAGGTCTTGTACCAATTGTATACAATATTGTAAAGCATTGTTCTATTTGATTATTCAAGAGTAGACCTTTCTCGATTACGTGCCAATTGTTTGAAAAATACTCTTTTTGATTTGAAATCATTCTCCCCCTCAATCAATGACATATGTTGTTGATTGAAGGATAGAGATTTTGACACATGAAAATCCCGGATGATTTTCAAAAGTAGAGTCGAAGTATTTTCAAAGCAATTTTGTTTTCATTAGATGACAAATATTTTTCAGAAGAATCATTTGAAGGAAAAATATTAGAAGAGAAACATTTGTCTTTTTAACGACAAACATTTGGTTTTAGAATCAGAGCTTGAGGTTTGAAGATTTAAGATAAAGCATAGGTCTGTTCTTTCTTTGAAAAACGGGTTACTGCCTGAAATGACAATATTTTTTATTTTTTTATTATTATTATTCTTTTTTTTTTAACATTCGAACAACATCTAAAGACCCGTGTCATTCTTTGAATGACAGCACAAAGACCGTAGATATTATCGAATCGAGAAAAATATGACAAAATGACAATATTTTTTGAAATTTTTCAAGATTTTCAATATTTTATGGATTTTTGAACGCTTTATATTTTTCTATTTTCTTTTTGAAGATTTTGTAATTTTGTATTTTGCTTTTCGAATAAATATTTACAAGAGATGGATGAAGAAAGACTTTTACTCCTCGTCTTCCTCTTGAAGACGTTTGAGTGTTTCCGGTTGTAGACTCTTTAGACCAAGTCGTGGGAGGATAAACTCAAACCGTTCTCTAGGAAGAGCTTTGGTGAAGATGTCTGCTAACTGGTATTCAGTCCTCACAAAATAGAGTTCCACCACACTGTTTTCTACTTGCTCCCTGATGAAATGATGTCGAATGTCGATGTGCTTTGCTCTTGAGTGTTGAACGTTGTTGCATGAGAGAGCAATGGCACTTTTATTATCATAGTACAAAGGGATTTTGTTGAATTCAAAGCCATAGTCAGATAATTGGGATCTCATCCAAAGAATTTGAGCACAACAAGATGACATGGCTATGTATTCAGCCTCTGTAGAGGAAATAGAAGTACTCATTTTTTTTTGAAGACCATCTCACAAGCTTATCACCCAAAAACTGAGCACCTCCAGACGTTCTTCGACGTGTATCTTGACACCCTGCATGATCAGCATCTGCATAGGCTGTTAGTGACATACTAGTGTCCTTCGGATACCAAAGACCCATGTTAATGGTTCCTTGGAGATACCGAAAGACACTTTTAACCGCTTCAAGGTGCTTTTTAGTAGGCTTGGCCTGATATCTAGCACACATGCATACAACGAATAAAATATCTGGTCTACTGGCTGTGAGATACATCAGGGATCCGATCATACTACGATATTTTGTTTGGTCTACCATGATCCCTGAGTGGTCCTCATCCAGTTTAGTACGATCAATCATGGGAGTGTCAACAGGGTCACAAGAATCAAATCCAAATTTCTTTAAAATCTCATTTGCATATTTAGATTGATTTATAAAAATGCCTCCGGGACTTTGTGAAATTTGTAATCCCAAGAAAAATGACATTTTTCCCATCATTGACATTTGAAATTTGGAACCCATTTCATTTGAAAAACGGTCACATTCACTGGGGTCAGTCGAGGCAAAAATAATATCATCAACATAGATTTGAACCTGAATTAAATGTTTGCATGACTTTCTGGTGAACAATGTCGGATCAACTGCTCCTTTGGTGAATCCAGTAGATAGAAGAAACTTTGATAGCGTATCATACCATGCCCTTGGGGCTTGCTTCAAACCGTAAAGAGCCTTCTTCAAACGATAGACGTGAGTAGGATGCTCTGGATTCACAAAGCCTTCAGGTTGGCTGACGTATACGACTTCTTTAAGATCTCCATTAAGAAAAGCCGTCTTTACATCCATCAGATAGACTACCATGTTCTTACTTGCAGCATTAGCCAAGAAGATTCTGATTGCCTCGATACGAGCAACTAGAGCAAATGATTCTTCAAAGTCAATACCCTCTTCTTGACTGTATCCTTTTGCAACCAATCGAGCCTTGTTCTTTAATACATCACCATGCTCATCAAGTTTTACTTTGAAGATCCACTTTAGAGCAATGATCATAGCACAGTCAGGAGCAGGTACTAGTTCCCATACATCTAGTCGATCAAACTCATGAATTTCTTCTTGCATGGCATTGAACCAGCTGTCTTCATTCATAGCGGTTTCCACGTCTTTTGGTTCGATCTTAGAGAGTACAGAGTTGAAGAAGCACCATAAGGCATCGGTTGCAAGTTGTCGACGAGTGGATACTGAATGAGAAGGGTTTCCAATGATGTTGTCCAATGGGTGATCATGTGTTCATTTTCTAAGGTGTTTATGTGGTTGTTGTTGAGGAACAGAAGTAGTAGAGTTGATATCTCCTGATGAAGATGATTCTGATGATGATTCAGGAGAAAATATGTTTTCAAATGGGGCATCTTCAGGAGTAGCAAAGGGATTATCTCCATCAATGGTACCAGAAACAATTCCATGATGTACACTCGATGATTGATGATTTGTTGATGTGACAGAGTGATCAGCAGCAGGAGCTTCTTGACTTAATGACATTGAAACTGAAGGGTTAACTTCATTGACAGGGATAGGAGCAGCCTCTGTTGATGGAATTGATAGATCATTAGCACTTGGCTCATAGTGTTCATCAAACATTGGATCAAATAATTTCTTCAAATCATCTTCTGAAGGAGGTACATAAGGAGTTGCTGGTGAGGGATTAGAGACAAGAGTAGAACCGATAGGACTACATGATGAAGGTTGAAATGCGAGTCCAGAACTGGATTGTCCTGGAGCCATTTGACCGGACAGCTCATCGAACGTGACGTGAATAGTTTCCATGATATCTCGAGTTCTTTTGTTGTAGATTCGGTAACCCTTCTTGTTTGGTGCATAACCAACAAAAACTCCAATATCTGCCTTTGCTCTTAATTTGCCTAAATCTTGACCGTCATTCGTTGGATAGCACAAAGCACCAAACACACGAAGGTAGGAGAGATCAGGTTTTCGTTTATGAACAAATTCATATGGAGTTTTTCCATGAGAGGTATGAATAAGGGAACGATTTTGGGTGTAGCAAGCAGTGGCAATGGCTTTAGCCCATAGAAACATTGGAACCTTTGAATAAATTATCATTGTTCTAGCGGCTTCCACAAGAGTTTGATTTCGTCTTTCAACTACACCGTTCTGTTGAGGAGTTCGTGGAACATTTCTTTGATAACTGATTCCAACACTTTCATAAAACTTAATTAAGTCTTTGTTAACAAACTCTGTGCCATTGTCTGTTCGAACAATTCTTACAGTATTGTTGAGTCGAACTTGAAGCTGTTTGATAAGTTTGATGATGACATTTGGAGTTTCATCCTTTGTCCTCAAAAACTTTACCCAAGTAAATCGAGAGTAGTCATCAACAACGACTAGAATGTATTTCTTCCCATTTATCGTTTGCACTCTCATTGGTCCGCACAAATCCATATGAAGGGTATGAAGAACTTCCATTACTGAGTTTGTGGGTTTTGGTTTGTGGGCATATTTCGTGCTTTTTCCCAATTGGCAAGCTGAACAAGGATGATCTTTTTCATACTTTAATCTGTGTAATCCTCTTACTAAGTCCTTTCGGAAAGATTTTTATGGTACCAAAGTTCAAGTGATTGAGACGACGGTGCCATAGCCATGACTTAGTTTTGGAAGCCTTTGACAGCAAGCAGATGGGTGAAGATTTCATCATATCTTCGATAGAGATGGTGTATAGGTTTGAACCACGAGTTCCTCTGAGAAGTTCCACACCATCAAGTTCTATAACAAAGCAAGTATATTTTCTGAAGGCCACTTCTAAATCTGAGTCACAAAATTGTCCGACAGAAAATAAATTATGTCCAAGACCTTCAACATAATATACCATGGAAATCACACTATCTCCAACCACGTAATCTCCATAACCCATAATAGCACCAAATGATCATTTCTGAATCTCACATTTTCGATGAATTTACTCACGAAGTTCATGAGCCGTGACCGGTCTCCAGTCATATGCTTGGAACAGCCTGAGTCCAAGTACCACAGAACGATTTGAACGATCTGCAGTTGAACACAAACAAGAATAGATAACTGGATAATTCGATCCCCATGCAAGAATGGGTTCCATTTGGTTAGTAACAGTGATTGGAACACCCACATCAGAAGTAGAAACAATGGACTCGTCAGAAATAGATGCAGTGCTAGTGTCCGTATTTGACCTATTCAAAGTATGTTCACTTCTTAAGGGAATAGTTCTACCAGTAGGCATCCATTTTCTAGTGGGCATTCACTTAGCAAATTTAGGGCACAGCTCATTAATCTTACGGCCAGTAGGTATCCATTGATAACCTATATTACTAAATTTCCTTCCTGTTGGTTTCCACTGTTTTCTAACTTTCTTTCGCCTTTGCCTTTTACCCTTCTTAGCTTGATTTTTAACATTAAAAGTTTTAACTGGGCATTTAACAGCATTAATCAAATCATTCACACCACATTCAAGATTAGTAACAGAAACCAAACAATCATCATTACATGTTTTGCCAAAAGTAGCAGAATTCGCATTAATTGCAGTACGCTTAGAGCTAACACTAGAATCAACACGATTCGTTTTATTCAAATTCTCCCTAAGGTGATCTTCTACTCTCTTCCACTGAACATTCCTAGCACACAAGGTCCTATCATTCTTTGTGTAGCCTTGAGGCTTTGACCCGCTTGCTTTGGTGTCACTTCTTACTCCTGTAGAGGGAATTGGAACATTAGTTGGTTTTGCTACTTTTTGCATTCCCAAACTAGAAGTGCAGGGATCTGAACTACTTGAAGGCACATTGAAATTCACTTTCTTAATGTTGGGCATCGAATGGTGTAGGACCTTAGATATATCAACCTTATCACAAACCCAACACGTATATCACGTTAACACAAACACAAACTATGCATGAAGATGAAAGAAATAAAGATGAGAAAGATGGTGACTTGATGTTAAAACCGTGTATGTATGAATAGAAAGAATAAGAAGAAAGGAAAGATGGTGACTTAAAGATGTAAACTGTGTATATGTGTAGATAAAAGATGAACACAATAAGTTGTATTTATCCAAAGAAAACACACACACACACTCAAGCACACCCCTCAAATGAGACTTTGAGGGGTATTTATAGTACAAGTGACTTAATGCCCTAAAAGGCTTTCCATGGGCTCGTTTGGGCTTGGGTTAGATTACATCATACATAAGGCTAGCTAAACATAACTTATAACCAATTAGCTTAGTCCAATCCACGAGCCCGTTGACTATTCTATCACGATATCTAACACACGATATAAAGTTCCTAAATGTGAATGACCGTCACTTCTAATAAAAACTATTAAGGTTAACAATCTCCCCCTAAGGGGTGGTCATTCAAATGATGCTCCACTTGATTAGGTCTTTACTTTTCTCGAGCTTGAACTTTGTGTGTAGATATAGAATAGTCTCGAATCTTTGTTCTTTCATGCTTTGTGATCAATTAATGTGATTGTCTGCCATTGTCAACTTCGTTGATTAGGTGTCTCCACGTCATTCTCCACCATGCTCACACTTCTATTTGACTTTTAATTACCAATGACGTAGTTCTCGAGTCTGTATACTTTGTAGATTCTTTGACATTGACGAAGAATCATCTTTAACTTTGTGTAGCCTTTGATTTTGATGAGAACTTTCATGTGATGTTGGTATGAGTAGGTGTAGAATCTGCACGATCAATCCGCTCCGGAGCTTCTATAAGAAGAAAACATAAAAACAGGTTAGTAATAAGCGGATTCCGGCATTTACAAGTTTGAATTTCAAGGGTGTTAACAGCATAGTGTGAAAACACATCTCTAATTCTCACAAAGGCCGTTCCTGAACTGGAGTCCCACAAGTGAGATAACGTGATATACCGAAATACATCTATAGTTCAGATGAGTCGCTGAGGTACACCGAAGCGTCACCCCATGACTGTAGACCGTTTGAGACACACTAAGCGTAATCCACGGGGAGTTACCGAAGTGACCTGCTGTCAGGGCTGCTTGATGTTGACCCTGGCAGGAGTTTCCATTCAATCATTGAAGATCACAGATGTGAAACTTCTCATAAATGTTCTGGCAGATTGCTAAGATCTGCGTAGGACTCTAGAATATATCACTTGTGTCCTTATTGATGAACAACAAGCGATGTCATGTCATGTGTTCCTATGAGATCTTTTGATGAATCTCGTGGCTCTAGACTTGATTAGTGCATTTTGGTTTTCTTGAGCGGAGACTAGGGAGAGGGTCTCCTTCTTCAATACCAACCATCTCTAAGAGAAAGTCGATAGATTATGTAGGGTTCCCAGTGAGAATGAAACAAATCCCTTTTGAGAGGAATTGAGTGGCTAGAAGGTTTAGTGCAGTGCGTCACTGGGTCCATGACGTCTTGGTCTTCAATACCAGTGTCATCTAGTGACAACCAGTAGCATATGAATTGAGCCCGGTTTCTGGCCTAAGGTTGATTATGGAGGGCTATTTCTTTTCACCCTTTCTTTTACTTTTCTTTTTAATTCTTAAACCCCTTCTTTCTCCTTTCTCACATTACTCCTTTTTTCAATCATACCTAAGGACTTCTAGTTCTAAACTATTGGTGATGTCCTTGGGTAGATCCCTCCAGCTCTAGCGGATCATAGGACGAATTTCTTATCCTTAGTCACCTTATAACTCCATGACTGTCCCATGTTGCCATAAAACCTTTTCTTGAAAATCTCTCAGAGTGTTTATGATTGAAAACATGTTTGAGATACTCGAAGAGTTTTATATTTTCAGAAACACTCCCCCTTCACATGTGCTTATAATTTTTGACAGAAATCTGCACATAGAGGGTAGAGTTCGCACTTTTTTAATTGATCGGCTTATGATAGATAATTCCCCACGAGACACGGTTACGTTGCCTAGTTAAAGAGTTCCATTTTCAGTTTTTAGGTGACAGCTAGCTCTAATAACTACCTTGAAGTTGTAAACACTCCTTGATACATTTACTGACTATCACAAGTTTCTCGAAATGATACATTTACTGACTTTGATTCCCGTCAATTCATTGGTTCCGTCTGAGTCGAGCTCATTTTGAGATTCAAACCACAATCATTAAACATTTTTTATCACATTTTAATCACGTCTCCTCCCCCTCAAAAATAGCATATTCGTGATATTTTTGATATGAACGGATTAAACAACATTTTAGAATCTTTTGGGGAGACAAACGGATTTGATTTAAGCATGAATTTGGAACATTTTGTTTTTTACTCCCCCTTTAATAAAGCATAATCAATTAAATGGTTTTAGAAGGAGTTATCTTGAGCACAAAATATTTTGAAAGATTTTGAAAAATCTTTTTGAACAATCTTGAAAAGGTGCTCAAGATGATGATGATTTCTCGGCATTTTTAAATGTAGTGCACTGAAGCGTACACTTGATTTTTTCTATAAAAGCACGAGTTTTGATTTGAAAAATAATCAAAAGTCATCATTTTAGTACGGGTTTCGTACTGAAGAATACGAAAGCCATTTTATGAAGAAATTTTGAGAAACGACATGTTTTGAAAAACATAAAAGAACTCTCGCTCAAGCATCTGTACATACCCGTATCATTGTTGAATGACATTTCTAGAAACGTACAGAATATCGATTATACGAGAGACATGTCGTGAGAAGAATGTTTTTGGATTTTTGATTTTATATTGTTTTTGAATTTTTTGAAAGTTTTATATTTTTATATTTTGCTTTTGTTGATTTTTCAAATTTTGTATTTTGTTTTTCAAAAATATTTACAGCGAAGCTTGTTGGAAAATCATTTTCAAGAAGATTCGAGAAGACGTTCTAACTCCTCAGGGGTTAGGCTTCGCGTTCCAATTCGTCGAACTAAATCATCAAACCTTTCTTTTGGAAGGGCTTTAGTAAATAGATCGGCGAGTTGATAATCAGTCTTCACGAAGAATAATTCAACAGTACCATTTTCGACGTACTCTTTGATGAAGTGATAGCGGACACGGATGTGCTTAGTCTTTGAGTGATGAACAGGATTGCATGATATGGCTATGGCACTTTTCGAGTCACAATACATAAGTATTTTATCGAAAGTAAAGCCATAATCTGTGAGTTGTGTTCTCATCCATAGAACTTGAGCGCAACACGCAGATAGAGACACATACTCAGCTTCAGCGGTTGAAAGTGCAGTGCAATCTTGTTTCTTTGAAGACCAGCTGACTAACCCAAAAATTGTGCTCCTCCGGATGTACTTTTTGCTGTAACTTGATCACCTGCGTGGTCCGCATCTGAAAAGGCAATTAGATCAAATCCGGATTCCTTCGGATACCAAAGTCCCATGTGAATGGATGTCTTCAGGTACCGAAAGATCCTTTTAACCTCTTTGAGGTGCAGTTCAGTAGGCTTTGCTTGAAACCGTGCTAATAAGCAAACAGCAAAATGAATATCTGGTCGACTAGCAGTGAGGTACATGAGAGAACCAATCATGCTCTGATATTTCTTCGGATCAATAGGTTTCCCAAACAAATCGGCTCCAGTTTTTGGTGAAGTTACCATTGGTGTTCTGACCGAATCACAATTATCCATACCATGATTTTTCAAAATCTCAGTTGTGTATTTAGCTTGATTTATAAAAATTCCATGAGGGGATTGATGTATTTGTAAACGAAGAAAGAATTTTAGTTCCCCCATCATGGACATTTCCAATTTGCTTTTCATGAGATTTTCAAAATGTTTTGAAAGATTCGGATTAGTGGACCCAAAGATGATGTCGTCCACATAAATCTGAACAATCAAAATGTCGTTTTTGCATTTTTGTGTAAACAAGGTAGGATCAACTGTTCCTTTGGTGAAATTGTTTAGGATAAGGAAAGAGGACCGTTCGTCATACCACGCTCTCGGAGCTTGTTTTAAACCGTAGATTGCCTTTTTGAGTTTGTAGACGTAGTCTGGATGTTCCAAGTCAATGAAGCCTTCTGGCTGACTCACGTACACTTCTTCTTTCAGAGTTCCATTCAAGAACGCGGTCTTAATGTCCATCTGATAAACCGTGATTATTTTGTGAGCTGCATAGGCTAAGAATATCCTGACTGCTTCAAGTCTAGCTACCGGCGCGAATAACTCTTCAAATTCTATCCCTTCCTCTTGTCTGTATCCTTTGGCCACTAGACGAGCTTTGTTGCGAATTACAGTCATCTCTTCATCCCTTTTGTTCTTCCATAACCATTTGAGATCTATGACACGAATGTCAATTGGTCTTGGAACCATTTCCCAAGAATCATGTAGACGGTATTGGAGAAGTTCCTCCTGCATCGCTTCTATCCATGCGGGTTCTGCCATTGCCTCGCGAATGTTCTTTGGCTCGATATTGCTAATTGAGCAAAGGTAAATGCATAAGTTGCAATCGGTGACAAGTTGGCGTCTCGTCTGAATTGGCCATGACGGTTCACCAATAACTTGTTCAATTGGGTGGTCTTTTGTCCACTTCAGAGTAGAAGGATACCGTTGGTTATACGTATGCGAGTTAGATGGTTCTCGTAAGCTTGAAGAAGATTCAGCTGATTCCGTAGCAAACGGGTTTTGAAATAAGTCTTCATCTAACGTTGCATCGTTCTGGTTTTGGTTTTGCTCATCAACTGCTGGTAGAACGGGTGCAATAACTGTAGTAGATGTAGATGATGTAGATGGAGTTGGTGCATTGGTTTCGACCGTTGTAGATGCATCTTCTGTTGGTGGTGGTGGATGATTTTGAGCGAGTGCAGCGGAATGATGGTTTGATGCATTTGTCGAAGTTCCACTATAGTATTCATCGAACATTAACTCGAAGAAATTCTCCCATTCTTGTTCTTTAGGTTTTTCAAATGAAGTTGATTGAGCTCTTTTATGTACGAGTCCTGAACTTATGTGTCCAGAAGTCTGCTGGTTTAGTGCGGGTTCTAGAGCGAGTCTCTCAGAAGCCATATGTGAAAGTTCATCAAATTTCACATTCATCGTCTCCATAATCCTCCTAGTTCTTCTGTTATACACCCTGAATGCCCTCGAGTTATCTGAATATCCAATGAAGATTCCAATATCACCTTTAGCTTTCAATTTTCCAAGATCTTCTCTGTCATTCGTAGGATAGCACAAAGCGCCAAACACGTGAAAGTAAGAGATATCCGGTTTTCTGTTGTTCACAAGCTCATATGGGGTTTTATTGAATCTTGGATGGATGAGGAATCGGTTCTGAGTGAAACAAGCAGTGGCAACAGCATCAGCCCATAGAAATAACGGTGCACTAGAATAAATTAGCATTGTGCGAGCAGCTTCCACAAGAGTACGATTTCTTCTTTCAACTACCCCATTCTGTTGTGGAGTTCTAACAACTGATGTCTTATGTGTAATTCCAACATCTTCAAAATAAGATTTTAAATCCTGATTTGTGAATTCAGTGCCGTTGTCTGTTCTTACAACCCTTACTGGAGTTTGAAGAAGTACTTGAATTCGTTTCAGAAAGGTGATGATGATGCCTGGTGCTTCGTCTTTTGATCTCAGAAACTTAACCCATGTATATCTCGAATAATCATCGATGATAACAAGAATATACTTTTTCCCATTAATGCTTTCAACTCTTATTGGGCCACATAAGTCCATGTGCAACATATGCAACTTTGCTTCCGAACTAGGTACGGGTTTGGGTTTATATGATGCTCTTTTGCTTTTTCCTTGTTCGCATGATGGACATAAGTGAACCTTGGTGTATTTGAACTTTGGAAGTCCATTGACGATGTTGTCTTTGGCAAGATTGTTGATGGTGTCAAAATTGAGATGGGATAACCTTCTATGCCACAACCAGGACTGTGTTCCAGATGCTCGTGCCATAAGACATATTGGTGATGAAGAGGCCATTTGATTGATGTTGATAGCATACAAGTTTGTATCACGATTCCCAGTTAAGAGATCAGTGCCATCCAAGTTTCTAACGAAGCAAGCATTTTTCCTAAAAGCAACCTCTAAATCTGCATCACAGAACTGCCCGAATGAAAACAAATTGTGTCCCAACCCTTCGACATAGTAAACCCGAGTGATCAAATAATTTCCAAAAGGTAGATCTCCATAACCCATGATAGCTGCTACATGATCATTTCCAAAACGTACGGTTCCCATGAATTTCCAGATGAAATTGATCAGCAGCTTCAGATTCCCGGTCATGTGCTTGGAGCAACCCGAGTCGACGATCCAAAGACAAATTTTGATAACCTGCCAGTAACAGAAAAAGAATATTGTGGAAACCGTTTTGATTTTGGTTCCTTTGGTTTAGAGGTAAAATCCTGATCACACTCAAAGAGGTTTTCTACAGGGAATTCTGGTTTATCACTCATTGTACCATTCTGGAGTGTCAAAGTTCTACCTGTGGGTTTCCAAATATCATCCCTAAAGTAAACTCTATGGTTCTTGTCAGTAGTGAAGAGCCTAAGTTTTGCAACTAGTCTTCCTACTTGTTTAGCGTAAGATCTTTTTGGAACGTTCTTCTTAACAGGCTTATCATTCACATTCTTAGAAACACAATCATCTTGATCATTAATTAAAGATTTCTTGCAAGTTAAACAAAGAGATTCAACACATTCATTAGACTTAGCAAGTTTCATAGGTTCAGTACATTCAGATGAAATGTCTTTCTTATTCAAAAATGGTAAATTCCTAGGGTGTTCTTCTACTTTCTTCTCTTTATTCAAGCTACTACTCCTAGAGGCATTCGAGACTCTATTGTTCCTTGTATTGCTCTTAGGCTTTAGTCTGCTGCTCCTAGAGGTGCTTTCTAGTCCTGTAGAAGGTAAGGCACACGCATTAGGATTCACATTGTTATGAAGGGAGGTGGTTTCAGCTTTCCTAGTCTCTTTAGAGTGCTTTTCTAAACTTATGTCGTTTGTTCCATATGTTTTAGATGTGGAGGCAGACGCATTAGTGGTACTCATCTTAAAAAGGCCAGGTGCTAAAACTTTTGGTTTCTCGATAACCGCTTTTCCTTTATCAACATTTTGTTTAGGTAGGGCAGGTGGAGTGACTGGTTTTGATGAAACATTTTTCTCATTGACTTTTGGAGGAGGCATAGAAACAGACATTTTTTGTTTAGAAACCGGTTTGGGATCATTTGCTTTCTCCTCAGTCAATGGTTTTGTAATCACAGTTTCCACTACCTTTCCTTTTTGACTTTCCAGCTGAGCCCTCAAAAGATCATTTTTCTCTTTCATGTCATTGTAGGCACGCTCATACGACAGTTTGTCATACTTGCATTCCTCAGTTTTTCGATCAAGTTGTTTAAAATATGAGACATTTTCTTTTTCAAGTTTTTCAAGAGCCTTTTCATATTTTGAAACAATTTCGGAGGTCTCAGACTGGAGTCTTTCATGATTTTCAACAGAATATGTTTGCAAAATGATGGACATAATATCAGTAGTCAGAACATCTTCGAAGAGAGAGTCATTTAAAGTTTCCAAAACTTTGATTTGTTCAACACAGTCGTTAGCTTGCTTTACCAGGGATTTATGGTCCTTGACAAAGTCAGCTGTTTCTTTAAAAAAGGCTTGTTCAAATGAATTACCCTAGAGTTGATGTTATTCAGCTGAGGGGCAATTTGAGTTTCAAAAAACTTTCTCTGTTCAATATCAAAACTAGAGAACCAGTTATTAGGTGTAATAGTGGTTTTAGTTTTAACAGTTTCTTGAAGATCCGCAATTCTCGTTTTCACATTGTCTAAAATACTTCTCGCATCACTTATGTTAAAAGGATTGTTTGAAGACATTTGTTCAATGTTCGAAAGAGATTTGGAGACAACAACTGGTTTTGAAACTGATTTTGAAACTGGTGTTGACACTTTGTTTGAAACACTTGGTTTGGTGGAAAACGTTGATTGTTCTTTATGAGAAACAAACGAAATACCATTAAATTTGTTCCATTTGTTATAATCAATTGGTTTGATTTCCGGATGTTTTTGTTTCATTTTTGATCTACTCTCCGCAGATAGTTCCAACGTTTCAAGAGAATCATGTACAATTATGGGTGCATGCAAAGGTTTTCCATTGTTCAACACATTTCATTCTTTCTGAGCTTTCTTGAGGAAACAAGGAGGTGAGTTTCCAAGAGCCATTTTATGCATAGTATGAAAAATCGGATTTACTTGATTAGAAAGCATCTTGTTTGTTTTTGCGGAATGACCCGTTGTAAGAAGCAAATTTTCCAATTTTTTGATAGTTTCATTTTTATCCAGAATTTCATCAAGAAGAGAATCTTCTCGTTTTGAAAAATCAGCAATCAACTGTTTCTTCTCTTTTTCAAAATCAGAAACAATGTTTTTTGTTTAGAAAGTTGGTCATTTAGTTCAGAAATTTCCTTGTTTAAAGATTTTATTTTCACGTTCAAATTCACATCAAGTGTGTCATACTTGAGTTGCAATTGTTTTTCTCTTAAAACAGAATCTTGATAACCAATTTCTAATTCTGATACTTTGTTTGTATGAAATTCAAAGGCTCTAGCGTTCTCTTTGTAACTCTCAAGCTCAGCGGTCAATTTAGCATTCGCTGCTTTAACTTCGCGATTGACCGTTCTAACTTTCTCAATTTCAATGCCACAGTTATTGATTAATGATTCAAAATAAGCACGTGTTTCCTCATCAGTCTCAGTATTTTGTGCCACACAGCCTCCACTAGGATCCACATCTGGAGTTTCAGAGTTAGTATTGCTACAACTCGGATTGTCTAGGTATGTATCATAAGTAGGTGCTGGCGTCACAGAATGCTGTTCGTCATGAGTAAACACATCAAATATGACATTGTTATAACATGGATCAATGATTGGTACCTCAGATACTGCGTTAGCGTCATAGACAGGAGGTGCGTCAGAGTCAGTGTCGTACTTAGTCTCTTGAAGATTTGCCATGAAGATGCAGTTTGCATTGAGTTCCTCGAGGTCTTCCAAATCATCCATAATAGCCATAAAGTCATGTTCCTCAGCACTCAACTGAAGGCCTGCGTTTTCCTTTTGTACCAACAAGATAGCTTTCTGAAGATACGCAAGATCCTTCTTTTTTGGCTTAGTAAGAAAATTCCTTGCCATGTGACCCACTCCTTGACAGTTGTAACACTTAACCTGATTACCCTGATTCACATTTCCGTAATTCCCAACGACTGGAGCTGCAACAGTCCCATTCTGATTACCCACTGCTCTATTCCCAACATTATGTCCTATCTGATTTCCAACATTCTGACCCAACTGATTACCCTGATACGGAACCGCCTGATTACCCATGCGAAATCTAGTAGCATATCCCTGCTGATTCCCAATAACTCCAACCATTTGACCTTGATTACCCATATTCACACCCGGCTGTGCAATTTGCCTTTTACGAGTGTTTGATGAAATCCTTTGGTTGTTGTTAGTTGGTGTGGAATAGCGACTTCTGAATGCTTTACCTATTAAAGAAAATGCCTGTAACAAAGCTTCTTCTTGTTCAGATTCAGGATCAGTTATTCCTTGTTCCTGGTATTGTGGATACTGTTGTTGTTGAATGACTTGTTGTTCTGGTGGATAGAATTGTTGTTGAGGGAAGATAGCTTGTGGTTGTGGAATGTATTGCTGCAAGTTGTTGTTGGTGGAAGATGATGAAGCTTGTTGTTGTGTATTCACTGAAGGTTGAGTCTTTGCAATGAGTGCCAATGGATCATGATTCTTTGCCAATCTTTCTTTCCTAACTTCATTTACTTCAGCTTGGTTTTGTTTTAGAAAATCATTCAGTTGATCAAAGTTCACCTTATGTAAGTCTTTTGTTTGGTTGACAATAGTGACATATCGTCCCCATTCTTCTGGAAGATTGTTCAGGAACTTGATGTTTTGAACTATAGTTCTGGGTGCCAACTTGTTTCTGATAAGCTCATTCATCAAAGTACAAAACCTTCCATAGTAGGATTCAATGGATTCTCCTGGAGTTGAAGTGAACTTTTCCCATTCAGTTAGCAGCTTGTTCTCCATGTCTTGTTGACCAATTTCTGTTCCATGACAAAGCCGTCTAACACGTTCCCACATATCGAAAGCAGTTTCACAACTGTCTACAGCAGCAAAGATGTCCCTTGGTAAACCCAGTTGGACAATATGAATTGCTATGTCATCTGAATCGACTTGTTTCTGATCCTCTTCAGTGTATTATGATTCATTTTGAAGACGAGAGGATGGTGGGATGGGAGGTGTTGCATCAGCATTTCCAGGGACTTGGACGTTTCGAGGCTTGAAGGGTCCATTCTGAATGGATTGAATCATTAGTTTCCCATTAGGTTTGGTCTTTATGTAACGAAGCATACGACTTGTCCATTGAAGATAACCACCTTTTTCCAACATAGGAGGACGGTTTTCGGCACCGGCTGCATGAATGTCTTGTTGAGTTGCCATTGATGAAGGTATGTTATGATAAAGTTGATGTAGGATCGATTCAACGATAAAGGAGTTGTGTTTCAAAAGATATTGCCGTTTGAAGTTTTTCTGACAGTCGTACTCGTGAACTTGGTTCTTAGGCGTAAATATTTTTCTCCCAAAATTTGAAATTCACTATAAAAATCAATTCTAAGGTCGTATGAAAATTTTGAGTTATGACAATTTTGACGCTAAATTTGACCGAAAAAATTTGAATTTGGGTCCAAAAATTTGAATTTTTGACCAAAATTTTCCAGGTTAAACCAAATTTTGAATTTCACGTAAACATTGAACGTTTAGTCTCCTCAAAAATTTAATTTTTTTTTTTTTTTTTTTTGTTGAAAATGAAGAGCTTAGGCGTAGACACACAAAGGTACGAGTAGACGATGCTTAGGCGTAGAGATTGTACTTAGGCGTAGAGATAACTTACGCGTAATACCCAAGTTACGCGTAACAATAGAGTTATGCGTAGACTAGAAACTTAAACGTAGAATCCTTATGCGTAGGATTTACTTATGCGTAAGACAAGCTTAGGCGTAAGAAAATACTTATGCGTAAGAAATTATACGCGTAAGATTTAGCTTATGCGTAAATCTAGGGTTTTGCCCAAAAATCCTTTACACTATCACAGTGTAAAAGATATCCAAAAGTCGAAGTGTTCCACAAACTTATCCAAGTGAGGGAAGCACTGAGTAACCGTTATAGCTCGAAGAAACTGCACAAAACTCTTATGCGTAGAAACTTATGCGTAGAAATAGGGTGTTGACTTTTCTTACGCGTAAAACTAGGGTTTTGACCTACGCGTAAAAAATTTCCAGTGATTCAAACAATTTCTCTTTCACAAACAGCCTTAAAAACACTCAAATAACACAAAAATGTTGACCTTTTTCACCCAAAGTGCTTAGATAGCTTATGCGTAGAAATGACCTACCCAATTCGTACGAGTTTAAAAATGATTTAAAACACATAAAGCTTCGAACTTTTTGCAAAAAACTGAAACATTAAAACCAAATAAACCTTAAACCACAAGAATCTTGAATTTTTAAGTGTAAAAATCAAAGCTTTAAGCGTGTCAAAGATGTATAGCGAGAGCTTTAAGCGTATGGTACCAAAACTTCAAAACAAACACAAACACTCCTAAACCATTGTTAGGCGATTGATACCAATTGTAGGACCTTAGATATATCAACCTTATCACAAACCCAACACGTATATCACGTTAACACAAAATCAAACTATGCGTGAAGATGAAAGAAATAAAGATGAGAAAGATGGTGACTTGATGTTAAAACCGTGTATGTATGAATAGAAAGAATAAGAAGAAAGGAAAGATGGTGACTTGAAGATGTAAACCGTGTATATGTGTAGATAAAAGATGAACACAATAAGTTGTATTGCTCCAAAGAAAACACACACACACACACACACACACACACACACACTCAAGCACACCCCTCAAATGAGACTTTGAGGGGTATTTATAGTACAAGTGACTTGATGCCCTAAAAGGATTTCCATGGGCTCGTTTGGGCTTGGGTTGGATTACATCATACATAAGGCTAGCTAAACATAACTTATAACCAATTAGCTTAGTCCAATCCACGAGCCCGTTGACTATTCTATCACGATATCTAACACACGATATAAAGTTCCTAAATGTGAATGACCATCACTTCTAATAAAAACTATTAAGGCTAACAAATGGTTTGTATACTTAGCACTAGGCATGGAACAAGGCATCACAGCTTTATCTTTGGCACCTAAGGATTTAGGACATGTTGCTATTAAACATTCTAACATCTCTTGAGATCGTCTGGCCTGAATGCAAGCAAACCTAATTTCACTATCAAGTGGCTTATTTATGAAGTCCTCTTCTACAATCTCAATAAGACATTCAAGACTATCCTTAAGACGATCAAGATAATTATGAAATGCAAGTTCGTTATTCCTAAGATGAGGAGGAATATATTTAACAGTCACGGTATATTTGCAGTCTACAGATGACTTTGATGCAACATTCTCATTAAAGACAAGTGGCATTTTCCCTTTTTCCTGACTCTTCAGATTCTCAATTTCCTTTTGTAAAGACGTTATTTTTTCGTTGTTCTTGTCACGAGTGACTTTCATTAAATCATATAACTCTTTAAAGTGTTGTTTAACCTTTTCATTTTCTTCTAGAAAACTCTCATTTTCCTTTTGTAAAACATTAAGCAAGTTTTGAAGATGAAAAGTCTGAGAACTCTGAGAATCTAAAGGAGGAGGCATTTGGGAGCCTGTCACATTGTTCTTTTCACCCTTTAATTGTGAAATTTGGGTTCTCAATTTTCTGATCGTGTTACAATGAGCTCGAATATGTTCATCAAGTTTGCTAATTTCAAAAACTGCATCAAATTCAGGAGCATCCAAGGATGTCTTGATGTTTGAGGTTTTAACATTTTATTTTAGATGTTGATATTTTAATTGCAAAGCAAGATGCTCAACTTTCAATTTAGAAAATTGTTTCACCAGGTTATCATGATCATCCTGTTCAATTTTCTCATGCAATTTAGAATTAGTTTTTTCAAGCTCAATGACACGATCATGGGAGACTTTCAGAGCAATAGATAATTCATGAAATTGAAAAGCATTAATGGAAAAATTTGTAGCAGTGTAAAACACATCTTGAGTAATACATTCAGAAATAAGATTCTCATTCAAGGTATGCAAGTTCTTCCTCTCAATCTCATTAAATTTTAATTCTCGCTCATAGTCACTAACCTCAACTATCGTTGCATCAAATTCCTTTTCCATTTCTTTAATATCTGAATCCATTCCCTTTTTAAGACTCTCAAATTGACCTTTTAATTGTTTAAAGAAAGGCATGACCTCAGTTAAATAGCATTCTTTAGTTTGCTCAAAACCCCTTTCCTCTTCAGTTATCCCAGTGGGTGTGATCCTTTTCTTACAAGTTTTCTCAAAATCAACAAATATTTGAAAATTTGCATATTGACTTATTAAGGTCTTGCTCTTAGTGGGAATAGATCTAGGAACTAAATGCATTGGGGTATTGGGAGGATAAACAGTGGCAGGAAGTATTCTCCTACATGGGGGATTCTTTTCAACAAACTCATCAGCTTTTTTCATGTCCATATCCTTTTTCCAAAACACTTGTTCAGGGGTCAGCTGTGTTTGAAGTCTAAACTTGTTAAAGGCAATCCAGTTATCCTTAGCATAGTTGGGTGTTTTATATCTGATTTTCTTTTCTGTGCATAAAGGGCTCTTAAGCTTTTCATCCAATTTCTTTCTAGTTACTTCTTCTAACTGTTTATCTTCCTCAGTATTCTCAGCGCAACTAGGTTTCTGTCTAGGCTTAAGGATTTCATTGCCATCATAGATTACCTTCTGAGCTTCTCTTGCTTTCTTACCATACTCAGGGTTGGGTTCCTTAATAATCGGAATACTATGCTTATCGCTTAACACTCTATGCTTAGTGACCATGTGAGCAGTCTGAATGGTGTTCCCTTGAACGTACAACTTATTTTCAAGCTTGTTTTTCAAAGTTTTTAGATTGGAAAAATCATTCAAAAGTTTTGATTCCTTAGCATTGAATTCTTGCTTAAGCATTTTGATATTTTCTTGAAGTTCCTGTTTTTGCTTAGCAGTTTTAGAAAGCTTTTCTTGTAAGGAGTTTAACTCTTGTTTTAATACTTCTTCTCTAAAATTACTTTTTCTAATAATTGTATGAATTTGGTCATCCATTTCCTGCTCACGGGTGGTTAACTCAAACTTAGCACGTTGTTCATAAATAGCAACTTGTTCTTTATAGGCATTAAATTCAGAGATGGCAGAATCATTAGGAACACTAGCAGTGTATTCATCAAAAATATAGTCATCATTGACTGCATTAGATACATCACTTGGTTCAATCGCACTCTCACATTGGGTCACATATTGATCATATGGGACAATATTATCATTGCCCATATTAGCAATATCTGAGTCACTGGTTTCCTGTGATTGAAATTTGTCATTTATCTTTTGCTGATCAACATTATCATATAGTTTTAATACCTCTGAGATGATTGTTTCTTTGGATGGACCAGCTTGCTGTGGTGAGGGGATCTTTGGAGAGACCATTGGAGAAATGCTAGCCATGAATATTGTCTATGCACTAGGTTCATCATCGACATCAGAGTCGTATGCATCACGGTCGGCGACTTGAAAGGCATTCTGATGATTATGACCTATCTCCTGAATTGGTTGCTCATCCACATCTGCATCATATGTCTTGGCATTGCCCTCAGCAAGAAACAACAGCTCCTCTTCATCCAACACAGCTCCATTATACTGAGCTTGCACAAGTAACATCTTGTCTCTGAAGTACTCTGCATTTTGTGGGCGTTTTGGAGATGTGCAGTTTCTAGCTATATGTCCATCACCACCACAGTTGTAGCACTTGATCGGCTTTTCTTGTCCTTGATTTCCATTCCTTCCCCTATTCTGATTTACCACATATCCTCTACCAACTCCGCCTCTTCCCTGTTCATACTGCCTTTCTTGAACTGGTTGCACCATAACCTTCTCATCTCTGACAGTTGCTTGATTGTGTGGATTGGATGCTGTTCTGAGGTTATTATTGGTGTGTGGGAGAGAGTTCATGTTTTGACTAACCATGAGAGACAGTTGATTGATGAAGTTTTCCATGAGTGTGTTTGAGTCGGGAGGCTTATACGTTGGATCAGAGATGAGTTTGTAATTACCATTACCCACGGGTATGACTTGAGAAGCTTTGGTGGTAATTCCAACATTGGTGTAAAAAGCTGTAGAGTCATTTGACGAAATAGTTTCTCCCCGCTTAGATTTGAACTGTTCAAGAATCCTTCGTTCAAACATAGCATGTCTCTCATTCTGAAGAAGGAAGGCATACAGTTGCTCATAGTTGGTGTTCTTCAATCCTTTAGTTAGCTTCACAGAGGTGACAAACTTGTGCCATTCGGGATTCATGTTGTTCACAAACTTTGAGTTCAGTTGAATATTTGGCATAGTCATTTTGATATTTCTCATATCATTCACAAGCTTGTGGAATCTCACGTAATATTCATAGATACTCTCTTCTGGTTTCATCTTGAAGTGCTCAAATTCATCATACGGTTGTGATTCTCTGTCTTCCTTAGTTAATTCAGAACCTGAGAGAAGCATCTTGACATTATCCCAAACAGCCTTGGCTTCAGTGTTGTGATTGATAAGCTTGTAGATGTCTTTTGGAAGACCCTGAAGTATAATGTTTGAAGCCCTGATATCAGCATCGAATCTCTTTTTCTCCTTATCACTGAGCTCATCATACGTCTTTGGTCTGTCCAATCCAAAGATCGTGGTTCCATCTGCAGCAGTATCAATTATGTCTCTTGTAGTCTCAATCTGATAAGGTCCTTCATCAATGGATTTGAGAATGTTGAACGCATTTTCCTTTCCAAGACAGTACAATCTGATTCGTTGAGCCCAAGAGTAATAGTCAGTTCTGTCAAGCATGGGAGGACGAGTGTCTGAACCAGCTGCTTGAATGTCCTCAGCTACAGTAGAGATGATTGTAGGCACGTTGGTAGACATGTTTACAGATTTCACGGGATTTTATAACTCTATGATTAAACCGGGAAATAGATTCTTTCACGGGATTTTACTAAATCAAGAGAAAACCGTATTAGAAACAAAAATCAACCAAGTCGCTATAATCCTTGAACCAAGTCGCTAAGTAGCAACTCGCTAAACCTCAAGTCGCTGTGAATCAAGTCGCTAAGCCCAAGTCGCTGGACATAAATCGCTAAAGCACCAAATCGCTAAACAGTCAAGTTGCTAAAGAGCAACTCGCTAAGTATCCAAGTCGCTAATGTCAAGTCGCTGAGAACAATAAGTACAAGTCGCTAGAGATAATGAAAGCAAGTCGCTAACCCCACCAAGTCGCTAGCCGTAGTGGAGAATCCACTAACTTGTACTGTTTGTCGGCTTGTCTCAATAGACAAGTCGCTAAGCTCAAGTCGCTACGACTAACACTACAACTCGCTAGAAATTACTGAAGCAAGTCGCTACGAAGAAATTCACAACGAGACTCAAGTCGCTACCTTGAAAAACTTCAAAAACACACTTTTCAATCCAAAACAAGCCCAACCACAGTGATTCAAGCTTTCCAAATCAAAACCCAAGCACTTACAATGATTCTAAACACTAAAGTACACTCAAAATTCAAACTTTAACACAAGAAATGATCCAAATGATGCAAAAACCACTAAACTATTTCAAACTCAAAATCCATCTAAAACTACTAGAAATCCAAGGATATGTAAGAGAGATGATCAAACCATGGCTCTGATACCATTTGTAACATATTGGATTTCACAAACACATCAAACCATAATCACAACAGGCGTACACAATGATGTTTTAGAGAGAGAAATAGTTAGAGGTTTGGGAACTTAGTGAGAGAAAGTGAAAATCTTATTATGAGATCCAACTCTCTACCTTGGGAGGTAGAGAGTATTTATAGTCTTACACAAATCGCCACCAACGGGCTGTGGATCAGGCATACATTGAGTAAAGACCCGACCGTCCTCCACGGTGTTACTAAACTAAATACTACTTAACTTTAAATAACTACGACTACGAGCTTTCTAACGATTACATATACTTGAGGTGACCGACACTTTAATAACTGGATTTACTAAATCCTAACATATAAGCATAAACATCAATATAAAAGCACATATTGTTCCAAGTTCTCTTGCGAGTCTTCCCCAAACGGAGAACAATAAGACCGTCACTAGGATACAATACCTATATCGCCCCATACATCGCAAAAGCAATTGAGTGGGTCTTTTGGCCGGAAAACACATAAAATAGCATGGCAATCTCAATTAGCAAGTAATTACGCAATTTTATGTATTTAATAAACAATATATAATTCTAATTATCATAATAATTCTAATTAACAATTAATTAATTCTAATTAACATTTAATTCTAATTAGCAAGTAATTCTAATTAACAATTTAATTCCAATTAACAAATTAATTCTTATTAACAAGTTAATTCCAATTAGCAAAGTAATTCTAATTAACATGTAATTTAAATTAACAAATTAATTCTAATTATCAATATAATTTAATTTGTGTGTGACTAGTTATTTTTTATTAAAAATTGACAAGTATTGAATATAGTTGTCAAAACAAAATAAAACAAATAACTAAATTAGGTTTCATGCAGCACTTTTAACATGTTTATTAATAAGAAACGTGTAACCCATAATCGCAAAAACAAGATGGCTCTGATACCACTGTTGGGATTTTAGAACAAGTTAACCAATTAAACTCTACAAGTACGCAGCGGATAAGGATCTAGTATTTGCAATTAGGTTAATCACATAATTAATAAACATTAATAAATAAAAGGGATAAATAGAAAAACTAACATTTCGCGGCTATTTGAACGCAAGTGTAACGGACAAGAAAACCAATACGAAACTAAGCATCTAAAATAAATGCCTCTATGAGTATCACACACAAACCCGATAACCGTATACGTTCGATATATGAAGCTAGTCGAGAACGTAATGATAAACCAATCAACAAGTGACCACCTTGAATAAATTTGAACCAGAAAACCCAAGAACCATATTTATCTTTTCTGTCCAAGAACCCTTCAATGTCGCCCGATATCGGATAGAATTTATCCGATATCTTCCACCCTTTTGTCCGAGATGATCACGAACAGAAAAAACCCTAACTTTGCTTGCAAATCAATTCGACCAGGAACTACTTGGAAACAAAGCACCAGTGGATCATAAACATAAACGCTTGGACCAAGATTAATTGATGCAAGTTAGGAATCAAAACCAACACAAAACCTAATCGACTTAATGAGATAGTCGACTAGGATTATGAGCATAGATTGATGATCTGATTTAGGGATATTAGGATGTAGATATGTCGTACATGTTCAGAAGCTGAGGATTAGGTGTGCGTTTGGTTTTATACAAAACAATCGACCCTTTGTTTTTATGTTGTGACTTGATCGATAAGTCATAAACCCAAACATCCATCCATCCACTTTTCTGCCTTGCCCGACCAGTGAACCCAAGGGCCCAAGCCTGTCCACTATTCCACCCAAACACAATCCAAAGAATAGCCCATGGGTCGTTTCATTAGTCGGGTCAAGTATCATGTATAACGGATATTGTATATTCAAGTTATATTACATTCTACACGTATACTCGTGTCTATCGTGTGTGCCCCTATTGGCTCACACACTCTTAGTCGTTTTGTCATGTTTTCAGCTTCCGCAAACCAACAGTTTGTATTGCTTGTTGATTAAGCTATCTATTTATTATAAGTAGATAGACAATCTTCATTATGTAAGCACCAATTTAATAATAGTTCTCTTTGCTATTTTACACTGTAGCATCTAATTTAATTAACCAACACTACATAGTCCTAAATAAAAGTTTTCAAGACAATTCTCATTATCTACTCTCCAACTGAAAAGCGAACAACATGCATCACCACATTCAAATCACCATACATAATACCCCTAACTCGGTCTAATATTTCCCAAAATAGAAATGAAAAATACATATCTTTGTCTTCGACCCCAAATATACTCTACAAACCAATGTAAGCTGAATAATAACACTCTCAATACGTTATAAACATCCATAGTTGATTGAGTGTGTTTTCATGCCCATAAGTACGTCTTTCGTTATATAACCTCATATTGCTGTCTGCAGTAAATTTTCCTCCGAGTAAATAAATTAGCCAAGCTCCCAAAAATGGAAATCAACACGTTTATTATACGTTCACTTTCTTTATTATTGATTTTAAGCTTTGTTGAGAGCTTTCATTTCCATGAGAAAGAACTTGAATCGGACGAGAGTATGCTGGGGTTGTATGATAGGTGGAGGGGTCATCACCAAGTACAGGAAAGAACCACCGAGCGGTTCAATGTGTTCAAAACCAACGCGCTACATGTTCATAAAACTAATAAGCTGAACAGGCCATATAAACTGGAGTTGAACCGTTTTGCTAACTTGACTAGCAGCGAGTTTTTAAACACATATGCAAACTCAAAGATCAGCCATTATCAAGCGCTCCAAGGACCTCCTAATTGCAACAAGAGTAGTTCCACTTATGGACATGTCAAATCTCTCCCAATCAGGGTTGATTGGAGAAAGCAAAATGCTGTCACCAGTGTTAAGTCACAGGGCCCATGTGGTAACTCCTTTCTTAATACTTTTCCCGGTCTTAAAACATCATCATTTTATAAAAAAAAAATCCCGGTCTTAAATCATCATCATTTATCCTTTTATCATTTATTATTATATACCATATTTATTTGTATAAGTATTAGTTATTATTTTCGTAACTACCTTTACATGATTTTATAAATATTAGAGTTTTCTTTGCAAGATCATTAACAATAGTACTAACAAGTTCTATAAAAATAAACTTTAAAAAGTGTATATATGTATATTCGGTTATTAACATGATACAAATACTTTTTAAATTAGATAATTAATGCAAATATTTTTTTTTTAAATAACTTCATATTTAGTGATTAGAAAACATTTAGTACACCATCTTTTGACTACTTGCAACAACAAGTCGTTGTTAACCACTTTAACCTCATATCTTCACAATATTACAGACCACATCTCTTGTATTAGATTGCCGCAACATCGTGCGTGTATCCTATTATTTTTATATGAAATAGTATGCAATTGTTTAAAGCTATTCCAATCCTAATATTCTCACTATCCAAAAAGTTATTGTCACAATAAAACGTTTTAATCAATAAGCATAGCTCGCCGTAAAATTTAACTCGGCCATTTGATCTTTGAGCTAACAGTACGTTTCCTTTGTCGATATTATAGGAAGTTGTTGGGCTTTTTCGGCAGTGGCTGCAGTCGAGGGAATCAATGCGATTAGAACAGGAAAGCTACTAACATTATCGGAACAACAGCTTGTCGACTGCGATACTGCATCGAACAATGGATGTGAAGGAGGGTTGATGGAACCTGCGTTCAAATTCATTAAAGAGCATGGAGGTCTAGCTTCAGATGAAAGCTACCCTTACGTCGGTAAAAGAGAAGTGTGTTGTGGAAAAAAGGTACAAGACTTTGTATTGTTTTGTTTATTGAATAAACCAAATAAACTTGTGCGTAGGTTGTTAACTTTGTATTTGAATGAAGTTTGGCAAACACTCGGTAACGCTTGATGGACAAGAATATTTAGATGGAAAAGAGGAATCATTATTGAAAGCTGTTGCAAATCAGCCTATTTCCTGTGCTATGGACGCTAATGGTGATTTCGGGTTATATAAATCGGTAATAAAAAACAAAACCCCAATATAATTGGAACATATAGAAACAAATTATCCTACTAAGTAGTCTCATGTTCATTTCTTCCATGATGTACAGGGAGTTTATACTGGACAATGTGGACACACAAACTTGGGACATGCAGTAACAATTGTTGGATATGATGAAACTCCCGAAGGAGTTAAGTACTGGCTCGTAAAAAACTCTTGGGGAGATGCTTGGGGTGAAAAAGGATACATGCTTTTAGAACGCGGCATTCCAGAACCAGAGGGACGTTGTGGCATTAATAGGAATTGTGCTATTCCCCTTAAGGGTCCTAATACTCCAAATAAGGAGCTCTAGAATAATCAATCAAACGTAGTAGATTATCAACAAATCCGATATGACGTGTGAAACATCTAAGGGAGATCCTTATTAGCTAGGTTAATCGAGTTAATGTTCAGTTATTTTAACGAACACTAGAATAAGTACCCGTCTACCGTATGAGTGGCGGATCAAACAATTAGGAATAACGTATGGAGCTTCTAGCTAGTAGCGATCTTCATTCATAATGGGTTTGTTCGATATATATTAGATTTTGTCTAATTTTTCTTTTTCAGTTTATTTTCCATTGTTTTGGTTTTCGGGTTAAATGATTGCGCAAATAATACTTTTGTGATGGCTTAGCTCTCATAGTTTTGTTATGTTCGGAGGGCAGATATAAGGGTTCACGGGATATAAATTGAAGAGTAAAAAAAATAGGAGTTAAAGGGTAAATAATGAAACATGGAGGTTTGCTGTATGGGTGTAAACGAGCCGAGCCGCTCGTGAAAAGCTCGGGATCGGATCGGTAAAAAGCTCGAACGAGCCGAGCTTAAACGAGCTCGAGCCCGAGCTCGAGCCTAATTTTGGGCTCATTTAATAATCGAGCTCGAGCCCGAGCTCTGTACAAAAAGCTCGAGTAGGCTCGCGAGCCTAAACGAGCCCTAGAATTATATACGTGTATATATCGTCTATACCTATAAACGAGCTTAAAAGTAGTAAACGAGCTCGAGCTTTATGTAATTAACGAGCCGAGCTCCAAACATCATAAAATTAATCGATCCCGAGCCGAGCTCGAGCCGAGCTCGAGCTTGTGAAAATTTTCACGAGCCGAGCTCGAGCTCAAAGTATAAGGCTCGAAACGATCTCGAGCCCGAGCTCGAGCTTTATATATATAAACGAGCCGAGCTCGAGCCTTAACGAGCTCGAGCTCGGCTCGGCTCGTTTCCACCCCTAGTTTGCTGCACATGATTATAAGAGGTTTTTAGAGAGAGAGAAAAATGGAGAGAAGTTGATTTCTTATTTAAGAGCACAAGGTATCGTGGATATCAATAACACGTTATTGGTATGTCACATCAGCGCCACATCATACACCTTCCAATAACTCACCAATAACTAAAACACCATCCCTCATAACACACCACTAACATGTTATTGGGTTCTACAAAATACCCCACTAAAAATACCCACCCACTCACAATACACAAAAAAACAAAACAAAAAACCACCAAACATCACAAATGGCTTGAGTCATTGGAATGGCTCAAATACCTTTGGCTCACCAATGGCACCAAGTAGTGGTATGGTTTGGCTCACCAATTGCATAAAAAATGAACCTTTGGCATGTTAGAGCACTCGGTATCGTTACCAGTAACATGTCATTTGCTCATTTTCAAACCAATAACATGTCAAACACTTTATCATGCAACAAGCCAACCACAAACCAAAAGGGAATTGAGTTGGTAGAGTGCCTCAAGCCAAAGGAGAAAGAGGACAAACTTTTGCTTTTTTTTAGTGTATTGTGAGTGAGGGGTATTTTTAGTGGGGTATTTTGTGGACCCAATAACATGTTATTGGTGTGTTCTGAAGGGGTGTTTGAGTTATTGGTGAGTTATTTGGAGGTGTACGATGTGGTGATGAGGTGGCATACCAATAACATATTATTGGTATCCACAATACCATGTGCTCTTATGTGAAATGATGTTACAATTAGACACCCACCCGATACTCTCACCTCAACTTTTGTGTTTATTTGGGTATTTATACCCACTTACATAAAGAGGCTCGTGACTTAAGTCTAAACAAAAATGTGTATCGTGACTACATGTTAGTCACGAGATGTTAACCTAACAAGTACAACCTTAACATAAACCTACATCCAAACCTTAAATAATTATAATAATGATTACATATAAGACTTTAGGAAATGATCTTCACTTCAAAAGCCAACGATCTCTCACTAAGGGATGATCATTTGGGTCTTATAACGATCTTCACTGTTTAGATGTTGTCTTGGATAGTTTCGAGACTTGATGTAGCTTTTCATGCATTTCTTGAATTCTTGAAGTTCCAGCCTCTCATTTATCAACTGGTCATCTATTCAACTCTTCTTTAACTTGTCTCTACTTCATCACCTGACTTGTTTGTCTTGATAATTAGGGTCTTCTAAGTCTTCATATCTTGTAGACCTTTTCATTAGTCCATGATTAATACTTCTAAAACTAGCAATTTCCCCCGTTAGCGAATAATCTTCCCATAGGAAAACAATCTAACAGGTTAACAATTTCCCATATCAAACAATGGCATGCATATACTTCTTTAGGCTTTTCAACCATCGATTTCTACACTAGGGTAGATCAATATGTGTATAAACTATCTTGATTGTCAACATCTTTCACCATTCATTCCTCTTCCCAGAATCAGCTGTAAATACCTTTTCATCATATATCTTTATGTTGAATTCCTTAATAATTCTTTCCAATATTGTTCTTCCTCTTCTTTTTTTAGGAACTAGATAATTGATATGTGTGTTTTGTTGATGTGGTATGTTATTTGTGGTGATGTTGCTGAGTGAAACTCTTAATTCTTAGGAGCCCTTCTTGTCCAACTTACACTCTTAGGACCACTCCTTCCTGTAATGCTCTTAACTCTTATAAACTCTTCTCCCCTTAAGAATCATCCTGAACTGGATATTTTAGAAGAAGTTTATGGGTTTGTTGGTGAATAAAGTGATGTTGTTGTTTTTCTTGCTTCATTTAATGTTAATGTTGGTGATGGTATTAATTGATTTATTGTAGGTTATGTTGTTGTTGTTGCTGTAGTATCAGAGTGTCGCATTATCTTCATAATCAAATCAATGTCACATGATAATGATGCGGAATATGATCATGAAATCCAATGAATCATCAGTGTTGTGAAATTTGGGTAACAAACCTGGACCACTTAGGTTAACCAGTTAACATACAATTTGAAAAATTAAATGTATGACATGCGATCAGCGTTGGTGTGATGATAGCACTGTCAAGATTTCTAGGCGACCCTCGTGAAATACTTTATAGATTTTCCATTATATAAATATGATCTCACTACGTTAGTTCCAATTATAACATTATAGACATAATGGTAATTCGTGGATCACATATAATTCCATTTAACATTTTGTTGAATCATAAAAGGAACAACTTCGTAACCTACATTCAGTGATGGTGTGATGTTAACACTGGTAGGATTTTTTGATGATCCTCGTGACCATCATATAAATTTGATATCACTACACCAATCTAGGCAAAGCTATTAAAGCTTGAAATTCATGAACACGTGGATCAAATAGATTACTGCTTTACACAAATCTAATCAATAAATAATCAACCAAGTGACCTACTTTCAGTGTTGTTTAATGTTGGCACTGAAGGGATTTTCATTCAATGATCGTGGAATACCAAATTTAGGTACAACTATGAATGTTCTAGCAATATCTCAAGGATATGCATAATGACTAGTGCAAATTGTATTCTTTTATTGTGAAATACAAGTGTACAATTTTGTATGTGTCTTAAGGAGATTTTATGATGAATCTCATTGGCTTTAGACTCGATAAGTGCATTTTGATATTTAGTGAGTGGAGGCTGGAGCAGACTGCCACCTATTTCGATACCAACATTCTCGGAGTGAGAAGCTGATAGATTACGTGTGTAATATCTGTGCGAAGTGAAAAATATCATTTTGAGATGAACTTTAGTGGCGGAGAAGGGTTTGTGCATTGCATAACTGGGTCCATGATGTTTGTATTCAATACCAGAAATCATTATTGTGATATCCGATAGATTATGTACTGACCAGTATCTATGCTAATGTAGGGAGGGCTTTCATTTCTTTTAACCCTTGCACAAAAATATCTTTTAATTCTTCAGCCCCTTCAATGCAAGCTGGTGCATGTGTAAAACTTTATTTTAATATTTATTAAACCAAATCTAACTAGACTTGCCAAAACTCTCGGGCAGTGTACCCCGATTGCATATACTATAGACTTAATAAGACCGGGTCGTCAGCTGGAGCAAGAGAAAAACAAACGTTTTTTAATTAAATTAATTAAATTAACAAGTGTCCTTTAAATCCATGCAATTATAGAAATTATTAAATAACTAAAATGACAAGAATAAAATACTAATAAATTGAAATGAACTTAAAATCAATATGATGAATATGTACTCGCCTATCCCTTCCCCTAATCCTATCAATGACATGATTAATTGGTGCAATGTCTACCTCGCAATGCCAGAGTAGGTCTTTTATAGTGTAAGTCCAATACTAGTTATTAGTCCCTACACACTACGTCTAATAACTACCTATCCCGAATGCCGTGGGTAATAATCTAGTTATTGTCTATGTATTAACCTCCCCAACTGACCAATGTGACATGTTTTGGTGTTTTTACCAGACACTTAATTACTAACAAGTTTCCAGTTTCAAGTAACTAAATCATAAAACTTATCGGCAACATTTAATCTCGTTAGGTCATTGTTCATAATCCTAGCCTCTAAGTGATATTGGTCAATATATTAGTGATTCATGTACTCAAACTTTTAGTTTTTACTTACTAATCAACTATAATCGATAGATAGTCGTGATAAACTCAAAGGCACAAGTCTAAGAACGTGCGCACAAATTATCTAAACTAAAGCATGAATAACAGTAAATAAACAAACGATAAATGAGTTTGAAAGATTAAACATAGTTTAGAGTATGATAAGAATCAAACCGAGAAAGATAAATGTTTATGATGTGTTAGATCTTTGATCGTATGAAATTTTTTGCCTTCGGAACTAGTCTTGAAACTCTGGAAATCATGGTTCTTATCTAGGGTTAAAAAAGCGTAATGTGAATGAAGGCATAGGTCGATATTTATAATGTTGAAGCCCAACGCGTCAGTCCATACAACATATACACTATCATAAGCTTGACAATATTTCAATTATCCACTACTCGAATCTAGATCTAATTAAGCCATAAAATGGGTAATTGTTAGCCTCAAAAGTAACAACATATCAGGATTTGGATTTAGATACATAGTTAGCTTATACGTAGGTACTGCTATTGTAACACCTATAGAATTAGCCTTGTATAAGCCTATATATAGCCCATCATGTCTCTTCATGGGTATGTACTTGACTACTTGAGTTGGTGTTAGTTTTCATTATTAATATTCTTTCTCAAGAATGCAATGTTGTATTTCGTTTATTTATCTCTAACTCGACCTCCCGATCTAGCTTGTTTTTTGATATTGGTTGGCCTACACCACCTGTTGCAGCGTGGATGGCCTTATGACAATAATAATAAGTAGATGAAAGCAAATATAGTTTTTTGACGCTCATAAGATTTCATGTTGATATGTCTTAAACACTCGTACATATTTAAAGAGAGGCGATATGCACATCATAAAAAATGATGTACGTACCACAAAATCATATTTGTAAACCACACGATACAACACTATATATGCATGTTTGTAATGTGTACATCACTTTAAACATCACTTTTTTGTGATATGCATATCAACTCCCCCTTAAAAACAGAAAAACATGCATAGCCCCCATTCACACAATATGCTCTTGACTCGGTCTAAATTTCCAAAAATTGCAAGTAAAAAACGTGACATGTATTTTTTTTCTAGGCCCCACAAATGCGCTGGATTAATAATTTGTAGTTGGATCATAACATTATCAATATGTCTTCATCTCCGTAATTGATTTACTGGGTTTCTTCCGACAAGTCCCATGATTATATGATCTCACAAGCTATCTATTCTTCATGAATCCAATTCCTTTAAACAAATGAATCCTAAAATACAAAATTTGGAAACGATCAACCAAATGTATTTTATACTTTCACTTTCCTTGCTTTTAGTTTTAGGCATTGTGGAGAGCTTCGATTACCATGAGAAAGAACTTGAAACCGATGAGGGTTTGCTACGGATGTATGATAGATGGAGGGGCCACAATCAAGTAGAGCAAAGAAGCCCCGAGCGGTTCAATGTTTTTAAGTACAACTTGAGACATGTTCATAATACAAACAAGATGAACAAGCCATATAAATTGAAGTTGAACATGTTTGCTAACATGACTAACCTCGAGTTTACAAACACATATGCGAACTCCAAGATTGGCCATTATCAAGCGCTCCGAGGACCTCCTGATTGCAACAAGAGTTCTACTAATGGAGATGTTACTAATCTCCCACTGAGGGTTGATTGGAGGAAACAAAACGCCGTCACCCCTGTCAAGAATCAAGGCACATGTGGTAACTCTTTTTTAGTGACTTTCCTGTCTTAAAAACATCTTCATTCATCCTATATGTAGTTGTGTATTTAGATTTGTATTATATAATATGACTATTAACCTGACCTTAGAGAATAAACAACCTAATCTTATTAGAAAACTAACAGTATTCTTGTTAATTAGGTGCAAACAACCCTGATGTGGCCACGCCATTCTCTTCTCAAAAAAGGGAAATGTTTTACCGATATTGTTTATGGGCGGTGAACTCAAACCCTGTAGATTAGTCAAAGGTCGATAATCATGGTTAGCAAAAGCAATATATATAAATTATACTATATACAAAGTTATTTGATAACGATAAATTTTATCTAACATAAATATGGGTGATATCCTTTGAAAATTCTTATGGTAGTGCAAATAGTTGTAAAAACTTATGGATCCACCAGACCTCGGAGATGCCGGTCAATTTGGTGTTATTGGAATGGGCCGGGATTTATGTCTTCATTTTTACTGTTAATGTACTAGTAAGCCGCTTTGACGTTATATTTATATCTTCAGAGAAGAGCAATGATATTTAGGCCTAAAGGTAGACCTAGCTAACACACTCTTGTAGTTTTGTGTAGCAACCATTTGATCTTGACCTAATAGTTTCCTTAATCAAAGTTACAGGGAGTTGTTGGGCTTTTGCAACAGTGGCTGCAGTGGAAGGAATAAACGCAATCAGAACGGGACAACTAATACGGCTATCAGAACAACAACTTATCGACTGTGATTCTAATGGAAGTAACAGAGGATGTGAAGGAGGGGCGATGGAACCTGCTTTTACATTCATACAAAAGCATGGAGGTCTAGCTACTGAGGAAAGCTACCCATACATAGCTACAAGAGATAAGTGTGATCAAGCAAAGGTATACAAACTTAATGTTATGACCAGTTGATTCGTCTGTGGAATATTAATTGATGTAAAGAACGTACTTTTTTATAATCTAGTTTGGGCATCACTCGGTGAAACTTGATGGAATGGAGGAACTTGATGGAACCGCGGAAGCATTACTAAAAGCAGTTGCGCATCAGCCTGTAGCAGGTGCTGTGGATTCTAATGGCAACGACTTCCAATTTTATAAATCGGTAAAAAAAACCCTAAGTTGCAGAACAAAAAAGAAACAATACCCAAATTATTCTCTTATTCATTTCTTTCATGACGTAAAGGGAGTTTTTACGGGACAATATGGAACGGATCTGAAACACGCTATAACAGTGGTCGGGTATGATGAGACTCCCGAGGGAATGAAGTATTGGATCATGAACAACTCTTGGACAGATCAGTGGGGAGAAAAGGGATACATGCTTGTGCAACGTGACGTTCGTGAAAAAGAAGGACGTTGTGGCATAAATAAGGCTTGTTCTATTCCTCTTCAGAACCCCGGTGCGCCAAATAATTAGGAACTATAGATTCAGTAATATTAGGAGATCCAGAAATCCGAAGTGGCGTATGCATGTAAGATCCCTAAAGACTTTTATTTGCTACTTAATTAAGCCAATATACGTTCGGTTTTTAACCAAAAACTTTAGGATAAGTGTTGTTGATACAAAAGTTGGGCGTTACTTGTTCGGGGCTCCGGTTCTCGTACCAATTAATGATTGTTGCTTGAGACCTGCGCACTAAAGACAGAAAACACCGTTAGGCTTACCGTGGGATTGTCTCCCACGATTATCCTCCGGCGTGAGAGTAAGTAATCGATTTAGGGTTAAAGGTGAGTTAGGGTTTTAAGATCGTACCTTTAACGAGGGATGTGATTCCCTTTATATACACACGGAATCCTTGTTGGTTCCGTGTTCCTCAACCTTCGGCGTATCCCGCCTAAGTCGGTTGGGGAATGATTATCTCCACCATTAGGAGATATCCGATATCATGTTCCATAATTAACATTGGGCTTGGGCCTTCTTGGGCCCAAACACTTATTGGCGTAGCCCATTTTGTACTGGGCTTATTAGTATTGGGCTTTGGTCGGGCTCATGACCCGACTATAGACTATACGTCATCATGTCCCCCCAGTCTAGTATGCGCAGTGACTAACTGCGGATGCTAGACTAAGAATCGTAGTAAAAGAAAAACTTCGAAGCGTAGCCAAGAAGCCATAAAAAAGATACCCACTAGTACATTGTATCTAGACATGGGATTAAAAAATAGACGCCTCGTAAGTCGGGGGAAAGTAACTGCAGCAACGTCCCATCAAACAATCTCAGCCACACAGTTAGTATTAGTGGGGTCCACGTGTCACTCATCGCGTGGATGAAAAAAAGTATATAACCCTCACTTCATTTCCACTGTGTACTTCAGAGTAAAAAAAACTCAAGCCGCCATTGTCAAGAAGCCGTTTATCTGCAATCCAGAAAACCACCAATTCAAAGGTAGCCGCGCGTGCACTTTATAGGACAAACTATGGTCAAATAGTTGTCTGACTTCACCTCCAACCTCTTTGAGAGCAATCTGCTAGAGTTCACCTCGGATTACTTTATACCCCTTGATGTGCATCCGGTTGTTCCGGGTGCGCGGGCATCCATTGCAGACTTCCCCGATGGGAAGGTTGGGGTATACACACGTTTTTTCGAATTCGCGAATCAACGTGTGCCTCTATCCCGATTTCTCTGCGATGTTTTAAATTATTATAACCTGCACATATCCCAGTTGCACTGCATCGGTGCGGCTAAAATTACCAATTTTGAGGTAAACTGTCGTTTATAGGCGGTGAACCCAACCATCAACCTATTCCGTGCATTTTATCACACGACATGGTCACATGGGTGGGTATCCTTTGCTAAGCGCGCTGGTAGACTACAATGTTATACGGAGAAACTAGACGCGCTTAGGAATTGGAGGGAGTCATTTTTCTGGGTAGACGACACATGATTTCCATGGCGTTATGATTTTTATACCCGGGGTACGTTGGAGAAGGATGAGTGCCCCTTGCCTGGATCCTATGTTGCTGAGGATGCGGAACTGATAAATGCCAACCGCATCCTCATTAGTTCCTATCCCGAGGAATTTTTGGTGCATATGGGCATCAGCCGTAGTTATTTTGGTATGCCAGATGAAATGCCAATCTTCTTAGGCGCCAATGGCCAGGGTGGGTACTCATTCTTCCGCACCCCCTTTTGAAATTAATGTAAGAGCTTTCTGCCTTATTCCGCGCATGCTATAACCTTCGTTATTTGTTGTCTTGTCTTGCGCAGAGATGGATCTGTTCACCGTGGTGCACCTAGCGAAGCCAGTTGAGGTGAAGACAGGGGTACGGCCCCTGAAAGAAGGAGAAGAGCCCATACTTGATGCCACTGCAGGGCGTACCCTGGATATGAATCTAAGAGAAGCAGGGACCAGTTCTTCGGTAGCAGTGGAAGCGACGCCGCTTCAAAGCGTGCCGAGCCCCAGGGTTCCATCGCCGGTAGCGCAGCCACCACCTGTAGCAGTGGCGCTGCCGATGGAAGAAGAAGAACAAGAGTCTGGGCTAAAGCGCAAAAGGTCACTTGGAGAGGATGGCGCGAGTTCATCAAGGAAAAAGCGCCCGATGATCCTCACTGTTGAATCATCTGCCAGCGACGCTGCGTCATCGCACCCATCCGCCGGTATCTCTGACCCTCAGTAAGTAATGTTGTCCATTTTTTGTCTCTTTTTTTTTTTTTTTTTGACTGTTTATATGAGAAACTGACAATTTGCTGTTTGTGCCCGCAGGCTTGAACAGGGTGCGGAGTCACCACCTAAGGAGAGTCCTGTGCGGACCGAGTCCTCTGAGCCAAAGAAGCAGGACACGGAACTATCTAATCCTGAGAAAGCACCACTGGAGCAAATTATCGAGGAGCTGAGCGTGGCTGCAGAGGCAGCCCTAACTGCGCAATTAAGGGAGAGGTACCCCGGGGAAAGTTCCCAGAATGTGAAAAAGGACCAGTATATTGCGCAATTGGAGGCCCAGTTGGCTAGTGCCAAGATGGAAGCAGGTGCTATGAGCACGTATGCCCAGAGGCTGGCTGATGAAAAAATGATGTTGCTGAGCCAAATAAGCCAGGAGCATACCGCAGTGGCAGAGTACAAAGCTTCCTGTATGTGGGCACTGAATTATTTGGAGAAGAGCAAGGATGAACTGACCTCGCAGATGGAAAACTTCGGTGCCACCGTGAAAGATGCTCTAGAGGTGCAGGAAATGAAACTGCGCAAGCTCAGCATAGAGTATGACGAGGAGTTATATCCTCAACTCCTGTCTACCATTGCTGAGCGCAGATGGCTAATAGGCCATGGTCTTCGTCTGGCTGCACCGAGTACCCGGAATCGCGAGAAGTGGTTGATACTTTTGGGGAGGTGGTTCGGTGCGCGCTGGAGCGCGGTAAAGCGAAGCGTGGAGAAGCTGCATGAGGCTAGGCTTCTAAAGGTGCCTATTGAAGAGGTACCTAATTATGATGCAAAGGCTTATGATAATCTGGTCGCTGCCATGAATCGAATGAAGGACATAGAGCTCCCCATGATTGCTGAACTGGAGCGCGATCAGGATTACCCCATCAATGTTATTATGGCAGGGTTGACTCTAGCGCGTCATCGTGGTGGAGAGGCCGTTGCGCAGCCAGACCATTAACTTAAGCCTGCTGAATCCCAACTTTACGTGCCTGTATTTGTGCGCCCTAAGGATATCTTGAATCCTTTGACGTTGGAGAAGGAAGTGCCTTTGAAGCAAGTTCTGGATGCGCATGCTACGAGACTTGCCAAAAAAGAAGGGATTAAGGGTAAGGCTATCCTGTGTGGCGTGGGCGCGGCACATCTCCCCAGATCTGATGGGATACCAGTTAGTGTTGCAATTATGTCGCGTCAAGATTCCGATCTCCTGAAGAGGCTAAGTGATGTGAAAGATGCAGCCAATCGCGTAGGTAGCTCATCTCTGGAACGGTGTAATAGTTGGTAGGTTTGCATGTTGTAAAGTAACCAGCCTTTTGTAATAACCCGTAGTTTTTTAATAAAGTCTTCTTTTGTTAAGTTCGTATGGATATTATTGAAACTTGTAATATGTATGCTTATCTGTTTGTCTTTGCGTAAAAAAGATATTCGTTACACAAGCGCAAGTAATATTGGAAATTCATAGTCATGTATGAAAATCATAGTATACTTTAAAAAAAAGTTCTAAGTATTTTGTATCATAGTCGTGTATGTTGTGATATGCAGCGTACTGTAAATACCACATTAAGGAATCAAGTGTCTTGGTTCCAAAGTTGTTAAACGTGCACGTGTGCGTTGTTGCGCATCCGTCATGGGATGCGCACAAAACTTATTCCAACGTCTTGAGAACAAGGTGTTTAACAAGGATACGTGATCCAGTGTTGATGGGTTTGCAACCCTCTTATTCAACAAGTTGTTTAGTAGGTTAACTTATCCTTTTACCATCGTGGGTTTATTATAGTGCATGCACGCCATGTAGGCAAGGTTGTTAAGACATACAGTATATGGAAATAACAAATTAAAATGTGTCGCGGAGTTAGCTAGAAACCGCAACATTTTATTGATACTTGCAAGTTTTTACGGGAAAGAAATGAAACATTACACTAAGGAAAATGAAAAATAAAAAACCTAGGTGTTTATTAGGCACTTTAATAAAGCGCAGGAGCGTCTGTGCGCTGGGCCGTGGCCATTCCTATAGGTAGCATCTTTTGAGGTTGCAGATGTTCCATGTGCGTGGCAGTTCACGACCATCCAAGCCTCGTAACTTGTATGCGCCTGTTCCTAGTGCTTCAGTAACCTCATAGGGTCCTTCCCACTTTGGTCCAAGCTTACCTGTATCTTCTGCGTGACTCGCATCATTGGCGCGGTAGACGAAGTCACCTGGTCTGAATGAAACACTTCGTACTTTGGCGTCGTAGTATCCCTTCATCCTTGACTTTGATTTTGCTTCACGTATAGCTGCGCGTTCGCGCCGTTCTTCCAGCAAGTCTAAGTCGATACGTCGCTCGTCGTCATTGGTTGCCACATTTATTTCAGCAGTGCGGATAGTGGGCATTCCAATTTCGGCGGGTATGACGGCTTCTGTCCCGTAGACTAGAGAAAAGGGAGTGTCTCCCGTGCTGGTTTTGATTGAGGTGCGATGTGCCCACAAAACATGTGATAGCTCTTCCACCCATCTTCCTTTGTGCTTGTCCAAACGTGCCTTAATTCCTTCACCCAGGCTTCGATTCGCACGTTCAACTAGGCCGTTGGTTTGTGGGTGTTTTACTTACGCAAAGTGTTGTGTGATGTTTAGCTTCTCGCACCAGTCCTTGAAAGGGTTGTCGCAGAATTGTTTCCCGTTGTCCGAGATGAGCTCACCAGGTAGACCAAAGCGGCATACAATGTTTTCCCAGACGAAGCGCTTCACCTGGTTGCCAGTGATTGTTACCACTGCCTTTGCTTCGATCCACTTGGTGAAGTAGTCTATGGCAACTATGAGGAACTTTAAACCTCCTGCTGCAACAGGAAAAGGACCTGCAATGTCAATACCCCACTTGTGGAATGGCCATGGCGCCATAATTGGTGTTAACTCCTGTTGTGGTTTGCGGGGAATGGGTCTGTGGACTTGGCAGTCACTGCACTTTCTTATCAAATCCCGCACATCACGGTGCATGGTGGGCCAATAATAGCCTGACCGTAAAGCGCGCGCCACTACTGACCGTGGTCCTGAATGCATGCTGCATGAACCTTCGTGGATTTCTCGCAGTACATAGTTTGCTTGTAAGGGACCAACACAGCGGAGCCATGGTTGCAAGAAAGAGCGTCGATATAGGATGTTGTCCAGAAGTTCAAACCTTTGCGCTGTGCGCCGTATCCTTCGGGCTTCTTTCTGCTCTTGGGGTAATACTTCCTTGCTTATGAATTCGATTATTGGTGTCATCCACGTAGGTCCGTCTTCCTCTATTACCGTGGATACTTCCATTTCTAAGATGGATTTGCTTTTCAATGTTTCCACCAACACCTGTTTGGATAGGTGCGCAAAGCTTGTGGATGCGATTTTGCTTAGTGCATCCGCTTTGCGGTTTTCCCCTCTTGGAACCTGTTTGATGGTAAACCTGTCAAAGCTTTGAAATACTGCCTTGGTTTTTTCAAGGTACTGAATCATGTTTTCCTCCTTGGCTACATACTCGCCTAACACGTGGTTGGCTACCACCGAGTCTACATTTGCTTCCAGGTTGCGTACACCCATTCGAGATGCGATGCGTAGTCCCGCTAGTAGGGCTTCATACTCTGCCTCATTATTTGTCGCCTGTGAATTCGAAACGCAGTGCGTAAGTGAATTCCATTCCTTTTGGGTTTGTGAGGATGAGACCTGCTCCTGACCCATCCACGCATGAGGATCCATCTGTGAACAAGATCCATGGATCCGTAGTTCCTCCGCGCGTGGTGCGGTGCATCATCGTGTCGGCTTTTCGCTGATGAAACCAGCCAGTATCTGCCCTTTTATTGCAGTACGTGGTCTGTAGGTGATGTTATGCTCCCCGAGCAACACACTCCATTTTTGCAGTCGTCCCGATGCATCAGGCTTGGAGATGATTTGCTTGATCGGTTGGTCTGTGATTACCGCTATTGGGTGCGCTTGGAAGTACTTGCGTAGCCGTTTAGCAAAGCAAACACCAATGCCAGGACAAATTTTTCCATGGCGCTATAGTTCATCTCCGTCTTTTTGAGCGCCTTGCTTACAAAATAGACAGGGGTTTGTATCAATCCTGTCTGTTAGTAACACTCGCTGACCGCTCCATTAGTTGCGGATAAATACATGATCAACTCTTCCCCTGGTCGGGGTGCGACAAGTGTGGGGAGCTTTGCCAGGTGTTGTTTCAGTTGTGTGAAGGCCTCTTCGCCTCCGTAGTCCATCGAAAATCACCCTTTTTCATACACTTCTTGAGTGTTTTGAAAAGGGGTAATGATTTGCCTGCTGACTTGGATAGGAATCATAAGACCGCCAACTTTCCGTTGAGAGATTGGACTTCCTTCAACGTACGCGGTGAAGGAAGTTCAATGACAGCCTTAGTCTTTTCTGGACACGGTTTTATACCGTCCGGTTCTATCAGTATCCAGGAACATGCCTTCAGTCGCGCCGAAGGTACATATTTTTGGATTCAACTTCATGTTGATCTCTCGGAGAGTTTTGAATGTTTCCTCAATATCGCGAACTAACTCATCTTCAATATGGCTCTTTATGACCAAGTCATCAACATAAACCTCTAGGTTGCGCCCACCTGTTTTCGAAAGCATTATCTACTAAACGCTGATAGGTGGCGCCTGCATTCTTCAAGCCAAAGGGCATTTTTGTGTAACAAGAGACGCTTGGCTTGTGTGAAATGCCATTTTTTCCTCGTCCTCCTTAGCCATCTGGATTTGATGATATCCTTTGTATGCATCGAGGAAACACTTTAATGGATACCCGCACAAAGACTCTATTTTCCGTCTATCTCTGTAATGGGTAGCGCTTGTGGACATGCTTTGTTGAGATCGGTGAAGTCCACGCACATCCGCCAGCTACCATCGCTCTTCTTTACCATAACTGGGTTGGAAAGCCAGTCATGATAGTAGACTTCCCGCATAATTCCTGCCTCTACTAGCTTGTGTACCTCTGCCAGATTTCTGCGCGCTCGGAGCCCGGCTGCGCTTCTTCTGGCGTATGGGTGAGTATCCTTGTCGGATTCTCAGTTTATGCTCTGTGATTGAGCGTGGTACCCCGGTCATGTGTTTTGGCTCCCATGCAAAAATGTCCAGGTTCTTTTGCAGGAGCGCACATACAGCTGCTTCCGTTGTCCGACAGAACCCTCCGATGGATATTTCCTGTTTCGGTATTCAGGTGAATTGCAACCTTCGTGTTTGGAACTTTGGTTGCGCGCTCGGGACCGGTGTCGTTTCGCATGTAATCGTGTTACATTCTCTATGCGGTATACTGGCATTGTGAAGAGTAACAATACCACCTTCCACTGGAATTTAAGCATCACGCGCGCCGTTGATGGCACTGCGCGCGTAGTCGATATCCCGTGCCTCCCAATAATGCCATTGTATGGCGAGGAGATTTGATCACCATAAATTCCATCCGGCCGCCGCAGAGTGTATTTCATTTCCGATGCTAACTAGTAATCGTATTTGCCCCATAGGCCATATCTTTTCACCCGTAAAACCCGTTAGCGCCGTTCGACCGGGCTTAACCGACTGCGTATTTCACGCCAGCCGCTTAAAGCAAAGGCTCATACATGATGTCTGCAGATGCTCCACCATCAATGTACATGCGGTGGATGTTGTGACCCCCCGCTCTGATCTCTATGGTGAGCGGTTCCACCACTGCGTTGTCCGCAGTTAAGGTGGGGAAAGAGATTTCGCTTCCTCGAGAAAACTCCTGGCTGACCTTCTGCCTAGTGACCCGCTGCCATGATTGTATCATGTAGATGGTGTCGGCCTTGTCTTTGGGTGTCTCTTTCTTGTTTCCACTTTTCTGTTTATCTTTTCCTTCCTTGATGTTTTTGACCAAATGGTCCAATCTTCCCTCTTTAACCATTTTGTCAATGAGCTGGAGCAGTTGGACACATTCGTTAGTGGTGTGGCCCTTCTGTGCGTGGTAGTCACAGTATCCATTCCCGGTGCGCCGATCCTCTGGAGTGCGCATTTGTGGCGGCCTTGGGAAGTTCGCACCTTCTGTTGCGAGTATTTCCTTTGGAGTCTTGGTGAGCGGGGTGTATTTGTCATTATCCCTTCCGATCCCCTGACTGCGATAGCTCCTATTATGGTTGTTACTCAGGTCGGTGGATTGTCTCCCAGGTTGTTCCTGTGACCGATAGTTCGAGTAGTTTCTTTTGCTATCCGTTGCGGCAGCTTCTCCTTAAACGAAGGACCGAGAAAGTTTCATGAGTTCATCAAAGGTTTCAGGAATCTTGTCGTTCAACCTCTTGATGATTTCTGGGTTGTTAATCCCATTCATGAAACCAGAAATCTTTAGTACTTCAGGGCATGCTTTAACCTGCATGCATTCGTCCTTAAAGCGTTCCATGAATGCGCTTGTAGATTCTCCCTGGCACTGCTTTATCCTGGCGAGTTCAACAGGATTTTTAGCGCACTTCTTCCGCTGAGTAAAGTTTAGGCGAAACGCCTTTCTCAATTCCTCAAAGCCATTGATGCTTCTGCATGGAAGCTTGCTGAACCAGTTCCTCGCGTTTCCACCGTGTGGAGTTGAACATGTGGCACCATACGTGCCGTGGGCATTTTCAATTGTAGCGGTTGATTCAAAATTTGAGGTGATCATCCGGATCACCTGTTCCGCTATAGGTTTTACATTGGTAGGCATACGCCTCTTGTTCTCTCGAGAAGTCATGCGTCGGGTGAACGCATCCACCTTTTGACGGCGCCACGGGAGAGATATATCTTCATCCTCCCGGTCATTATATCTGCTTTCGACTTCCGTGTCCGGTTCCACTATCCCCGTTGTCCGAGGAATCCCCGAGGACTAATTTTCCCTCCTCGCGCCGACCGTCCTCGAGTTTGTACTCGAAGGGCTTTCACTTGGGGAATATCGTCGCCCAAGTCCGTCCTCAGTATTCTTCGGCTACCAAGTCCGGTTTGGATATCGGTACGCCGCTCATCCTCCTCACTTCCTTCCAGTGCCGTGAGTTGGACGTCTCATCATCCTCAACCTTTTTCCCGATTCTGTTAAACACAGGGGGTCGGCGGTTGTCTCGGCCGCGCTTCTCCTTCTGACGGCGCGGTGGGGAGGTTTCGTACTCCGAGTCAAAACTGAGTCGGGCTTTTAGGCTTCGACTCGACCTCTTTCTAGCTTCCTCTTCCATGAGAGCGGCCAAGGTTTCGTAGTTTTGAGATATGAAATCTCTTGGTGTTACTTCCGGTGCGACCCCTTCTAAAGCAAGGGTGTTCGCTTCTATCGCTATGCCTTTGTTTCTATCCGGTGCATCTGGTGCCTATGTCAGGTCAGTCTCTAGCACCGATTGAAGAGGAGTGGTAAGAACAGTGCGCAGTGGATCCACCGCGTTAGTGGTGGTTGTAGTGGCCTGGGTTGTCCTCGAGCGCAGTTCTACCGAGGGAAGACCATGTCCCGCTTGATCCCTTGTTTTAGCAAAGACTGTTGTCCTGTGAGTCGCTTAGAAGCTGAGCCGATGTGCGGCTTCTTTCCGGTAAGGTCTGTTTGCGATCACTGATTTCCATGCTTCGTCATTCTAGTCTTATTTCTTAGTAAAGGGTCCCACGGATGGCGCCACTTGTTGATACAAAAGTTGGGCGTTCCTTGTTCGGGGCTCCGGTTCTCGTACCAATTAATGATTGTTGCTTGAGACCTGCGCACTAAAGACAGAAAACACCGTTAGGCTTACCGTGGGATTGTCTCCCACGATTATCCTCCGGCGTGAGAGTAAGTAATCGATTTAGGGTTAAAGGTGAGTTAGGGTTTTGAGATCATACCTTTAACGAGGGATGTGATTCCCTTTATATACACACGGAATCCTTGTTGGTTCCGTGTTCCTCAACCTTCGGCGTATCCCGCCTAAGTCGGTTGGGGAATGATTATCTCCACCATTAGGAGATATCCGATATCATGTTCCATAATTAACATTGGGCTTGGGCCTTCGTGGGCCCAAACACTTATTGGCGTAGCCCATTTTGTACTGGGCTTATTAGTATTGGGCTTTGGTCGGGCTCATGACCCGACTATAGACTATACGTCATCAAGTGTATCCTTTGATAATATTAGTGCTGATCAAAAGATTTAGAATAATGTATGTGACATCTAGTAGGATGTTCACTCGTTAAATGGTTAGTTCAATAGATGACTGATTTTGTTTAATTCTCTAGTTTCAGGTTCAATTTCAATTTATCACAATTATTCAATTGTTTTTGGATTTCGGATTAATATCTGCATACGTAAGTTGTTTTGGAGGTCAAACACTTATAATTCCGAATTTACTCCGTCCTTGTGTTTTTATGATTGCAGTCAAATAAAATAGTGAAAATGTGACATTTTTTATTTGATATTACATATATGATTAGTTTAAACAGAATTTTTTTACCACCATTCACTAACCAAAACTTAGATAAAAATAAATAAATAAACTAACCAAAAGAAAGCCCATCTAGTTGATACGAACAAACCCGGCCCACGAAGGCCCACAACCACTTAAGCCCAAATTTGATCATATATTTCAAAGATTTAGGCTCATCATTATGGGAATAAATGATAGATATAAATCATACTCTATATATATCAAGAAAGCTAGGTATGGATCTTTTATAGTTGAGAGACCCACCACTACTATCAAATTCATACCTATTGTGATTTGATTGTACAATAATTCGTACGACCAGACCTTCGATGGTGATCGAAGGGTATAAGGGGTGATATGCTTGCGCCAAACTTGTAGCCAATCTGCAATAAAAAATAATAGACACTTCGTTAAGTGATTGCGCAGGGGTTGGACCCTGCGAACCACCTCCGGCGTGAGAGTAACTATGTGATATGTGTTGTAAGTAATATGGAGTATGTGAAATACTGTGTTGAGTGAACATACCATTGAAATGACTCGTCCAACCTATTTATAGGTGAGAAAATAAGCTTAGAGAGTGTTAGAACACGTTTCGGAGATTATGGGGGCGTCCCATGATTTATGGTAACCGCTAGGGCTTCATCCCCACTCTCTCTGTCTTGGCGGGGAAGCTAAGGAGATAGTGGGAACATGGGGGAAGAACAAGTCAAGGTTCTCCTTTGTCTTGGTGCCTTCAAGAGAAGACTCCGAAGGGCATAGGCTTTCGGCTGGCGAGTTCCCAACTGGTAATCATATCAATGATGAATGATTTTACGCCACCAATGACTTATGAAGAAAGACTTGGGTCTTCTTAATGCAAATTCGACTGGGGAGGTCCTTCGACCTGATCGGAGGGTACGTCATCAAGCCCCCCAGTCGAAAGTGATATGTACGAACAAGAAATATTGCTTACGACTCAAAAATAATTACGAAACCTCCCCTTCGTCACAAAAACGAACGAAGATGAAAAGTCTAGCAACTATTGACCGCAATTAATGCATGTACTTATCCTAACCACCCTTTCCTCGGTAAAAGTAAAACGTCTCTTCAAAATTTAAAAAAGGATTTGAAATCCGGAGGATATGGGATAACTTAGGACACGTGTAGGGCCGATATTTAACATGTGTGAGGGTATTTAATGCCAAAAACAGTAAAACCCTAACACAATTTTATCTCACGCCCAATTTTTCACCTACTAAACCTCCTTCCGATCAAGCCTTCGAACAAACAGGTAAAGTATTCCTTCATATCTGCTACGTTTCAAATACTTTTTTATCGATTAAGGATCATGTCTACCAATAAAAAATTTGTAATCAAACAACTAGGTTGCACCTTGACTAGGGAGGAGCTTAAAGTGTTCCTCACTGATTATCTGATTCCCAAAGAGTATAAAATCATGTTACCCGGTAAAAATCAAGGTATTTTTTATGCCCTAGAAAACTATGTAGGCTTATACACCCATGCATTCACCACCTCCATGTTACGCCCCTTTCCCGACTCGATTTATTTTGTTATTTTTACACTTGATGGTATTAGCCCAAAATAGACCCTTTTATACTCTGAAAAAGACTCATTTCCTGAAGACCCTTGAAATAGACCCATTTACATCTATTATGGACCCATTTTTTTGGTATTCTAAAATTGACTCATTTACCTCTAAGATGGACCTATTTTCTGCAGAATCCTTTAAAGGTTAGTATTAGTCTAAACGAGACTCATTTATAGTCTAAAGTAGTCCCATTTTCCCTGCACCCTAAAATAGACCCATTTGCATCTAAAATTGACCCATTTCCTGCACACTAAAAATGACTCATTTGCAGTCTGAAATAGACTCATTTACCTCTAAAATGGACCCATTTTCTGTTACTCTAAGAATGACTCATTGCAGTCTAAAATAGACCAATTCACCTCTAAAATGGACCCATTTTCTGCACACTTGCATATTTTGACCCATTTTTTGGAAAACGGCTTATACCACTTTAACAACACAAAAACTTTCAGAAATAGTTAGTACATTTAAAAATATCATATTAATAATCATTAACCCGTTTACAACCCAAAATGGGTATAAACACACTTATTCCAAACACCCCTTTAACCATAATTCTAAACGCTTGAACCATATCTTTAAACAACCGTTGGACAACTCGATCAATTCATTAACCTTAACATATACCTTGACACTTGACAAGACACTTACAAACCATTTTAGACTTTCGGGGGTACAACATTGAAACGAGCTCGGTATCTACCTAAGCTCTACTTTCTTACCATTCTTCTAACTTCCATCTAGCAATCCATAAGCTTTTATCCAATGCTTACCATCACCATCACATATGGACCTACAAACATTAACATCTTAAACCGTAAGCACGAGGCTTAGTAAGCAAACGGATATAACTTAACATTATACATCAATCACACATTACACATTATAACCGTTCATCCATTACAACATTTGAACATAAGACATACCTTAAGCCATCACTAAGCTTAACCATTTACTTTCTAGTCAAGCCCTCCTATTCTAACATTCATTTGCTAGTTATGCCAAACTAGCCTTACTATCCAATATCACATATGTACAAACATTTGGTTCATACCATGTCCTTAACATAAACATCACATAACACATAATGCATTGATATCCATATAACATTAACTTATAACCGATTTACTTACCTTAATTCCAAGCTAGTGAAACCAAGGACATCATCTTCTCCATACTTGACATTTAAGCCAACACCACTATAGACATAAACACATAATTAATCAACTATGTCATGGCCATAATAACCATAACCCCTTCTTAACCATTACTAATTATCACATAATCATTTAATGATTATATGATAACTAATCCCACTAACTTATTAACTTAACTTCAATAATACTTAACCCATATTCATCATAACTTCTTAATTTAGCTTATAAACATCATTTACCCAATTCCCCCAATTAGGGTTCATAAACCCTAAACTTCCAATCATCAATTAAATACAATTTAGAGGTTACTTACTTGCAAGGATCATTGCTAGGGCTTCATCTATTTGATTTAGAACACATAGACACCATAATTGATCATCAATACTTGGTCCCTTCTTCCCTCCTTTCTATACTTCATGACACACTCACACACTTACAATATCCTGGAACTCTTGTGATGATAAGAGAATTATCCAGATATTGGTAGAGGATGAGTTTGGCTAATTAGCACTTTAGGTCCCTTAGGTTCCCTTTCTTCCACTTTGGCCACAATATACTTTATAACATGTTAGCACTTGGCAACTTAGGTCCCTTAAATCAATTTCTCTTGTATTTATGAATTTTCATATTTCCTATAACCATTTACATAATGTTTAATACTTATAGTTTGACTACTGGGTTTGACCAACCAATCACGTGACTCCTTAAAACTTGTAAAAGTCGTAGTCAACTTAGTCAAATTGCATTCTTGTAATAAAAGGGTTTCAGGGTGTTATACTCCAACCTTAGGATACCCTTGCACCCTTTGATTCTAGAACTCCTCCAGTATTACGAAGTACACATATCTAGGTTTAACACTTTTGGCCTAGCCAAGCTCACGACATACATTGTTATGTGTAAAGCTTATGGGTTTGAACCATCATTAACTGTGCTTAGAGGGTTTCTGAACTTGTACCCTGGAGGAGATTGGTTGACATTGGCAAAGAGGGGTGAGAGGGATGTGCCCATTCTCATAGATAGGCCGTTACAAACATCGAATTGGAAAGGAAAATTCTTTTATATCCAAAGTACCATTATTCCTCCAACTTTTCCCCGCATTGTTAAACCCGAGTTTCAATATGATGAAAAACGCTCAATGATCCCTTGCCCTATACCGTGAGGAGGAATCCTTTGTATCGCGTTTGGCTCGTCATCCACTGATTGCCAAACATTCCCCGAGCCAATTCTCGCTCATGGTGGTCTTGCTGAAAGCTTGGAGGGATCTCCACTGGTTCCTGAGATTATTTGTGATGGAGAAAGTATTTAAATTTTTAATTAAAATAGGAAATAGCAACTTATCTTTCTGATTTTCATCTGTTTTCTCCTTTTTGCAGAGATGTCGCTCGTGAATTTTGTGGTTGCCGGTGGTGCAAAGGAGGTCACTTTATTCGAAGGATCCCTGAGGTGAGTTATGGTGTGGGCTCTCCTTCAATGTCGGTGAATAACAATGTTGTGGATGCTCAGCCCATCGAACATGTATCCTCTGCTCCTCCTTCGAAGGAACCCATAGATGTTGAAGACCAGCTTGTGGAGAATGTTGCAGAATCTGATGAACCTGTCTCGGAAGGACAGTTGGCCATCGTTGGACCCTCCGGCATTGGTGAGAGAATCCGAAGCAGGAAAGGTACCAGTACGAAGGCTGCTAAATCTGCATCGAAGAGGAAGCTTATCCTGCCTACTCCTCCCTCTCGAACTACCCGGCAAAAGAGTGCCCGTGGTAAGGTTGTGGTGTTTCCACCATCAAGGGCCCAAACGGAGATGATATACATGGTAAGGTTTCTTTCCTGTTACAAAGGATTAGATGCAAGTAATAATATATTAACAGGTTTACTTATGCTGCAGGACTTCCTGATACGAAGGAGCTTTCCTCTCCCTTGGCTTGTCATCTGCTTGTGGAGCGTGTGACCCCATCCAGCTAGAAAGGGGTGATGGATAACATGTCCATGGAAAGGCTTTGCGATCTTCATGACAAGATTTATGTCAGACAATGCATGTTGGATAACCAGCTCAATACTAGGACAAGGGAGATGCTCCGTGCTGTCACCAAAGCTCGAGAAGAAATGGATGTCATGCTTGCCAGGGAGAAGGCTAGGGATAAGAAGTACGTAGACCTGCAGAGAAAATGTGAAGAAGCAATGGAGGACTTCGACAAGAACCCCTTGGTGCAAGATCTCAGAGCTGATGTGGAAAAGCTCAAGGGTCAACTAGCAGCAAGCGAAGCTGAATGCAGCAAGCTAACTCTCAAAGGCTCGAAGGTCATAGGCTACAAAGAGCAAATATTCGTTCTTACATCCAAGTGTGGAGGCCTTGAATAAGAGAGGGCTAAGCTGGTGGACCAGGAGATCAAGCTCAGGGAGAAGGTAGATGGGTTGAACCTTCGGTTGAAGATGCTCAAGAATGATAGGGTGGATTTGGTAACCAAAGTCATCCCCTACATTGCCATGGAACTTTACCATAGTGATGATGTGGGGATTGTGATTGGGAACCTGGTGAATGCGGCCATATTTCATGGTAAGTGTACCACTTTGGAGGAGATAGTTGCGACAAAGGAACCAGTGAAGCTGGAAAATGTTCCATACTACAGGGCAACTCATAAGAAGGAGTATGATGATGCAGGAAATGCCTTAACCGCTTCAGAGTTCCCTTTCCTTGCCGAAGTGTCGAAGGACCCAGCGGCCTCTATTGAGGACCTGCTGGCCAAGAATCCAAGGAAATTCCAGCCTCCGTCCCCTTCGAAGAAGACTCCATCTCCCAAGGTTCCATCCCCAGGTTCTGCTGATCCGACCCATTCCAAAATTTGATGAAGGCTACCATGTGGTAGTAATTTGATCCCCATGGTGGTATGTACCCTGTTTTCAAACAATTTGTCCGTGTCTCTTTCCAGGCTATATGCCTGATGAAATAATTAACATTTTATGTGTGTGGTATAGGCTTCGGCCTGAGACAATGGTTTGTTTGTTTTGATCGTTAAGGCTAAGGCCTGTTGGGACTAGTTAAACTAGTCATTAATACCTACATCAAGGCCACTAGATCCTTTATTTTGCTAAGTGTGATTCTTCTCTTTACGTTTTATTTGCACATAAAATTTTTACAACCTAAGGCGTATGGTAGATGCATAGCCTCATTGTGTGTAATTACTTCACCAAGAATATAGCAATCGTATAATTTGATCACGACAGAGGGTTGCGACCCACTCCAACTTAATCCTTTGGGCAGCGAAAGGCTTAAAATACCTTAAGGCCATACAGGAAAGTTAATGTGAAGTTGAGATGGATGTTATGCTTATGAGCAAGACGTGTTGTTAGTCTTTGTACATCCCTTCGACATTGAAACTTATAAAAGCGACTTGGTGGACATATCTTTGTTGTATTGAACGAAACAAGAGATTTGAGGGAAATGCGTTATATCATTAAGTGGGTAGGGAGGATTACATCATTTTAAGAAATGAATACTAGACGCCTACCATTAATGCTTCTTTCCCCAAGTAAGAAGAATGCAAATACATTGATTGAAAGCAAATTAAAAAATGTCCTTGGACATTGTAAGTTTCATACGTAGAACTTACGAAGGGTAGTGCCATTCCAAGTTCTATCAATAGCGTCTCCATCCAAGGTTTTCAGCTTGAGGGCTCCGTTGCCATATACTTCCTTAACAACGTAGGTTCCTTCCCATGTAGGCCCTAGTTTACCCTGGTACTCAGCTTTACTTGCACTGTTGAGTCGGAGGACGTATTCCCCTGGCTTGAAGGTCGAAAGCCGAACCCTGCTGTTGTAGTACCTTTCAATCTTTTGTTTATGGATAGCCTCCCTGATTGAGTCTATCTCCCTTCGTTCTTCGAGTAGGTCTAGGTTTCTACTTAGTCTTTCATCGTTGTATGCTGCTTCAAATTTCATGACCCTTTCTGTTTCGACACTTACTTCCGAAGGGATGACAGCTTCCGTGCCATATGTCAAGCTAAAAGGTGTTTCCCCATGACTTGACTTTGTGTGCGTTCTGTGAGCCCAGAGTACTTGACGTAGTTCATCTACCCAAACGTGGTGACTGTACCCTAGCCTTGGTTCTATGCCTTGGATGATATCCCTGTTAGTAACTTCCACTTGTCCGTTACCTTGAGGATGGTAGACGGAAGTGAAAGATTGTTTTATGTTCAGGCCTCTACAAAACACTGGAAATACCCCTTTGGCAAATTGCTTCCCATTATCTTAGATGATGATGTGGGGTACTCCGAACCGGCAGATAATGTGTTCCCACACAAACTTTTCCATGTGCCTTCCTGTGATGGATGCCAAAGGCTTAGCTTCCACCCATTTCGCGAAGTAATCGATGGCTACGACCAAGAACTTTACTCCTCCTGGAGCAATTGGTAGAGGGCCTACGATGTCTATCCCCCATTGGCTGAAAGGCTAAGCGGACGTCACAGAGGTCATATCTTGTTTTGGTAGCCTTGGCACCCTTGAGTGAACTTGACAGGCTTCACACTTCTGGATGATTTCTACGGTGTCCCTGTGCATCGAAGGACAATAATATCCAATCCTCATGATCTTAGAAACAATAGAGTGGGGTCCTGCGTGAAGCCCGCAGGATCCTTCGTGCACTTCTTAATTGATGTTGGCGGCTTGCCTAGGTCCCACACAATGAAGCCATGGAGACAAGAAAGACCTTCGGTATAGGTAGTTTCCCATGATTCTGTACTGTGGTGCTTTGATGCGGACCTTTCGAGCTAGTTTCTGATCCTCCAGCAGTATACCACTTATTAGATATTCTCTAATTGGAGTCATCCAATTTGAGTCTTCCTCCAGTATTACGTCAGACTCCTCCTTTCGGACGATGGACCTATCTGCCAACACTTCGACCAGAACCTCCTTAGTTAAATGAGCAAACGCCATTGATGCCAATTTACTAAGTGCATCCGCTTTCTTATTTTGGTTTCTCCGAACATGCTCTATGTTGTAGGATGTAAACCCTTCGAGCATTTCTTTGGCCTTATACAAGTATTGCTTGATCACGGGTTGTCTCGCTTCGTAAGGCTTCGTATTGCTTGATCACCAGGTGTGAGTCAACAAAAATAGACAAGTCTTCTACCTCCATGTCCTTAGCCAGTCGGAGGCCTGCTAGCAAGGCTTCGTACTCCGCTTCATTGTTAGTAGCATCGAATTCGAAACGGAGTGCATAAGTATATTCCTTCCCTTCAGGATTAACAAGCATTAGACCTGTGCCAGAACCGTCAGAGCTGGAGGCTACATCGGTGTAAAGTTTCCACCCTTCTACCGTTTTAACAGGCTTCTTCTCAAGAACTTTTTGTCCCGCTTTGGTTCGAGGGTGTTTCGCTAAGAAGTCTCGCCAATATTTGCCCTTTGACCGAAGTTTCTACCCTTGTACTCAATGTCATGTTTGCCCAAATCAATAGCCCACTTAGCTATCCTTCCGATTTCTCCGGCCGAAAGTATCCGCTAATAGGCTTGTCGGTGAGTATGGTTATGGGATGAGCTTGAAAGTACCTTCGAGGCCTCGCAAAGATGAACTAAATCCAAGATTAACTTCTCCAACTCTGGATAATTTAGCTCAGCTCCCTGTATAACCCTGCTAACGAAGTAGATAGGGATTTGCTTCTTTTCCATTTCTGCCAGTAACACAGCACTGATGCTTTCGAAGGAGGCTGCGATGTACATAAACAACACTTCGCCTTTGATTGGGGCAGTAAGTGTAGGTAGAATAGCCATGAATTCCTTGAGCTTTTGGAAGGCAGCTTCTGCATCTGTACTCCACTAAAACATCTTTTTATCCGTGCATCCTTTGAGTGTCTTGAAAAACGGCAAAGATCTATCTGCACCCTTCAATAAGAACCTGCTGAGGGCTGCTAGCTTTCCGTTCAGACTTTGCACTTCCTTTAGGGACTTAGGAGGCTGCAAGTCCGTGATGGACTTAACCTTCGAAGGATTGGCCTTAATACCTTGCTTGGTGATCAGATGTCCCAAAAATTGTCCTTCTTCCACGCCGAAGGAACATTTCTTGGGATTTAACTTCATGTTGATAGCGCGAAGCTGGTCGAAGGTTTCTTTTATGTCAAAGAGCATGTCCTCCTCCGTTCTACTCTTGATAACCATATCGTCTACGTATGCTTCGAGATTCCTACCTATCTGCTTGTGGAAGGCTTTGTCCACTAAACGTTGGTAGGTAGCACCTGCATTTTTCAAACTAAAAGGCATTTTCTTGTAACAATAAACGCCCTTTATTGTTAAAAAGGCTGTTCTTTCTTCGTCCTCTTCCGCCATATGTATCTGATGGTACCCTTTGTAAGCGTCCAGAAAACATTTTAATCGAAACCCTGATAAAGATTCCACTTTCCAATCGATTTCTGGTAGAGGATAGCAGTCCTTCGGACAGGCTTTGTTGATATCTGTAAAGTCTACACACATCTGCCACCCTCCGTCATGCTTCTTGACCATCATCGGATTGGCTACCCAGGTTTGATACTTCACCTCCCTGAGTATGCGTGCTGCTACGAGCTCATCCACTTTTTTGCATGCTGCGACATTTCTTTCAGGAGCAAGACTTCGACGCTTTTGCTTGATAGGCTCAATGTGTTTGAACTCATTAAGCTTGTGTTAAGTTCCGAAGGGCTTTCCATCTATGGTGAGAGTTCTAGGGACCCCCATCATGTCGGAGTAAGTCCATGCGAAGACATCTGCATTAGCCCGTAGTACTTTTTCCAATTCAGCCTTAAAGGAGGTAGGGAGTTGCGTTCCAATTACCACTGTCTGATCAAGGTAGAGATCGTTTACTACGATGCGTTCTTCGGCATCAGTGCAGCTGAGAACATCTTTCGGAGGCTCCTCCAAGACCTGTTTGACCCTTTTGCCTACTTCCATAGGCTTCTTCATGTTGCAGCTGGAGAAAACCGTTCCAATACCGAAAGGTGTTTGTAATTTGACCGCAGCATGTATAGTGGAGACAACGATGCCCATCTTCTGCATTGTTGTTCTCCCTATCAACAGGTTATAGGGAGATTCAGACCTTACGATCGTGAAAACTAGGGTTTCTGTTCTTTTTATCCTTCCTTCTCCAATCGTAACCTCTATAGGGACTTCTCCTAAGGGCCATGAGTGTTCCCCTGAGAACCCTACCAAGGGTACCTTCGAATATACTCTCTTCGACCTTATCGAAGGATTGAGCTTTAGAAAACAATGTTCGTAGATAACTTCGCAAGAGCTACCACAGTCTAGGTAGGCTCTGTTTACTTCTCTGTTGGAGATCAAGACTTTGATGACCACGGGGTAATTTGAGAGAACTTTGCTTGTGATCGAAGGAAAGGTGACATCTCTTACTCCGCATAATGCTTCCTCTGCTGCTTTCCTTTTTAAACCGTAATCATCCCTGTATACCATGAGGATGGATGCTTCGACAGGTGTGGTGTCTTTCCCCAACTGTGTGTCAGAGACCTTTTCTTTACCTTTCTTTATGCCCTTCACCAAATGTCCCAATTTGCCGGACTTCACGGCCTCTTCTATCTGTTTCTTGAGCTCTCTGCAATTGTTGGTGTCGTGTCCGTAATCATCATGGAAATAGCAGTATTTGGAGGTATCCCTGCTTCTTCCCCTACTTGCCAAAAGAGGAGGATGATCAAAGACTTTCGCAGCCCTTTCCGTAGCAAGTATCTCCCTTGGAGATTTAGACAGATTAGCCAAGAGTCCGTGATTGATGTTCTTGTGGTAGGGTGTAAACCTGTCTTTGCCTTTGTACTTGTTTTTTGACCCTTCCCACGAAGGGTGCTTCGGGATTTTGTTGTGACTTTCTTTGTTTTCAACCGGAGCCCCGTTGGTAGATACTTCTTTGGCTTCGATCTAGGTGTAAGCCTTCTCCACCAAGCCTTTATAGGTTGCGGGAAGGTCAGTGGAGAGGAATTCCACCAAACTCTGTTAGAGGCCATGCACCGAAACCCGAGATGCTTGGTCTTCGAGGCCCATTATCTGTAAGGTGTCATCGGTATATCTGGTAATGAAAGCATTGGTGCTCTCGTTTTCCTTCTGCTTGATGTTGTGCACTGTTAGACGCGTCCTTGTGAACTTTTTCTATTGACTGAAATGTGATCGGAAATTGGCCTTGAGATCATCCAAATTCACAATGCTACCTGGCTTTTGCCCGTTCCACCATATAGGAGCAGAGTCTCGTAGGGTATATGTAAACATGTGGCAAGCAAAAGGCATGACCCACTTCTGCATTCTAATAGCCCCTTCGAACAGGTGTAAAAAGTTATCCGGGTCCCCCTTCCCATCATAAGTACCAATATGTGCGGGCATTTTCAACCCATCGGGCAAAGGGTAGTCTTCTATCCACCTTACGAAGGGTGTTGTGGAACCCATGGGCTCCGAATAAAGGCAGTTGTAAGGTGGCATGTAACTGGGGACAGCATTATATGGGTTATGGTTCGGAGGTACTCCGGCAGGGTTTTGGTTAACATATTGAGGGTAAGCAGTAGGTATATAAGGCGGGTGATTTCCGAAAGGATACGAAGGGTACACCATAGGTTGCCCATAGGGCATGCTTCCATATGGTTGAGTAAAACTAGGGTTGCTAGCCTGCCCATTAGGTGGGGGATAAACCCCTTGAGGGTAGGATTGAGCCTGAAAAGGAGGGTACATACCATGAGGAGGAAGATTTCCTCCCCTCTTCATTTGAGATGGATTACCTTCTACGCCGGATGCGTGAGAAGGCTGCAACGGAACCCCTGCCTCAGTTCTCCCCAGATGAGCCGCCAAGAGTGGTGGCAATTTAACCTCCGTAGTCTCCCTTCGGTGACTCCTTCCATTGGAGCCTTCCATCGTTCCTTCCCTTCTTGTCGGAGCCCTCTCCGGAACATCTTCAAAACCAACCGACCTTCCACTCGGCCTTCGACTGCTCGGAGACCCTATCCTTAGCACTGAGCGTGTAGCCCCATGAGCCAAGGGCCTAGTCTTCATTTCCAACTCTTCGTCATACTCATCGCTTGAGTATTCCAACTCCCTTCTCATCTCCACATTCCGAGCTTGCCTCCTTCGAGCCCTCAGTAAAGATTCTAGTGCTTCGATGTTAGCTTCGACAAACGCCGGACCGACACGGTTCGGGTTAGCCGAAGTTAAAGCATGGTTGTTGGGAGTTATTTCAGGGTGAGATCGTGTGGTAAAAGTGGATGCGGTTATGTTGGGAAGGTTGTTAGGATCGTTGGATCGGATTGGTGTCAAGGTCGCGAAACCCGAAGGGGGTGTATCTTCTCTTCCTTGATTCATGCCGTAAAACTGGTGAGTGTGATTGACTGGTTATAAGTTTGGAATAACGAGACCAATTTTAGCGGGTCCCACGGAAGGCACCACTGATTGTACAATAATTCGTACGACCAGGCCTTCGATGGTGATCGAAGGGTATAAGGGGTGATATGCTTGCGCCAAACTTGTAGCCAATCTGCAATAAGAAATAATAGACACTTCGTTAAGTGATTGCGCAGGGGTTGGACCCTGCGAACCACCTCCGGCGTGAGAGTAAGTATGTGATATGTGTTGTAAGTAATATGGAGTATGTGAAATACTGTGTTGAGTGAACATACCATTGAAATGACTCGTCCAACCTATTTATAGGTGAGAAAATAAGCTTGGAGAGTGTTAGCACACGTTTTGGAGATCATGGGGGCGTCCCATGATTTATGGTAACCGCTAGGGCTTCATCCCCACTCTCTGTCTTGGCGGGAAGCTAAGGAGATAGTGGGAACGTTGGGGAAGACCAAGTCAAGGTTCTCCTTTGTCTTGGTGCCTTCAAGAGAAGACTGGCGGCATAGGCCTTCGGCTGACGAGTTCCCAACTGGTAATCATATCAATGATGAATGATTTTACGCCACCAATGACTTATGAAGAAAGACTTGGGTCTTCCTAATGAAAATTCGACTGACCTTCGACCTGATCGGAGGGTACGTCATCATGATTCATGGCAGCATACCAAACGCACCCTAAATATATATATTTGTAAGTTTTCGATATTTCATCCCATTTTTGTTTGAGCAATCACCCATACTTGCAACTAAACACAACTTGAACCCTACTTCCAATCAGGGGTTGGATCTTGATCTAGACCATATCCGGCCTGCCTCGTTGTTATACTACAATGGGTTAAAAAATACGATTCAGTAACTCAATTAAAGATCCAACAAGTCGATTCGTGTAGGTAAATCATTATTTATGTCGACCCATCAAAGAATGTAACTATTAGAAAGAAAAAAAATATGTTGTCACGTTTCGCTACTTTTGTTGTAGCTATTAATTTCTTGTTTTTCATCTACTTGTAAAAAATATATCCATTTAACTTCAGTTATTCATTTCTTTTGCAAAACATATTTAATTTCTTTTTGTGAAACTTATTATTACGACATAGAACTTATGATTTTATATCAAGTTGGAAACAATAATTTGCTTGATAATTTATACTCGTTTAGTACACAAGGATGAATGCCACTCGAGACGGAGGATATCAAGGGAAGGGGTGGGCTTTAGCCTTTTAAAAAATGATAATAAAAAAAATGTATATTAATAGTATCAAAGAGTTTTAATAGTATCAAAAATGTATATTAATAAATTAAAAAATGTATAAATAAAAAAAATTCGATTCGGTTATTTTCGATTCGGTTCGGTTCAGTTTAGTTTCGCTTTATTCAGATATTACCCAAACCATGAACGCCCCTAACTACAAGAATTAAAATTATAGGTTCTTTTTTAGACGGAAAATTATAGTTTACTAGTCTACTTACGAACTTTGTTTAGTAGTTACTACGTAGTACACAAGGATGAATAGTTTTGGACTGCTAAAAGGCCAACCTGCAAGGCTTCATATGTAAGAGGGACGCATACTTGAAGCAAATCCACTAAGGCCTTTTTTATCCAGAAAAGTAGTTCTCATTTACCAGATGTTAAGTTGTTAATGAAAGACACATGATTACAACTTTACCAGTTTACAACTATTTGAGCCAACAAACTATTTTGATTAACAGATGTTATTACGCATGTTTCCTATATCATATTAAATTTTACCAAAGTTGTGTTTCAAAGTCTTCGAGAGGAGGAGGATTTTTTGAAAGATGATCTTGATTGCTATAACGGATACGAGGCTCACGTTTATGATTTACCTAAATAGATGCAGATTTTTTGTGATCAGCTTGATATCCGTCTTTGTAGTCATGTTAGGAAGTAATTTTCTTTCTTTGTGTTTGTTCATAACTCTTATGATTGTGTAAGTTTAAAGCACATTTGGTGCATTTATTTTACGGGATGAGCTATCCACACCCTCCCATAAAGAGGGTATCCATCATTTAATGCATCATTGGCTTGTACGGTGTGCATCGCGAATAGTACGGTTTAACTAAAACCTCTTGATGTGACGATATAAAAAGGGTTTGTATAACATAGCCTTTTATTTTACCTTTTATTGAGTTGAGGGCTCATCCTATGTACTTGGAACTTCAATTTACCAAGGGCACTTACTATACCCCCTTAAAAATAAAAAATAAAAAATAAAATAAAATAAAAAAAGAAAAAAAGAAGGTGTTTCAAAGAAAAATTAGATCTTTTGAATTTGAAACTTCCTTAAGCCAAAGTTGACAAGCCTATAGTCGCATTTTTTCACCATGAACAACCAAATTTTTTAAGATTGAAAAATAAGAAAGACTGTTCTTTATTCTGATAAAATTAAAGAACATACAACCCCTTCTAAACAACTCAAAACCCCATCATTATAATCACTCACCCATCAAAACCATCACTAAAATAAATACACTCATCCCCACATGCCTCATATATACAGGCAAAATCATTTCTACCCTCTTCTAGTCAAACTTAACTACACCAATCTAACAAAAATAAAGAAAAAAATAATCAACTCACTAGACCAGCAACCCTTTACCACAAAATATCCAAAAATGTAGCTAGTAGTGGACATATGGGGTTCGGGACACTCCACTAAAGACCCAAGTTCAAACCTCACACGCAGCAACTTTGAGACACCTTTCGACCGGCAGCCTATTCACCAATACAAACAGCCTTGTGTGACTAGGTGAATGAGAGCTTTTGTGAAATAGCTCCTAGGTTCGACCTCTCCCACGTTGATCTGATCTCAGTTCACATGTTCGCCGAAAACAGCTGAACGTTGAGGTGTTGTCCTTGGGGATGGGTCGCCTCGCAGCAGGTCCAAGGTTCAAAACGGCTGCCAAAACCAACGTTTTTGTAACAAAAGCCCTTTTTCAACATGCAACACTCACATGATGGTTCAAGGTCTTATGTACTAATGATCTTGGTTGTTGTTCTTGTTCTAATTTCCTCTTTGGTAAAGGTAAAGATGAAATGGCTTTAGCTGCTACTACTTTTGTAACTAGCAGTTCCCATCTTGCTTCTTCCTTCTTGTTTTTCACTTGTTGCTCTTTCGTTTTGAATCGCCTGTTCACATTTGATTTACAATAAAGATCAGAAATTTATTTCAAACCGCACACCCAAATATCCAATAGGGCACTTTTTAAAAGTTATTACCTGCACAAGGGAACTTTGCAAGTCGAATCAGGCAATTCGCAAATACACGAATGGAGTTTGAAGAGCTGCCACATACGTTTACACCGAACACAACCACCACCAACTCTCTTCTTACAGCTAGCAAAATGTCGAATCGAGTGTTGAAGGCCTTCACATGTCGAATATTTGCTGCAAGGTGCCATTTTCTTGCTCGGTTTCTTGTCATAAGGTCCTACACTTGTGCAGCCTTCTGTGCAAATATGTTGTAAACAGTCCATGGCTTCGCTTAATTGGAAATATAAACTTTGTTCTTGAAGATGCTTCCTAGTACTCTTCCTTCTCTGCACATTTAAATCGAATTCATCCATTAGCAACACATCATGTATTTGCTCTAAAAAAATTATTACTTCTGGACTAGCTTATTTGACCAGTTCATAGGCTCATTAGTATACATACCAATTCGATTTCATCGATAAACTTGAGGATCTCGAGTTCAAGAAAAGGGTCATTGTTTTGAAGAAACTTCCACCCTTCTGTATGCTCAACAGACTTGAATCGGTTGGCTATTAGCTTCATGCATTTGAGGTAAAGGTCAGGTGCATCACATAATCTAGCTAGTTGTAGTACATCCACTACGTTCTCAATTGTCAACCGTTCGATCAAACCTTTTGTACACCTTGTTTTTAACTGTGGTAGCGAGTAAACGTGTGATAGTGCTAGCAAATGTATCCCGAATTCTTCCATCTCTTCTTCGGTGCATCTGTTGCAAGTAGCGAAAATTAATTACTTCAACATTCTTAAAAGAAGAAAAAAAAACAATTTTAGTTTTTTTGTCCAAGTTGCAAATATGAAAACAAAGGGTATCTTTGGCGAAATGGACCAGAGTTGAGCTTATATTATAAGTCGAAAACTCGAGGTTATATATTTTTATAAAACTGTTTGCGAATTAGTTTAAACCGAAACTTATTAATACAAAATCACATAAAAATACGTCAATTTAAATTTAAATATATTTCTTGCTTTTACGTGATAATTCATCATATTTTAAAAAGCATTTAAATAATTTAATGACTATAAAGTCTTGAGCTTAAGCTAACTTATTTTAAAGCCAAAAGCCCCTGTAAGGCCCGATAAGCCCGATCCCAAACATAGCCGAAGTTCAGAAATCGTAGGTTTATTCAAATTTGGATGGCTAAAGAAGTACAAAATTACAAAAATGCCCCTAGCAATTAATTACTTTGATGCTAATTTGATTCAGGAAAAACTACTTTTTTTCCTAGATTCGGATCAAAATGTCGGAAAAAATAATCAAAATATCAACCTAGAATATTGATCTAGTCCCTTTTAATTACCCTTTAAGTTACTTTCAATAATAACTTGTGATCAAAACTTGTAAGATCAATAGTACCAACCTGTTAGAATAGATGAACCTAACAAAAACCTCAACAGCACCACACGGAACACCGAGTATCCTAATCATCTTCTCGGAAGACCTTTGGTTCTCACTAAAAGCCTCATCAATCGTGTTTTCCAACACAGGTGAAGCTGCTGCCTGAAATATATTCCAAACCAAACAAACTCAATATTCGTAACATATATATATCAACCGAGAACATCTCAACGTGTTAATGTTATCAAAGTTTTATTTACCAGGATTTTAGCATGTGCTGGAATCCGGTGACCACTAGATGTTATAATATAGAAAGTCGTTTCGACATGATCCGGGGGGGTAGCAGGTCGTCTACACATATTGTCGGAAAGTAATATTAGCGACGAGATTTGTAAGATTGTTGGTTGGTCTTGTGGAAAAACGGTGCTTTTTTGGTGTCTTAAAAAAAACACAAGTGAAGGTATTTATAGGCGATGTGTTCCTCAAATGTGTGTGTGTGTTGCACGACCAAAATATTTTTTTAGGCGCGCGTGAGCCACGCGCCGAAGAAATTTAAGAATTTTTTTTTTTTAAGGTTTATAAAATTCTAAGACGCCTTATTTTCTCGAGTACTTTTTGCTTAATTGTCCCTTTCTAGCTGCTAAAAATAACTTTAAAATAAGGGGGTTTGTTAATGAGGGTTTCTTTTTTCTACTACAACAAATACTCCTCTACACACAATCACACAGAGAGAAAACATTTATTCATTTTGAATATTTGGTATTACGTCGCAATTAATTTGCGATATTTCTTTTTTTCCCATTATTTGTAAGTATAATTTTTTTCGTGTCAATGTTCAGTTTAATTTTTTTGAAGGTTTTTAAACTTTTGACTTTAAATATTTTTATTTATATTATATAATATTTGATTAAATTTATAGTAAGAATACATTTAAAATTCTAACATTCATATATTTAGAATCAAGTATTAAAAGTTATTTAAAATCAACATTTAAAAAAAATAAAAAAAATTAAAATAAAATATTAACTAAAATATCAAACTGGACACTTATTTTAAACTGAAGTAATAATTGTTTTTTATATTAATAAAAATGAATATTCTTCCGCTACAAATATACAACAATATCCTATGAAAGAATTGTAAACAAAACTTCAACAAAACATAGTGTTTACGTATAATATGTAAATCGGTATTAAGAGTGGATTGGGATGGTTATGTTATTTGGTTTCCTGTGTTAAACGCTAAAGACCTGATGAGTTGATAAAGATCAAAAAGTTCGGGTAACACTTAAACAAACCATGTGTAGACTGCGTGTGAGACAGTATTTGTCCAAGTGTGTGAAGCTTATTAAGCTGTGTGTGAAGTCTTCTATTTATAGAGAGACCAGTAGGGTTTAGAGAAAAACCATTGAGAGATGATCAACGACTGTGAAAAAGCCACATGTTGATCATCTGAGGACCAGAAAAGGAGGACAGGTGCATTCTCCTCATTGGCTCGTAAAAAGTGGTGGTTGTCGTGCGTCACACTGTTCTATATCAGATGATACATTTTATCCGTTAGAGATAGTTGAGAAGCAATTGTACTATGCGTTCATCATAGCCTGATGAATTATGTTAGACCAAGTGTGGCCTGGAATTCTAGTCGGGCCACTGTCAAGTATTTATTGATAGGCCTTGATAACATGCTTGATTCGTGCGTATATTTAATGGAGTTAGGCCACTAATATTGATATGTTATCACAATGCAAAATAGAAATTAAATTAAAGAGTATAAAAAATTATGTTTATTGGTATATTTTGTTTGATGAAAAACTTTATAATTTTACATATACATAACATCAAAATACAATAATTGTGTAATTTGTATAAAAAAAAACGTTTTTTTCCGTCAATGACACAAATAACAATTCACATGTAAAACTGAAAACATTTATTTTTTTTACATTTTTTTATCTAAGATTCAATAATATGCTACAAAATTAACTTAAGCTCGAAAAAAGTGTCCTCTGAAGTCACAAAAATGCAAGTTTACCATACTTTTTCGATTTGCAACTTGAAATGCGTCTCATTTTGTGCTATAAAACATTAAAATTGGATAAGATTTTACATCAACTCTTTTATTTAACTTTAATTTAACTCCATCTGACCTACTTAAACGTACCATCAGTCTCAATATTTTTCATAGATTATGCAACATAAACTATGAATTTTTCAGTCACTTTTGCGTGTTTAAATAAGAAACCGCTCGGCTTTATTTGTTTACTTTTCTTAAACAGACCTTTTCTAAAAGAACAAACAAAATCATTTTATATAAACATTTTTAAACAATATATACCATCTCAAAATCTAAACCGTAGATTGTGGAATGCAAGTAGGGTTCTAAATTCCAAATATACCCTCGGAGATTAATATTGAGGTGGCAAATGGATAAAGCAGCTGCTCAGGAAATAAGAGGCCGTTTTTGGTATATTAACTGGCCTTTGAGGGAACACTCAGGGCTGATGTGTCACTATTTTTAGTGATCAACAACCACGTGGCTGTGACTTTGTTCTAATCTTTTTCCAGGTGGATGACAAGTTGTTAGACACGTAGACCAAGTTGCATTTATATTAACATGAGGTTGAAAATGTTTAGATGCGAAATAAAGAGGTCAGTGATTGTAGTTTTTGTTTGGTTGTACGTCTTGATTGGTAGATATTTTTATAAGATATTTTTGGTGTTACCTGACAAAATTAAATGATTTTCATAAATATCATTTCAATTTTCGTGATTGGTTTCGTGAATGAGCTGCTTTTATAGGTTACCTTGTAAACATTTCAATTTGGTGTTACCTTGTAAACATTTTTCATATCAGCACGCATGCATATCAAAAATATCGAAATGATCAATTAATGCGAAAACATCGACAAAAATAAAATTGACTTTTAATGATTGAGATTTTTTTTTTTTTTTTTTTTTTTTTTTTTTTTGAAAGTTAGCTATATTAAAACACGCCCGAAACCACCAAATAGTGGACGGCGACTAGAGCAAACAAAAACCGATAATTACACCCAATCGAATTTACACCACTCGGACCAAGTAATCGAGACACCTCTAGCTCTATTTGAGACCCATAAATAATGATTGAGATTTTAATAACAAAAAAAAAAATATGACTAAATCAAACATTTTTAGATTATTTTTAATGTAGTCAATAAAATTTCATATTGAAGAGAGTTATGTTACCTATTAAAATTTTCTAACATGTCAAATAATTTATTCCGACCTTTTATCTAAATAAATCAATTGTTGAGAGTAAAAGCATTTTATTATTTAACCTATTTTTTTATAATTTAAATATCTCTTAAACCGTTAATTGTTAAGCGAAAACAATTACACGATCATGACGAGCATTCAATTATCTTTATATAAACAGGCACTTTGATACACTTTCGAAAAAAGAAAAAAATCATTTTTTTACGTATTTTCGTCTTTTTTTCCCTTTTTTCGAATATGAGATTTGAATGAAAAATCACATGTGATTAAACACTAATTTGAATATCACATGTGATATTAGTGTTAAATCACATATGTAATATCACATGTTATATTCAAATTAGTGTTTAATCACATGTGATTTTTTTCATGTAAATTTCAATAATGGAAAAAAAAAACGAAAAAAATGTAAAAACAAAAGTGAAAAACACAAAAACAATTTTTTTGTCAAAAGTATATCAAATTACCTATCAATAGAAAGATAATTGTCGTATATGGTATATTTTTTCGCTTAACGATTAACGGTTTGAAAGATATTAATATTTGAAAAAAATAATAAAAATACGTTTTTTAAATTATTGAGATTAATTTCATCCATTAGATCAAATAAAAATGCAAAAAATGATAAAAGATGAAGATTGATTATTTGATATGTAAATAATATTTTGTATTCAAATAATATTAAATCATATATATTTTGCTCAAATGTTGTACACTAAATCTCAACAGTAAACATTATTAACATGTTTTTAATACATAATTATGCAACGAATAAAAAAATAATAAATTATTACATTATATGTCAATATCGGGTTCATTTTGATGCCATTAGTGAGAAACATAAAAATATGTATTTTTTATAACTTAATCACTAATTTAAATGCTAAACATTGAAAATATATTGGGTTTTAATTATATTAAAGAGTGTTTAGTGTGACAAATAGTATTGCACTATATTTAGGCTGGATGGTAAGGGAAGTGATCGGATCACTTTGTTTTCAAACTCACCCGCAACCTTCTTGGTCTGCTTCCAAACTCACGCATGAATCACTCAAATCAAAGCAACTTAAGATGACTTGCTTACCTAGTACACTCGGTGAAAATGGCGTTGAGGTGTGAGATGAGAATGTGTTACCTTTGCCATGCAGCTTTTGTATTTTTTTTTTTTTTTAGCTATTTCCTATTCATCACACTATATAGTGTCAACATTGTAGGACAATTTCTTCACTTTTGCACTATCTTAAGGTTTAGGGTTTATACAACTAGTGCTAATATTCGAGATACTTTTAGTGACACCTTTTAAATATGTGCCTTAAAGGCAAAACAATTTCGTTACATTTTTTTCTCATATTAAGTAAACTTTTATCTACGAAACTTTTACTTATACTTTTTGAAGTGTAGAAAAAACATTAAAAAAATTTGCTGACATCTCTTTCTTACTATTGTTGACATTTCAATATTATTAGAGCACTTGCAATGGACAAGTTATTCCCAAGTTAACCATACCGTCGTGAGTGTTATTTGCAAGTTAAGGGTTGCACGTTACCCTTCTAACGTGCGTTATTTCCCTTTTTTTTACTTTTTTTTTTCATTTCTGCCCCTAAATGAGGGGTTGTTTTGTAAATTGTTGGTGAGTTAAGGTTTAACTTTGGGAATGTTATTATGATGGGTGTTTTTTGGGTGAGTTAAGGTGAAATGTTAAAGCTGATGTGACGTAGCAGGAGATTAAAGTGTAACGTGAGTTATTGTTGCAAGTGCTCTTAGCGACAAGGCTTTTAGCTTTAGGTTACATCTTTTTCCCTAAATGACAATATTTGTAAGTGAAAATACGTAAATTGAAAAGATTGATACATAGCTATTTTTATTATTTATCAGAACATCTTTTGATTGTGTTAGGTTGTTTTAAAACGTTGCCATACAATTAAGTTTTTCAAAACCATATCTAATGGGAAATAATTTGCACAATTTTAATTTTTGACACTCTAATGTAAGGGTGAGCATCGGTCCGGGACCGGACCGAACCGGACCGGACCGACAAGACCGAATTAAGGTAAAAACCGGGACCGAGACCGAATGTGGTCGGTCCGGTCCGGTCTCGGTCGGTCCGTCGGTCGGACCGGACCGTTTGGAGTCTACTAAGGCTAAAATAGTCGGTTTGTGGTCCGGACCGAACCGAGGACCGAATTAGCCCAAATGCATAGACCGAGGACCGGACCGAATGTGGTCGGTCCGGTCCGGTCCGGTCTGGTCTCGGTCGGTCCGGTCCGTTCGGGTCGTTTGCTCACTCCTACTCTAATGTACAAGTAGTTAAAATAGATTATATAGTTCAAGTACAACTGTCTAATATATACATTAGAGTGTGACAATAAAAATTAAAAATGTCCGAATCAATTCTCATCCCTAATACATTAAAAGCATGTTGTAATATAAAATTATGAGTAGATTATGTTTATTTTATTTTATTTTTTAAATAAGCTAATTAAAATATAAGTTTTGTAACTATAAGAGATTTTTAGAAAATATATATTTTTTATAATTTTTTAAAATCAAATGTTACATTCATGTAAATTAGAAAAATAATCTCAATTTTTAATCTTCGATTTTATCTTCATTTAAAGGTACTAGACGAGTACCCGCGCCTAGCGGCAGCGATGTCTAGTTTTCTGCAAAGTTCCGATGACCCATAAGTTTCTTTCAACAAACTGTATTTGTAGCATTAGAGAATCGTTTTCGAATAACTACAATTCTGATACGTGGTTGCATAGCAGCATAAATATATAGTTTTTTAAAAAATTATATGGAGTCGATCTAAGTGTGTGAGTATATTTTCTAATATGATTGTTTTAAGTAGTTGGCAATATTATATTGTAGTTTAGAGGTATAGCCAACATGTGTGACCGCTTTTTCTTGTTTTGTCAGTAATTTAGGCAGTGATAACTATTTTTTTTTTACATTTGTAACGTTTATCATTTGGTGTGTGGCTTTTAAAATTGTAACTTTGCAAATTGGATATCACCATATAAGATTATTTTGTACTATCAATTTGTATAGATATTTATGCATTGTTCAAAGCTATTTGTTTGAGGTACAAATAATTATCGCTAAAGATAACATTACTATTTATTTTTTTGTGATTTTAATAAACTTACATAACATTATTGATACACTGGACAAAGGGCTATACAATATATATTAACTTTTAAACGACGATTCATATATGCTAGTCCCTTAAATGGTGCAAGAGCAACATTTTTAAAATAACATTATACAAATGACAAATTACATGTGTCAAAGCAAAATAAACCAAAACTACAATTACTTGGTCTCTCCTTTCAAAAAATTGTCACGGGTTCCACAACTACTTCATCATTTCTCATATAATTTTGTCAAATTTGAAACCCGATTTCACCCGGTGGTTCAACTGGTTGAACCGTTCGATAAAAAAACAGGTCGATTTAAACCGAGTCAAACCGATAGGTTGGGTCGAAAAATGTCAAATTAAACCGTCACCACGGGTTTGAAGCGTCCCGAGTCAACCCGGTATCGGTTTCAACAGGTCAACCCGGTATCGGTTTCAACGGGTCAACCCGGTATCGGTTTCAATTGGTTGTTTTTAATTTGATAGATGTGCTTTTAATTAGGTGTACAATGTGAATAAATTATTGTACTTTTAAGTAATGGGGTTTTTTAATAAGAGAATTAATTATATTATTTATTTCTCTCTCCATTGACCATGTTTTCAACATTCAACTTTCAACATTTTTCACTTTTTCCACTTTGACCATTTTTCCATTTTATATAGTATAGATATAGATATAGATATCTCTAGTTTTAACACAAGTTACTTTCATCAAACATACCTTAAGTGTTGTTTGTATAATTGGATATTTTAATTTCTGGGCATGTGAGTTTATAAAACTCATTTCTTTCGGTTATGGTTTTGCGTGAGAAATATTTCATTATGTTTTTTAGTTGAAAATATTTATAAGAAATAATCATTCACTTCGATGAAGGTCGTATCATACCCAAAGTGAGACCTCAGTTCAAGGTTGCCATTTAATTAGCCTTCTGATAATATGTTTGCATCGAGCACTTATCATAAAATATGACAACCATATAGAAAAATCTGATATAGCGAAAGCTACATTACATCAAAGTCATATGATTCATCAATCTAGACAAAAGATATATCAATTCCATTGAATGTCAAATTCTTTGTGGAGGATTAAAAAGGGTGCATGATTGCATCCGGAATTTCGGATGGAGCCGCTAGATATTTTCTTTTTACATCGAATCAAGTGTTAAACATATACGCTCTGTTCTCGAGTATAAAACAGAAAGAAGAAAAATAGAGTAATAAAAAAGAGAGAAGTAAAGAAGAGAAGAATAAGAAATAGTTTTTTATCTTGTATTTACGAGTTAGAAAGAAAAGAAAATGATGTAAGAAAAAAAAAAGCTTTAAAATAAACTTCATGTTATGAACAAAAGTTGAGGGAATGCAAATATTTTTTAATTGATCATAATGTATAAGATATAAAAATGTATATATAAGATATACATTATGGTAAAACCCTAATAGTTAATTGGTTATGGGCTCCTTATGAGCTATATGGGCATCCACATAATATTATTCATAACGCTCCCTCTTAAATGTCCATATTAGTAATACGCTTTAAGAACGTTGTTTCATTAAAAACCTTGTCAGGAAAACCCAGTGGGACAAAACCATGACTAAGGACAAAAAGAGTGCAACGCGTATTGTCTCCCTCTGATAACTATATCACTTGAGCTCTTTGAGTCGTCGCATTCCAATGTTGTAACTTAGTTTCCTAAATGTTGAGGTAGGAAGTGCCTTGGTAAATAGATCCGCCAAATTGTCGCTTGAATGAACTTGTTAATATCACCATTCTTTTGTAAGTCATGAATGAAGAAGAATTTTGGTAAAATATGTTTCGTCCTATCGCCCTTGATATAACCTTCTTTAAGTTGAGTAATACATGTTGTATTATCTTCATGCGTGTTGTATCACACTTCTTAGCCAAACACATTCTCGACTTGCTTCATGTATCTATAGAATTTCTGCATGGTTGGATGATATCGCTGAGATCGTCTTCTTAACTGAACGTCATGAAATTGTGGTTTCTCCACTTGTAAATACATATCTAGTTTGTGATCGACCATTGTGAGGGTCAGACATTCTGGAAGATATGTAATCTTCTAATATAACTCAAATACTTGTAATCATTATCCTATAAGATATGAACATCCATATTATAATTATCCATAACACTCCCCCTTGGATGTTCATTTGAGGATTATGTCTCGTTAAAACCTTACTAGAAAAAACCCAGTGGGACAAAAATCTAGTGAAGGAAAAAAAATACATAATTCTTTTATACGCTCGGGGATGTTGCCTCATTAAAAACCTTGCCGGAAAACCCTATGGGGACAAAACCATGGTCAAGGGAAAAAGAGTGCAACACGTATCTTCTCTCCCCCTGATGATCACATCACATAAATCTCTTAGTTGGTGTAATCCAATATAATAAACCAACTTCTTTAATGTCAATATAGTAAGTGTCTTGATCGAATATCTGTATGATTCTCATATAAACAAGTGTTCTCCACTTAACCTTCGCGTATTAAAAAAGATTAAACATATGTCATACTTATCATTATACGAGTGCATCCTCGTACTTGACAAGTTGTAAAGTAAGTGATACATTATATCATTTATGACCACTAGTGAGAACAATCAATGTTTTATATACATTATAACTATGACACCCATAAATCGATATTGTGATCATCATCTTTATAAGTAAAGGGGTCTTTCTTCATCAATTGATCTCATAAACATGAGCGTCGTTTATCCATATAAAGATATATAACATCTTTCTTTAGCTTTCATTATGAAAAATGATTTTATCTTTAAGATGTTTAATTCATAAAACAAGACAAAACTTTGTATTTCATTTCAAGGTATTCAACCGTCTTGAAAATCTTCTCATGACTTCCATTCACATTTACTTCATCAAAACATATGTAACTTATACCATATACAAATCTCTTTAAAACTAACATGGGTAAATTTGTTATTTCAATGGCTCATTTTAAACCAATACCATATTGCCTTTCACTTATATAGTGATTTATTCAACTTGATCAAGTGTTATTCTTTAAAACTTTCTTATATGCTTCAGCATTTTAAATCATGAGACATGCTTCATGCATTTTATATCCATCATGGAATCTCAACTTCAAATGAGCTCTATTCATTTTCTTTTAGACGCATACCAATTATTTATCACATTTCCAAACTTCTATAATTACAAAATACATTATTGGATCCACCACATTAGAACATGTCTCCTCAAGATAATTTTCTAGTCTTTGTGCCATCAGTTGTGCCTTGAATATCATGATTCCAGTAATTCAATTTCGCTTTCACACAAAGACCGATGCATATCCAATAATTTTGGACATTCATGTGTACGGACTTCAAGTCCCAGTAAACATGTCTCATCACAAGAGACTTCAATATTTTATTAGTTCTTTGCGTCTTTATATCTTTTGGCCATTCATTTATACATCTGCACTTCCTGCAGGTATGCTTCCATGATCCTCACCATGATTATAGCGCTATCTTATTTATTTACATAATCATTACCATATGTATTATTGTATACAATATCACCATCGACGTCGATTCATTTATATTTTCGATTCCACACTTTACTAGACATTGCAATATATCTTTTATTGATATCTCATAGTTTTTCAAGTATCCGGGGTTTTTCAATTACCTTCATGTCTAGTGTCTCTATAGGAGAATTATTATGGGGTCTTTATTACCTCGATTAGACCATTTGAATTTTCTTGCTCCATTTTATCTATTCATTTGAGGACTTTTATTTGGAATCGATTAGTCTATCACGTTGCAGATGTGCCATAGACTTACTACCAATCATTGGTTTTCATTTTGGAACATACATTATAATTGGAGCACTAGCAGCGTATATATGATCTATTCACTTCTTTATGTCACTAAACAAGTCTGGCAATTACTAGACCTGGAATGTAAAATTGTCCCTTTAAGTTCATATTCATTGGTCTGAGGATCAACATTTATATTATAACAAGCAGGTTTGCCCGCGCGTTGCTGCGGGGCGGCCATGTTTGTGTTTATTACAGTTATGTTAAACTATACACCTGGAAACTAACCAATAAGACATAATGGTTGGCTGATCTACAATGCTTTCAACGTCACCAAAAGACGGCGCGATGTATGGGATATTCAAAGAATCAACAAACTTAATGGTGGTCTCTAAGTCTCCAACCTATAATAAACACAAAACATTAACTTCTAAGAGTAGCAATTACTGTCAAGTTAAAGACAATCAAAGAGTAGAGCTTACCTCAAAACTGACCACACCACCATAACCAATTATTTGTTTCTTTGCAATATGATGTTAGGGATGACTTTTCAAGCCTGGATAATAAACATGCTTCACCTGTATATTTAGCATAAAATTCAGTATCACATTGTAGGCGCCTAAAATTACATAGATTCAATCAAGATGTTTCTTTTATATGGCAAATCAAGTACCTTAGGATGTGCCTCTAAAACTTCGGACATCCTTTGCGCAGTGGAATTATGCTGCTGTACACGTAGCTTCAGCGTTTTCATACCTCGCTCTTAATCTCGTCAACATTTTCAGCACTACAAAGTATAAACTGTATAACCAATTGCTGGTATGAAAAACCCCTAATAATCATATACTGAAGGCAAAAAGTATAGCGTCTTGCTTAGAATTTATACTTGATGCATTTTGTTTGCGAATAGCGCTCTAGGTATATGCGTTCTTCCAAAAGAAAATGCTCCTAATGTATTATGAGATGTCAGCATAAGAAGATACATGAAATAAATGGTTCTATACGTCCAAATTAATACCACTTGCCAACTTGAAACTGGTTTTTTAATAAGCAATTGTGTCTGCGATTGCTTATTAAAACTGCTTATTTACTCACGCCTTTTCGAAATAAGTTGTTTTGAATAAGTGGTTTGAAACTGGTCATTAAAAACATCAAGCCCTCATAACATGCAATCCCCAAACCGTCTCCTTAACCCAATAAAGTTTAAAATTAAAATATCACAATACCAATACCCCAGACTGCATTAAAATTCTTGCATCATCGTATTACTTCCAGTCCAAATGGTCCTTACAAAGTATCAGGATCTTGGCACCTACTATAGCTCCCTATGTAAACTTCAGAAAGTTTGTAGCCAAACTAAGTAATGCTCCCAGAAAACTGCATTGTTAAAAAACATGTCGTTTTGACCCATAATTTATGTTTTGTCCTACGCTAGATGAAGGTATATCTTTGACAGTCAAATGGGTAAATTAAGCTAAAATGGAACTCAGGTAGAAAGTTGTTCGAATTGTACTTTATATGCATATTTAACACGTATAAAAAGCAAGTAAATTACATTTTAATAAGAATTAAAGAAAGTAATATTACCCGATAAAGTGCCTTTTTTGTAGCTTCGCTGCTGATTTCATTTGCCAAATTTGACTTTACAATGTGTTGGCTTTTAGCGGAAACCGTTGATGGTCGTGTGGCCACACCTATCTTCAATGGTTTTTGAAGAAAGAAAAACAACAGTTAAGTATGAGAGTAATTTTGAAAGTATAACTTTGGTCAAGTACAATATAATAAGCCAAAACCGTTCCTCACATTGAGGTTGAACACTTATTGCGGGCACATTTTTAGTTTCTGCATTATGACAGCAACCTCTGACCCTATTGTAGCATCTGATGAACTTGTGTCATTAACACTAAAAATGATAACATCAGCAAGAATTTCATCAAAAGTCAACAAATTTAGTGTTCGCTTTCATCATCGTAAATGATAGTTGGGATTGCTCATTAAAACTGTCAATATGCTCATTTTCTAAGTGTATAATGTAAATGAGAGAGCTTTAAATAAAAACTCAGTCTAAATAATAGAATTAAAGTATACATACCAAACCTTATAATTTGGCCAATGAAGAGTGGGTACGTCGTGAAACTGTACAATACATTGTAAGATAGCGACAACTGATCCACGCTATTGGTATCGGTATGCCCCTATAGCGCAAGAACTTTAGCCTCGTTCTGCAACAACTAACACCATATAATAGACAATATCATATCAGATGAAGTAAAGGGGTGTTTAGCGATGCATTTTTTAGAGTGATTATAGGACACAAAATAATCAGAAGATTTGTTTATTATAGCTTCAATATCTTTTATATGTTTTGTGCTGATGTAATCATATTTTTTAGTCGTAATTTCGAATATATCATGTTTAGGGTGTAATAAAGCAAGTAAATTAGAATTATACCTTGTTCCTCATGTAATATACATAGGATTCAATCACATTCTTTTCGTCCTTGGTTTGTTCCATAAGATGATTTTGCAGCAACATGTCAAATTCCTTTCCACTGCTTGTTGCGCATTTGCAGGTAGCATTGCCCCATAAACTACCTTTGACACGTGTATGTTCGATTTCTTGGCCATCTTGGGAGCTTCCACCTGCACACCAAGATAAGCAACATAATTACTCTTGTTCAACAATCATAATAATATACAGATTGCAAAAATCGGCGATAACTATAACTTAGCAGCTCTAATTCAATCTAGATAATGGATCTAAATAAGGCATAAGCTTTTCCCAATTTTCATATAAGCTCATAAGCCCAAATAATAAGCTAATCCAAACATCGCCTAAATTTTTATAGATGTAACAGCAATTAAAGTTGAGCCTTTGCATTTAAAGAAGACGCAAATTTTCCAAATTCAAATAAGCACAAATAATAAGCTGTTCTAAACACTCCCACTATTTTTATAGGTGTAACAGCAAATAAACATAAAAACTGTTTGACAAAGTCATATATTGATTAGAAGATTACCATGATGACATACAAAAGACGACTTTTGACATGCATTTTAGCCACCTTAACCGTCCGTTTAACTGTAAGAGTCCTGAATATCAGACTTTAACCTTTGGTGGAAGCTCAAAACCACTGTCAATTTATTACATTAGATAACGCTAGAAGTTGTGGTCCTTGATATGTGCTTCCTGAACATTCAAAATTATATTGTCCTATAAATCTTCCTCGTATGAGGTACAAAAAGTCACAATTATAGATGCAACACGTGAATGTATATGGTATATCTCGTAGACCAGGCACCAAACATAGAACAATATAATTTTTTTTCCTAGACATGTCAATAAAGTGGTTGAGCTTCATAAAAAAATCTTCATTTAGCTATGCGTATAAAAAATATCAAGTAAATCAGGGAATGGCTGAAAGAAAGAAGGGATAATGATTCCTTCCTACAAATCAGCCGGTAGGTCAATTAGCCACAATGGAAAATAAGCTAAACGAATCACCCCCTTAAGATGTTAAACATACTATAATCTATGTGAACACTCTTAACATTAGCATAAAAAAATATATAAAAAAAGAAATCAAATTCATACCAAAGGTCTATTTCATTGAAGGAAACATAAAGGGATTTGTTTTTAAGAGCTCTTTTCTTGATATGATGAGCTTGTACTTCTGATTCTAAACCGTCGTCGTCAGTCTCCATTATCGTCGCCGGCGGTTAACAATTCTCAAAACCCTTTCCTTAACACACCCAATGTTTTTTCGTTAACCCTTTTTTTGTTATAAACATCCTTTTATAAAATTACTTACATCTGAGTTTGGATCTGAGGTTTTGTTTGGGGAAGGTGAGAATCGAGTAAAACGACACCAAAAAATTTGGTTAATATCAATCTTTAAGAATTTTCTACGTCTTTGTAATGAATTGAACAAAGAGTAGAAGAGATTTAGGATTGTTGTTCCAACTGTTGTGTGTAGTTTTTTGTTGAACCGTATATGTTTTTTAGGTGTGTGTTTTGTTTTATGATAAATTGGGTTCTGGAAGGCGGTGGAATCTGGAAGTAGAATGGTTAATCACTATCTGGGTTGTATAACGGGGTAATTAGGCAAAAACGGGAGTGAACAGAAAATTTTGCAACTCCCTTCAACCAATGACAAAGTGGCACCTCATGTACTAAACTACTGTTTGCATTTATTGTTTGCTGCAAATTAAAATACTCACCAATAAGAAGCCCAATTAGCAAAAAATGGAACATTTAATAATTCCTAATTGTACTATCACATTTCCATGTTTGTAATATATTATAATTCATATCATATCTCTCGCTGCTCATTCTCCCCCTGAATGAATTATCAATTACAACATCCCATTGTGCGTTGTGGTGGATTTTCAATACAGGTGTCGCACGTTTACATAAACTTTAATGGGAAACATATGGTTTGTGACTATAAACCATTTTATTGGGTAGTATTTGTTATATCTTGTTGGCATGATGCGAATTCTTGTTAAATTTTCTAAATAAACATGCCCCATAGTACTTATAGTTTTGTTCTCACAATTGTTGGCTTTGCAATCAACTGAAGACGTTTTATGAACGTTTCAACAAAAGCAATTCGTGTTGAACATGAGCTACTTTTAATTTCAACACTTATTCTAATAATCGCCCAATACTTGGAAGTAGTCACCACCATTTCCAAAGATATAATTTGGAAAACCATGCTAGCATTTGATAAGCCATTAGTTACGCCAACTTGAAGTTGCGTCTTTGATAATCATTTTGACGATGCATCGATTTTTAAATTCAAAATGATTCACATGGCGGATGAATAGGCCTACATACATCCCATTTATGTTATTTCCAAAACTTTATAGGACAGAGTCCTTACTTTAATTTGGTGATGATAGATGAACAATTAACTTCCAATTAGAACAATCAAATCTAAATTTGAAGAAACTAATGTTTCTTCTATACATTCCGCATCATCATTGAACCGGGATGGTCGAGCCGGTCATGCCAATTAATACAATAGTCTTGGCTCATAAACTTTATTTTATGACAACATGTACTTCACTTTCTCTTGACTTTATGTAAAAGTCGAATTATATGGAGAACTTAACACATCATCATATTTAAACTTATAACTCTCGAATCAAATTTATATAAGCACTTCTATGGCTTCAACATAGTTCAATATAACTGCAGATGTAGCCAAACTATAAAGTGCATATTAAGTAGACACTAGATGCTAATTTCAAGTATTATACTTCATACGAGTAAATGAAGGCAACTAATCATGAATCAACATCATAAGACATGCAATTGCATAGTCATATCGAAAGTGTTGTCATGATGAAACTCTTTATGAAAAACTATACGCCACAGCAGTACACTATCATACAACAAGTTATACATCATTTAATATTATCAAACTTCGATAAAGATATGGGCGTTTAATATTTTTCAACTAGTAATTAAACATACAAATAAATAGAGAAAGACATATGTAAATCGTGACAAAATCGCGTAAACCATTATGATCACCCATACATGTTTATCCGTCACTTTATAAAATTGATAATACTTATGTGTACTGTCAAACCTTAAATAAATAATAAAAATCACATAAAATAAGGTGTGCAAACATAAATATAAGTATCAAACAATAAAAACGCACGTCTCAAATCGTAGCTAAAGTGATTACTATTTTAATGCATAAATAAAAATACACGGGTATGAGCTAATCATACATCGCTTTAATGCGTATCAATGAAAATATTAAATGGTAATTGCTATCAGACTTTAAATAAATTAATAAACAAGTTGAATATTATGCCAATATGAGAATATATAAGCAAAATTTGACGTCATAGTTCACTTTATAAAATGAGTTAGATACCAGATAATACAGATATAATTAAAGTGAACAAGATTAACCACATATGAAAAATGCCAAGCACACATATATAACATCTCTGAGCTTCTTAGATAATTTGTTTCATTACTTTGAATATATTCAGTCATATTCTTTAACTTATTTATACCAATATGTTAGTTCTTCGGTTATGTACAATCTCATTAATGTAATCAATACTTTACTATTTTTTTAAGGTGTACGTTTCATCTACTTGATAAAAATCTGTTATGATGATAAACTATATCTTAGCAACACATGTGAGTTAATATAGTGTGTCAAACAAAACTCAAAAAATAGTGCTAAAATAAATTAGATAGTAATCTAATTAACATGTCCAACAACTATATTAATTATTTACCCTTGCATGAGTTAACGACGTATAGGACTAAAAACCTAAATGTATCATAATCTATACTACAATATAAATCATTTAAGTTGTGGGCTCCACAAAAAATTAAGATAAGGAGCTCCAATCATTGAGTGATATGTGTCACTTCTCTAACTAAAAAATAACAAAAAATGATGAGCTCTAAAAACTAAAATAAAGAGCTTCAATAAGGGGGTGACACATGTCACTTCTTAACTAATTAATTACCTTTATTTTTAAATTTAAATATCTTTTAATTCGTTTAATTTTTTTATGATCTAATTTCACCATATTTTTTAAAATTTTGTGCTCATTAATTCAACATTCATTTTGATATATTTTTAAGTGTTTGACGGGAAAAAGATTGTGAAGGTCTTTTTATATGCGGGAATAATGATGTCACGGTAAATATACGGAAAACCCAAACAAACACATACAACTAACACATATACATTTGGACTGTTGTGAAATAAATTCACTAAGCGGGTAGGGAATTGCGAGAAGAGTTGGGTTAGCAATTCATTTACTATATTTATTATATAATTATATTTATCGTCGCCGCTGTGCGCGGGTATCCAACTAGTACCAATAATGTGTAAACCATTCTAGATGATAGTGTTTGTTAACAAGTGCTCGTATATTATAAGTATGATTAAATACATTGAATACTTATATATGACTTTTAATTTATATGTGTCGGACAATTCAATAAAAATTAATCCATGTATACTCACATAGCTAACTAATTATCTTTCTTGTAAAAGTGTGTGGAAGATTACACCCAAAAAAATAACTTGGGTCAGGTCATCTTAAATTAATACATTAGATTACATTAATTTTTATGAAAAACTATATTCAGAAACATATGTGGAATGTAATCGCGGATTTAACTCAATATCATATATGTGTCCTTATAAGAGTACTAGCTAGTTTAGTGAAGCATCATGCATAAATTAGACATACATCACAAATTAACACATATAATAGTTGTCAGAATAATGTGTAACCAAACTTTTTACAAGAGTAAAATCGGTGAACTTTAAAGAACTTCGAACATGTGCCGTGTATTAGGATTTTCTTTTAGGAAATTACCATTAGGTGATGGATATGTCGAATAACTATGTACTTATGAGCAACTAAGACCAATTATAAATAGTGTACAACCATTATTAGAAACAATACTCATACAGTATAGACATCAATGAAGTTGTGCATACTACTATTAGAACAAAAACAAAAACGAATAACAATCAATCGAAATACTTACTCAAAATTAAACATGAACATAATCAATAGTATAACAAACACAATAAAAAGGATTACTTTAATTAATAACCTAAGTATTATATTATCTCATAAAAGTTAACAACTATGTAATCTACTACATACCAACAAACACATTAATATAATTATAATAATAGTGATATAATACATGACCCCATATTATTTTGCAAAAACGATAGTACATATAGCTTTGCTGTTAACCCACGAATTACTAATTTAAAGTTTTAAACTACACGATCTGACAATTACTAAATAAAACGTAGTACTATTTTATATTGTATACCATACTCTATAGTAAAATAACTATGAATATAAATATAAAATGGGGTTGCAGACATACCGTACGAAATTGAGAGTAAAGAAAACAAACCAAAATTTTAGAGCGTGCTGATAACGTGTTATAAACAAGAGTTGAGGGAATGCAAATATTCTTCAATTGATCATAATGTATGAGATACAAAAGGGTATATATAAGATATACATTAAGGTAAAACCCTAATAGATAATTGGGTCATGGGCTCCTTATGGGTTATATGGGCATCCACATAATATTATTCATAACACTTCACTCTATTTCATCCCAATTTGAGATGAAGATTATGAAAGTAATTTTTGTGTAATTTACAATCCTTTACTTTCTTCTCCACTCTTAAAAAATCCGAAGAACATATATATTTTTTTTATTACCATATCCCAAACCTTTCCATTTCACTCCAAAAAATAAACTCGGGAGGAAGGGGTATCGTAACATGTTGTTTGTGTCAAATCAAAGCTAGCTCAACATTTAAGATTTCACATTCACACACCAAAAGCACCCCTTCTACCATAGCTTGAGCCGTTTGCATGCCATTTGCTAGTTTTTGGACCCACCATACTCAATTAAAACACAAACTCAAAGTAAAAAAAATAAAAATAAAAATAAAATAAAAAAGATTGAAAATGACACATCTGAGTTTATCCACTTGGCAAATGGCACAAAAAGAGGGTGGTGTGGTAACATACGAAATGATATGCCATTTCCCTTACCACATAGGAATGACATGACAGCAAACCATGATACACCTCTCTCACAATGAGCATGAGAGTAATATTGATTATGTTGGGTTCAGTAAATACCCAAACCCCTTAATTCTAAGATTTGAATAGAAAATACCCTAAGTGTTTAGATTTTTAAACACAAACAAGTCACTGAGCGGAAAGCCACTCAGTGAGCTGTCTTCGGGATACTCAGTAAGAGACAAAGAAGTCTCTCCACTCAGTAAGGCGAAACTTAAGGGTTGAAGACTGAGTGTGGATTCAGTGAGTGATGACAATAACTCACTGAATCCCAAAACTCCTCACCAACTACTATCACTGAAGACAATACTGAAGATAAAGACTGAAGGCTAAAGAGACTGAAGAATGAGCGGGACAAGGCGGGATAAGTTTGAACAGATAAGACGAAGTCCTTATCAACCAAATTCAAACTTTCCCTGAATCGCTAACTACCAGGCTCAGTGCCATCACTGACAAGAAGAAAGCAGCTTTGTCACTTACTCTAAATAGCCAGTGTAAACAGAAGTATTTTGTCTTCTGTAACCTGTCAGTTTGTCCTTTAGGATATAGTTAAAAACCATACATGTATAAATAGTCATAGGAGATGGAGTGAAAGATTTTAAGCTTGTGCAATCAATTGTGAAAAACACACACAAGAAATCTTTCACTCCTCCAAATACGACTATGTCCCTGAGATAGCTCAGTGGTACCTGAATAGTTGTGCTTAGACTTAGCCTAAGCTTCGTGAGGAGTTATACTATACTTGTCATTTCAATCCCAAGTACTATTCCGCAAGTACTTGGGTAATGTATTCTTTTTTATTCGTTTTAATAAAGAATATAAACGTTGAAAATTACTCAGTGTGTTTATCTTGTTAAAACTTATCTTTACTTGCATTACTTCAGTCATGATTCACAATTAGTAGTCTTTAACTGTTTTAAGCTACTTGTGAAACGGGAACAACAAGTGGTATAAGAGAAGGCTGATTTATAAAACTCTTTTTCAAAGCCTCTCAAAAACGTTTTTAAAATCAGGATCCAAACATGGCTGAAATTGATGTGCCCCAACTTGTCGACAAAAAGGGTGGAGCCTATGCTGCTGTTGCACCTTGACTCGAAGTTGGTAAATTTAACAAATGGAAAAAGCGAATGCTTTGCTATTTGACTGGGATGGAACCTTACTACATTAAGTGTATTAATGAAGGTCCATTTATCCCAAAGACTGTTGAAGGTTTACCTAAACCTGAAGCTCAGTGGACTCAGGACGAGAGAAGAATGGTCAACCAGGACCAAAAGGCTCAAAAGCATCATCATATCTTGTCTTCCTGATGATGTTATGGAATATGTCATTGGTTGTAGTACAGCTAAACAAACCTGGAATGACCTGGTCCACAGCTATGAAGGTCCCTCAGATACCAAGGAAAACAGGATTATGGACCTGAAACTTGAGTACAATACCTTCAGGGCTAAAGACTCGGAAACTCTCTCTCAAACTTACACCCAGTATAAAACTTTGTTAAATAAATTGTCTAATGATTGTGTCAAGTTGTCCAAACATGAAATCAATGTTGGTTTTGTTAACAGTCTTCCTGAAAAGTGGTTAAATTTTTCTTAGGGTCTTAGAAATGCAAACCATATTCAGAATCTTGAACTTCCTGAAATCTATTAGAAATTTGTCTATTAGGATAATCCGATAATCTCATTAATAGACGATACCCTGACTTGAAAAAGTCTCAGGAAGTCAAGAAGTCCCTGACAACCACTTCATCACCAATTTCTACTGCCTTTTATTGTGTGGTTCAGGATTTTCAGGAAAATTCAGACGATGGGGCTGATGAGAGAACAAGCGAGGAGTACCTGAATGACTTGAACATTGAGTTTCAGGAAAGGGCACTCCTTGATAACTCTAAATGGTTTATACTAAGGAACAAAAGTTTTTCAAATGCTAAAGCTAATGAGGACACTGAATGTTTCAAGTGTCACAAAAAGGGTCACTCTGCTAAAGATTGTTTTCCAAAAACTATCTCTGAACCCTCTTACAAACCCTCAGGGTCAAATCAGTCCTTATGTTTTAGCAAATTTCAACCAAAAGTCTATCAGTCTCATCAAAATTTTCAAAACAAATATGATCAAAACAAAACTGTTAATACAAATAAGCCGTAAAAACGTTTATTTATATTTTACGATCTTCTATTGTTTTGTCGATAACAAACGTAAAATCATATTAACGAAACAAATAAAATACGTAAATGGTTTGAACTAATAGTTTCTAACATATTCACACTTTCACATAAAACACTAAAACAAGTATAAGTGATTTTATAATACATGTGTACAACAACTAGTGTTTACATATTTGGATAAAATATACACATAACTAGTATGTAGTATATTGGGTAATATAAATGGGTAGAAACTTAAGTATCACAACCCATTGGGCAAATACATTGAATGTAGTTGGGTACAACCCAAAGCCCATAACCCATGGATCTTAACCCATAACCCATTGCATGACATCATGCTTATATCACATATGGATAATACCCATAACCCATGGATCAACCCATACCCAAGTGACTAAGTGCATTGCACTTAAAGATACATTGTATCTAGCCAAAAGATCCATGGTTCAACCCATGACCCATGACCCATAACCAAAATACTCATGGGTAAAGAGGAGCGTTCCACGGATCCCTAGCTTTGTGCTAGCCGGATCCCAAGTAGAAGGGATCCGTGGGATCCGGGGAACAGTAGGATTTTTCCTCTATAAATAGTGAGCCATTTCTTCATTATTTCTCATCCCTTTCTAACACACTTTCCCCCCTGAGTTAAATCTCACTAACCTTAGATCCAAGAGATCTATGTTTGTAGTTTTGTTTTTGTGTGATCTTTTAGGTTCCTCTTAAAGGCAAGATCACCACCTTTGAAGTCAAGCAAGCTCAAGTCCATGAGTTGCCATGCTTCCTCATCATCAAGGCTATTGAAGTACTCTTGTTGATGATCCCTTTCTTTCTTCAAAGAAGTGTAGTGTTGAAGACATTAGTGAAAGATGTCTCAAGTGTCAAGACGAAGATATTAGTGAAGGGTATCTATCGTCTATAGAATAAGCACTTGTGGTAGGTGCTTAGAAGTCAAGACAAAGAAGCATTAGTGAAAGGTGCTTAGAAGTCAAGACAAATAAGCATTAGTGAAAGGTGCTTAGAAGTGAAGACACAAGACATTAGTGAAAGGTGTCTTGTAGATCTAGTCAAAGGCATTTGTGAAAGGTGCCTTAGATGTACATTCGATATGGTGTGTTTCGATGTACAAGATAGACTAGTATTATATCCAAGAATATTGATATCCTTGATGATGTTGTAAAGGAGTAGATCTCCTTTGGGATTAGTCGTTGGTGTAGTGTGGTAGTAGTTCCTCCATTGCAATGGAACTAGGTGCTTAGCCTAGTACCTAATAAAGGGTAGGCGACGTTGTGAAGGTGTAGTTCACCTTGGAGTGAAAGAACTAGGTACTTAGCCTAGTACCTTATAAAGGGTAGGCGACGTTGTGATGGGATTAGTTCTCCTTGGTGTGAAAGAACTCGGTGGTTAGCCTAGCACCGTATAAAGGGTAGGCGACGTTGTGTTAGGTGTGGTTCGCCTTGGTGTGAAAGAACTCGGTATTTAGCTTTGTACTGGAAAAAGATTAAGCGACGTTGTGAAGGCTTCTCCGCCACAAGGAGATTGGTGTAGTGATTACGAACTCTCGAGTAGGTGACTCGGGGAGTGGAGTAGGGCAAGGAAGGTGACCTTGTAGCCGAACCACTATAAATACTTGCGTTGTGGTTTTGTGCTTCTTACTCTTATCTTTTCATTACTTACCTCTATATGTTTGTTTATCAACATCCAACACACACATCCAAATAGATTGACATAAGTCGATCTAAATAGATTAAAATGAAGTTTTAATTGGTAAAACTATTCAACCCCCCCTTCTAGTTTTCCACAATTGGCATCAGAGCTTCGTTACCAAGTTTCTTGAAGTATATTGTACTTTAAAAACTTGATACGATCCATGGTTAATTGAAAACTACAAAGAAGGTTTTTTATAAAAGCAAACACCATGTCTTTCAAAACTATATGTTTGGATGTTGAGTTGATAACAACATTTTTTTTACCTTTTCATTTAAATGCACTAATCTTCTTTGTCATGTTGATTAGTCAAAGCTCATACCCACCAAGCTTTAGGAGTCGCTTGGTAACAAGAATACCTTCCTTAAGAAGGTATCTTAAACGCAAAGGAGCGGGAAAAGTCTAAGTGACATTTGTTGTGTCATTTGTAAAGACATTCCTAAGTGCGCTAGAGGTATGATTCTCCTTTCACCTTGCTTGATAATTAAGTATACCTATTTAGGTATTTATATGATTATCTTTTTGTGCTCATACATGTTTTACATGAAGCTTCGTTAGGAAGCCTTTTTCTTACAATACGTGTTATATTTCTCGTCTATAGTCATAGTATATTAAACTTATGTTTTATTTCTTTTCAATCCAATAATAAAACAAAACACGAATTTCAAAAATTCTCCTTTTCCTATTTATAATCCCACCGTCGGCCACTCTACCAAATCCCCACTTTTTCAAAATCTTCCAATTTCAAAAATTTTCTTTCATTCAAAAATTTCATCTTCCTCCTCACTCCATCTCAACCGAAATCAAGAAAGATTCGTCATCAACATGGTTTACATCGCACTCGTGCTCATCGCCCTAACACTCATCGCACGTGTGTTCCCTATGATGAAGTTCACATACGGAGACATTTACTTTGTGTTGTTAATCTATATTGGGATCATATACCCAATCCTTTGTATCATCCTTAGTATTGAAATGCAATATTATTAATAATCTAGTTTATCTAGGTTGTTATCATAATGTGTTTGTCACTTATTTTGATCTATATGTTTTATATTCTTTTGTGATACATTAGAAGTCATGTATGCATGCTAAAAGAAAATGTAGGTTAAAACATATATCTTGGTATAAAATTATGAGATTAAAAAATCTATGAGCTTTCATATAATCTGGTTCTGTAATTACAGATCTACGGATCCTGAAAGTTATACTAGCCGGATCCCTTTTAAAAAGGAACCGTGGGATCCGTCCTACTGGAAAAAAAATTTCATGCAAATCAAAAACCTCTTTTCTTCTAAGAGTAATACTCCACTTGTATGTCAAAACCATAAGTGAGTTAAGTGTATTTCTTGTTAAAAACCATTGTTAATAAAAATCTAGTAAAAACATTAGATTATCATAAGTTGACCACAAACATCTCCTTTTATTAACTTGTCATTTCTATAGGTTCAACTATGACGCATGAATATGAGTTTGATTTTTCACTCACTAGCGTCTACACTCCGAACATCTCTCTCGAACCCAACACGCCTGGCAATCATGTCCGTGGGTTCAATAATCTTGAAAACCGTCACTTCCACGAAGGACGTATTGTAGACACCTCTCTACAATTCGAAGAAGGTATCAATACCTCCTTCCGAGCCATAGGACTAGAATGTCTTCTTGAAATCAACGAGAAGATATGTCCAAGGTTCATAATGGAATTCTTCCGTCAAGTCGAACTCGTTCATAACGAGGATCGCTCTTTATCTCTTTGGTTTTATATCAAAAATCAAAAGTTCGCTCTAACCCTTGGGTATTTTGCTCACATCCTCCGGATTCCAAATCATGGACAATGTGCCTTCACCGAAGATTGGTCTCTTGATTCTCTTTTCAACTTTAGTGAAGAAAATATTCCATATTGTTCACACATACCCTCTCCGAAAGATTTAAATCGCATAATATGCAAACCTCGACCATATTACTCCGTGTTAGAAATTAGAAAATTCCATAGTGAAGTGTCGGTCACCCCAAATATAATCTAGCATAAGTTAGCTCGTAGACATTACATTATTTACTAGTTATTTAGTTAGTTATTTAGTTTAGTGCAACACCGTAGAGGAAGGACGGGTCTTTACCCACTGTATGCCTGATCCACAGTCCGAAGGAGGACGTTTATTATGTAACTATAAATACCCTCTACCTCCCAAGGTAGAGGGTTGGACCTTTCATTTTTCTCAATCTAACCTTCTATGTTTTCTTTCACTTTCTCTCTCTAGAAAGGCTCCCAGTTTCTCTCTCTAAACTCTTATTGAATTCGATCCATATTATTGTTTGTTATATGTTTATGAAATCCAATATCTTACAAATGGTATCAAGAGCCATGGTTTGATCACTCATCTTTCATGCTCTTTGTTTTGGTAGATTTCATAAGGTTTTTGGGGTATTAAGTGTTTAGGAGAGTTTAAATCATTTGGACAAATTCTAGTGTTAAAGTTTGAATTTTGCTTGTACTTTTGAGTTTAGGATCATCATATGTGTTTAGGTTTTGAATTGGAAAGCTTAAATCATTGAGGTTTGGTCGCTTTTGATTGATAAAGTGGGTATTTGTGAAAAGTGTACAAAGCGAGTTGAGACTCGTAGTTGAGTTTCTTGGATGCGAGTTGCTTCTTCATTAGAAGCGAGTTGGTATAAGCGACTTGTTTCTTTAAGCGAGTTGATTGTGTAGCGAGTTGATACTAAAGAGAGTTGCCTATGCGACTTGTCCAGATTCAACGTATCTTAAGAGAGTTGCCTATGCGAGTTGCTTAAGCGAGTTGCCTATGCGAGTTGTGTTTTATGCGACTTGTCTATTAAGCGAGTTATCTGTTTATGCGACTTGTGTTTCATGCGACTTGTCTATTAAGTGAGTTGTCATCTTATGCGAGTTGTGCCTTAAGCGAGTTGTCGTTTAAGCGATTTGTCATGGAAGCGAGTTGTCCTGGATGCGAGTTGATTGAAGCGGTTTGACCAAAAGTTGACTTTTTACGGCAAAACTTCAAACGGCCATAACTTTTGAACCGTAACTCCGTTTTCAGCGAAATACCAGTCAAAACTAGCGGAACAGGCTGAATATGGTGAGGTTTCTGTTAGGAATTAGAAATTACAGGTATTATAGAGTCGGTCACCTCAAGTATATGTAACCGTTAGATAGCTCGTAGTCGTAGTTATTTTATGTTAAGTAGTATTTAGTTAAATTACACCGTGGAGGACGGACGGGTCTTTACCCACTGTATGCCTGATCCACAGCCCGTAGGTGGCGTTTGTTTGTAAGAAACTATAAATACCCTCTACCTTCCAAGGTAGAGGGTTGGAGCTTCAATACAATTGTTTTTTGTTTCACATAGTTCCCAACTCTCTTCCTTTCTCTCACTAGAACTTTCTCTCTCTAAACTTAGTTAACGCCCCATATGGTTTTGGTTTAGTGTGTTTGTGAAATCTTATATCTAACAATTGGTATCAAGAGCCATGGTTTGATCACTCATCTTTCATGCTTTTTGTTTTGATGGATTTCATAAGGTTTTTGGGGTATTAAAGGTTTAGGAGAGTTTGATTCATTTGGAAAAATTCTAGTGTTAAAGTTTGAATTTTGCGTGTACTTTTGTGTTTAGGATCATCATATGTGTTTATGTTTTGAATTGGAAGGCTTAAATCATTGTGGTTTGGTTGTTTTTGATTGATAAAGTGGTTATTTTTCAAGTTTGTACGAAGCGGGTTGTGTCTCGGATAGCTTTTTCTTCAAAGCGAGTTGCTTTGTTATTGGATGCGAGTTGGTACATGCGACTTGGCTGTTTAGCGAGTTGATTTTATGCGACTTGGGTTCTAAGCGAGTTGTTTCTTTAAGAGACTTGATATCTAAAGCGACTTAGCTATTAAGCGAGTTGTAAATCTAGCGAGTTAAATTAAGCGACTTGGTGTTCAAGCGTGTTGATTGTGTTGCGAGTTGATACTAAAGCGATTTGGCTATTCAGCGACTTGATTCATTAAGCGTGTTGACAGTGTTGCGAGTTGATGCCAATGCGACTTGGCTATTTAGCGAGTTGATTGATTAAGCGAGTTGGTAATTAAGCGAGTTGTGTGGTTAGCGACTTGTTCATTTAGGCTTGTTACTTCTTCGTGATACATTCTTACGGTTGTTCTTTTGGTTTAGTAAAATCCCGTGAAAGAATCAATTTCCCGGTTTAATCAAAGAATAGTAAAATCCCGTAGAACTTGAAACATGTCTACCAACGTTCCTACTATCATCTCCACTGTTGCCGAGGATGTTCAAGCAGCAGGGTCAAATACTCGTCCTCCTATGCTTGACAGAACTGACTACGACTCTTGGGCTCAAAGAATCAGATTGTACTGTCTTGGAAAGGAAAATGGGGTCAACATTCTCAAATCGATTGATGAAGGACCGTATCTAGTTGAGACTACTAGGGACATAATTGATACAGCTAAAGATGGAACGATGATCTATGGAATAGACAGACCAAAGACGTATGATGAGCTCAATGATAAGGAGAAGAAGAGATTCGATGCAGATATCAGGGCTTCTAACATCATACTACAAGGTCTTCCAAAAGACATCTATAAGCTTATCAATTACAACACCGAATCAAAGGCTGTATGGGATAATGTCAAGATGCTTCTTTCTGGTTCTGAATTAACCATGGAAGACAGAGAATCACAACTCTATGATGAATTTGAGCACTTCAAGATGAAACCAGATGAGAGTGTCTATGCGTATTATGTGAGATTCCACAAGCTTGTTAATGACATGAGGAACATCAGAATGACCATGCCTAACATTCAGCTGAACTCAAAGTTTGTAAACAACATGAATCCCGAATGGCACAAGTTTGTCACTTCTGTGAAGCTCACTAAAGGATTGAAGAATACGAATTATGAGCAACTGTATGCCTTCCTTCTTCAGAATGAGAGACATGCCATGTTTGAAAAGAGGATTCTTGAACAATTCAAAACAAATCCAGGAGAGACAAGCTCATCAAATGATTCAACTGCCTTCTACTCAAACATTGGGATTACCACTAAAGCTTCACAAGTTATACCCATGGGTGATGGAACTCACAAACTCATTCCCGATCCAATGTTCAAACAAGCTGATGCTGATGCATCTGTAGGAAACTTCATTAGTCAACTAGCTCTCATGATCAGTCAAAACATGAACACTCTCCCACACACCAACAATAACCTCAGAACAGCATCTAATCTACAAAATCAAGCTACTGTCCGAGATGGGAAGGTTATGGTGCGCCAGTCCAAGAAAGGCAGACGATCGAGAAGGGGTGGAGCAGGTGGAGGCTATGAAGGAAATCGAATCGGGAAGGAATGGAAATCAGTGACAAGTCAAGACAGTTAAGTGTTACAACTGTGGTGGTGAGGGACACATTGCAAGGAATTGCACATCTCCAAAACGTCCTCGGAATGCTGAATACTTCAGGGATAAGATGTTGCTAGTTCAAGCTCAGGACAATGGAGCAACCTTGGATGAAAAAGAGCTGTTGTTTCTTGCTGAAGGGAATGCTAAGACATATGATGCAGATGTGGATGAGCAGCCTATTCAGGAGATTGGTCACAATCATCAGAATGCCTTTCAAGTCGCTGAATGTGATGCATACGACTCTGATGTTGATGATGGACCTACTGCACAAACAATTTTCATGGCTAGCATTTCTCCAATGGTCTCTCCTAAGGTCTCTACTTCACCACAAGCTGGACCATCCAAAGATAAAATCATCTCAGAGATCGTTCAAATCGTTCTGTGGTACCTGGACTCAGGCTGTTCCAAGCATATGACTGGAGACCGGTCGCGGCTCATGAACTTCTTGAGCAAATTCATCAGGACAGTTAGATTCGGGAATGATCATTTCGGTGCAATTAAGGGTTATGGAGATTATGTTGTTGGAAAAAGTGTTATCTCCAGGGTATATTATGTGGAAGGTCTTGGTCATAACCTGTTCTCTGTTGGTCAATTCTGCGATTCTGATCTAGAAGTAGCCTTCAGAAAACATACTTGTTTCGTTAGAGAATTGATGGTAAGGAGCTTTTAAGAGGTTCACGTGGCTCAAATCTATACACCATCTCTATCGAAGATATGATGAAATCTTCTCCAATTTGCTTGTTGTCAAAGGCTTCTAAAACAAAGTCATGGTTATGGCATCGTCGTCTCAATCACTTGAACTTCGGCACCATCAATGATCTCTCCAGAAAGGACTTAGTTATAGGTCTCCCTAGACTTAAATATGAAAAGGGTCATCTTTGTTCAGCATGCCAGTTGGGAAAAAGCAAGAAGTATGCCCATAAACCCAAACCTACAAACTCAATCACAGAAGTTCTCCATACTATTCACATGGACTTATGTGGACCCATGAGAGTGCAGAATATCTTTGGGAAGAAATATGTGTTAGTTGTGGTTGATGATTTCTCTAGATTCACTTGGGTAAAATTCTTAAAGACTAAGGATGAAACTCCAGATATCAACATCAAACTCATCAAACAGCTGCAGGTTCGTCTTAACAAAACGGTCAGAATCATCCGAACAGACAATGGAACTGAGTTTGTTAACAAACAACTTGGTGAGTTTTATGAAAGTATGGGAATCAGTCATCAAAGAAGTATTCCTCGAACTCCTCAACAGAACGGTGTAGTTGAAAGACGAAATCGAACTCTTGTGGAAGCCGCAAGGACTATGCTGATTTACTCAAAAGTTCCAATGTTTCTCTGGGGTGAAGCTATCGCCACTGCATGCTACACACAAAATCGATCCCTAATTCACACTGCTCATGGAAAAACTCCATATGAACTTGTCCACAACAGAAAACCTGATCTTTCATTCCTTCGTGTGTTCGGTGCTTTATGTTATCCAACTAATGATGGTCAAGATTTAGGAAAACTGAGAGCTAAAGCGGACATTGGAGTTTTTGTAGGCTATGCACCTAATAGTAAAGATTACCGAATCTACAACAAGAGAACCCGAAATATCATGGAAACAATTCACGTCCACGTTTGATGAGTGACCGGTCAAATGGCTCTTAGACAATCCAGTTTAGGACCCGCACTTCAAAGCAGTCCCATTGGTTCATCTCTTGTACCAAACTCCTCATCAGCAACTCCGTATGTACCTCCCTCTGAAGATGATTTAAAAAAATTGTTTGATCCAATGTTTGATGAACAATTTGAGCCAAGTAACAATGATATGACAATTCAACCAACAGAGGCTGCTTCTATCCCTGTCAATGATATTAACCCTTCAACTTCTATGTCATTAAGCCAAGAAGCGCGTGCTGCTGACCAATCTGATTCATCAACAAATCTTCAATCATTAAGTGTACATCATGGAAATGCTTCTGATTCACAGGATGAAGTCAATCCCTTTGCCACTCCCGAAGATGCTCCATTTGAAAACATATTTGCTCCTGAATCATCATCAGAACCATCTACTTCAGGAGACATCAATTCTGCTACTTCAGTCCCTCAACAACAGCCGAATGAATACCTCAGAAAATGGACTCACGATCATCCACTAGACAACATAATTGGAAATCCCTCTCGTCCAGTATCCACACGGAAACAACTTGCAACAGATGCCTTATGGTGCTTCTTCAACTCCGTACTCTCTAAGATCGAACCAAAAGATGTTAAATCCGCCATGAATGAAGACAGCTGGTTCAATGCCATGCAAGAAGAAATTCATGAGTTTGATCTACTTGATGTATGGGAATTAGTACCTGCTCCAGATTGTGCTATGATCATTGCTCTAAAATGGATCTTCAAAGTGAAACTTGATGAGCATGGTGATGTGTTAAAGAACAAGGCTCGATTGGTTGCTAAAGGATACCGTCAAGAGGATGGTATTGACTTTGAAGAATCTTTTGCTCCTGTTGCTCGAATCAAGGCCATCAGAATATTCTTGGCTAATGCTGCAAGTAAGAACATGGTAGTCTATCAGATGGATGTAAAGACGGCGTTTCTGAACGGAGATCTTAAAGAAGTCGTCTACGTCAGCCAACCTGAAGGCTTTGTGAATCCAGAGCATCCTACTCACGTTTATCGTTTGAAGAAGGCTTTTTATGGTTTAAAGCAAGCTCCAAGGGCATGGTATGATACGCTATCCAAGTTTCTTCTGTCTACCGGCTTCAGCAAAGGAGCAGTTGATCCAACATTGTTCACCAGGAAGTCAGGCAAACATTTAATTCACGTTCAAATTTATGTTGATGATATTATCTTTGCCTCGACTGACCCCAATGAGTGTGATTGCTTTTCAAAAGAAATGGGTTCCAAATTTCAAATGTCAATGATGGGACAAATGTCATTTTTCTTGGGATTACTGATATGTGCAAAAACACATATCATTTCTTTATCAAATATGACCCAAAATATCCAAGAAAAGCCGTTTATTGCTAATATTTGTTGGTTTCTTGAGTTTATGCATGTGCAGGTACGGATATAACAAAACACACAAATATCAGCAAAATCTGCCAAAAACCGGGCACGAGAGAAAGAAGAGTGCAAAAAGCCGATGCCGGATTCAGTTTTGTGGAATTCTGAGTTTTCAAAGATCAAGATACGATTTCGAGCATAATGGAAGAGTTGTCACTATTGGTCTTTCACTTTATCAAATTACACTTTCACCCCTTTAACTTTCCCATAATTACACATTTAGCCCCTCACTATACCCAAATTACCCTTTACACCCCTCACCCCTCATTTATCCCTAATATCCAAAATCACCTTTACATTTCTCCAAATTACCCAAATGGTCCTTGGCGTTTGAAAACATGCACTAAAAGTCCTTATGTAATAAGCCGGATCCAATATTAATCCAAATTCTACATCACAACAAGTCCGGCCCAAGTCCAAAACCAAGAGCCCAGCCTTTCACCCATTGCCTTACTCGCCCAAATACACCAAACCCACGGGTCAATCCCCAAACCCGGTCAAACCCATCAGTCAAGAAAAGTCAAACAAAAATTAAAAAAAAAAAGGTTTACCCTCTTCCCTGTTTAACCCGTCGCGCCCTTTTTACCCATTCACCACCACCCATATTTACCCACTCCTTCCTCGTACTAGAATCTATCCACCTTCTGGAAGGCTGACTAGGCACTGACAAGTTAAGGATGATCCACGTGTACAAATAGAGCCTCATGATTGGCCGTTACACATCATTGGGTGAATTAGGAAGCTCTAATTGGTTGGTGATGACAAAGAGGAAATTTGTGGCTGTGGATAAGGGTTCTAGGCTCTTCCAAGAGGAATCCCAAGGCTGCAAACGGCTATAAATAGGACCCTCATACTCACAAGATAGTCGTCTTGAGTTTTTTAGAGTCTTAATGTTTTAGCATTTTAATTTCAGTCATTTTTAGTATCCTTCTTTGTATTTTGTTCAAGTTTATTGTCAGTTGTCCCTTGTAATCTCAGTTGTTTATTGAATAAAAAGTTGAGTTCCTTTTTCTTAAATTACTATTGTTGTGTTCTAAAATGATATATTAGCATTTCTTTTCTTTCCAATAAGCTCAGTTAAGCTGATTAATGGCTTAATAATGAGTTGGTAGTCATTTACTAGAGATCTCTTAATTTTCCATTAAAGAATCAAAAAATAAAAAGTCAAACTGCTTATTGGTCTATGCTTATTTTCAAATCAAACCAGTCTTTCATCATCTAGAGGCTGTGCTTTCATCCTCATTTTACCAGCTAGACTCAAAAAAGGGTAAATCCAAGCATTTTTGTACCAAACAGTCCTTAATAAGGAGTGTTTGGCACTAAGGGTTTTTGACCCATTCAAGGTACCTTTTGAGTTAGCTTTGGTTTAATCAATTAGTTTCAGTGGTTATTGTAGTGTTTTTAACATTTACACCATCCTTTATAGAGTTAAAAGTAGTCTTAACCATTTTGGTACCCATAAGCTGTCAAAACAGCTTATGGCTTAATCAGCAGTATAAGTGCCTGTTGAGTCAGTTTGTGAGTCATTTTAGTCCTTTTGGGTCTGTTTCAAACTTTGGTTAAAGGTCACAAGTGTCAAGACACTTTGGTAACATTTCTTTAGCTGTCACTCATTTTTCTCAAAACAGTCACACACCCTTTTTATTTAGCTGATTTTACTGTCTCAATCAAGTCAAAACCCAAAAATTAGTTTTATATAAAGTTTAGTGGTTAAAGTTAGCTTATCTTCAGTTTTTACAAATTTCCAAAAGCTTTTACTAGCTCTGAATCAGCTTTCAAAACAAAGATATCTGTTACACTGATACTCAGCATACAGTGAGTATCATCATACGCTGAGTCCCAAACCACTTTATATCAGATCTGTTTAATCCTTTATTTTGGCTTCAAAAGTGATGAAACTTGGTTTTTGCATTCTTTGGCACATGGTCTAGATCTGCTTCAGCTCATGTTGGAATATTGAGCTTGTTTGCTAGCTTATAAATAAGCTCAAAATACCCCCCCCCCTTGCTTCCTTTAACTGTTGTTATTTCAAAAATCAAAATAAGTTCCTAGGGCGTATTAGACTGTTAGTATAGCTTAAGTCACTCCTAGAAACCTTTAGATAGCTAGCTTACTAGGACTCCCCTCCCCAATAGCTTATTTAAGTCTCCCTTGTAGCTTATTAGCTTAATTTATCTAGTAATCCTTGTTTCAGCATTATCCCTTCTTAATCAATTGCATGCTCCCATAGCTTAATTCTGCTCCCTTTAGATCCTTTTAGGCTCCCTTTAACTAGAATTCAATTTGGTAGCTTGTAGCTTATTCTAGTAGCTTATTAAGACTCCCTTTTCACTACAGCTTAAAATCCCCCCACATAAGCACCTGTTTTGTTAATTTTTATAGAATTAGAATAATATTTTAGACTTTTACTGAATTTTTCATAATTTTTCATCATTGTTTAGTATTTTTCCCAATTTAAAACAGTTTTTAGTACTTTTTAAATAACTTTTATTGCAATTAAATCAGAAAAACTACAAAAAAAATAATTTTTCAATTTTCATAGATTAAGATAAATACAAAAAGCAAAAAAAAAATAATTTTTCTAGATTTTTCATAGCTTATTTTGTAATTTTTAGCCATAAATTAGTGTTTAAATTCGTAGAAAATAGAAAAATCATCAGAAAAATACAAAATTAGTTTTGAAAATTCTCTTAGGTTATTTTAGATTTGTAAAAAATATTTTCATATTTTTCCCTTAAATTTTCATAATTTTTAGTATTTTAAATTAGTTTTAAAAGTTAAAAATTAGTTTTTTTTTATATACAAATAAATTCCAGAAAAATCCTAAAAATTAGTTTTAATTCATAAATAGTTTTTAAATTGCATTTTTAGAGTAAAAGTAATTTTAGGTCATTTTTAGGATATAGATTAGACGTTTTGTTTATTACGTTTTAGTTAATTCTCGTAATTAGGATTTCCCGTAGATTAGATTCCCTTAATTACTTTCCCAATCCCCGTAGTTTTTAATAAAATCAAATATCATCAATCCGAAATATCGAGCATTTTAATAACAAACCTATAACGACGTTGCCCATTCACACCTCGTTGGGAAACAACTCGGATTTACTAATCCGTATCACTATCACTCACGGGATTTGATTAATTATCCTTTTTCCTAAAGGGATTTTAAGTCATTCTTTGTGAATTATTTTTGATATCGATACTGTGGTTTTATCCATACACACACCACCCTAAACCTCAAAGAATCAAATTTTTGCGCCGCTGCCGGGGAGGTCGTGTCGCGACAATATCGTGTAAGGTTTGACGATTAGTGACTCGAGATCCTTCATTCGTGAAGTTACTATTTTTCTATAAAATTAAAAAAGTAAAAAATATTTTCCTTTTTCTTTTGTATATATATATATATATCATATTAAAAATACAAAAAGATTTTCTCTTGTGTTTTTGCTAATAAATAGAAGACACCAATTATATAACATTCTCAACGGAGGTGTTATCATTAATAAGTTCCCGAACCAAAGATCAAAAACTTGCCTTTGTGTCGCTTGTGAGTCGATTTATTTCTATTTGATAAACAAACTGTGTGGTGGGTATAAGGACGGCCTGACATTAAATTGCGGCTGAAAAGAAGCGGGTTTTTAATAAGCTTCGCGCTGACCTAAATAAGCTTCTCCGCTCGCTTGTGCGTTTGTCTTATAGAAGTGATTTATTCACTTGGGATTATTGGTTAAGTTCACTGTTGTTTTCGAATACCGTTCTCTTTTAATTGCCTTGGTTTTTGAAAGTGCATGCGCACTCGTTCTAATAACTACATACTGATACGTGAAACCGCTACAATTCCGAGAAGGCAAAATAGACGTGCTCCATTAGTCGAACCCGAGATTCGAACTAATCCGACTCCGCCCATTGTCGAATTGGCGGAGGACAACCGATCTATGCTAGAACAACTCCAAGCACCCACCGAGGGTTATGGAGAAGCCATCGTCGTCCCGGCAATCGTTGCCGATAACTTTGAGCTTAAACACGGATTGATAAATTTGGTTTCGTCAAGCCAATTTTACGGATTTGAGAGGGACGATCCTCACTCTCATATCCGACGATTTAACAAGCTCACGTCTACGATCAAGTACCGTAACGTTCCGGAAGAGGCTATCAAGCTACTACTCTTCCCGTTTTCACTTGAGGGGCCGCCCGGATTTGGCTCGAAAAACTACCCCCTCGATCGATAACCACATGGGAGAATTTAGTGTCAAAATTCGTGAACGAATTCTTCCCACCGTCTAAAACAACAAGCTTAAAAAATGAAATAACAAAATTCACACAAAGATTTGATGAATCATTTAGTGAGGCATGGGACCGATTCAAAGATTTGCTTAGGCAATGTCCCCATCATGGTTTTTCTGAGTTGCACCAACTTGATACGTTTTATAACGGTTTGAATGAAACTGATCAAGACTCGCTCAATGCCGCCGCGGGTGGTAATTTGTTGACCCGATCAACGAGAGATGCCTTGTCGATTATTGAGAATAAATCTAAAGTTTGTACCTCACGTAGCAAATCGGTTGCTGCCCGAGTGAGTGTTTCACCATCGTCCTCGTCTTACGAAAATACGTCCAGCACCGATGCTAAGATTGAAAAGCTTACGGATATGATACAGGCTTTAGTTAAGATTAAGACAAATAAGGCTAATTCTTCTACACCCGCTCAAGTTAAAGCGGTGGAATCGACTTGTACTACTTGTGGTGGCCCGCATGCCTACTACAATTGTACCGCCACCGATGGAAATCCTTTCGAAGCTAATGCCGTAACCGGAGGTAACCAATACCGTCCTCAAGTTGAACCGAATCTTCATGTTAGTAATCAAATGGGACCTCCGGGATTTCCTCAATCGAACAATCAGACTCGTTTTAATCAGAATCAAGTTCGTGGACCAAATGTTCAAAACCAATTCAAAGCCCCACCAAATCAATACCCGAATCAAGGAGTCAATTACAATCAAGGATATCAAAATTCAAGCTATCAAGCTCCACCTTTGCCTTCAAATGAATTCACAACTTACGTTCAACACAATAATGCTACCATCCAAACCATGCAAACTCAGATTTCAAGTTTGAGAAATGAGTTTCAATCTTCGTTGACTAGACAAAGCAATGAGTTTAGGAATGAGATTCGACTTCAGAACAACAAATTGGATGCTTCACAGAATAAACTCGAAAACATGTTGAATGCTGTTTTGTGTAAGATAAGTCAACCCTCAACTTCGGGCTCTCTTCCGAGTGATACCATTCCCAACCTGAAGGGTGAGTTGAAAGCTATAACCACACGGAGTGGAAAGGCTTATGATGGACCCTCGTTTCCTACTCCGTTGGTGAGGGAGGTGGAACGAGAAACCCAGGGTTTGAATGACAATGTGCAACCCGGATCCGTCCCACCTCCGGTCGTTCAGACTTCGATTCCGGAACCCGATGTTCCGAAGACTACTTTTAAACCTTCACTTCCTTATCCGTCTAGACTTCAAGATCAAAGGATTCGTGATAAAACCAAAAACCAAATGGAGAAATTTGTTGAGATCGTTCAATCCTTGAATTTTAACATCAGTTTCACCGACGCTTTACTTCTCATGCCGAAATTTGCCGCTATGATCAAAAATTTAGTGAGTAATAAGGAAAAGTTGGCCGAAATTGCGAAAACACCGTTGAATGAGAATTGCTCGGCGGTGCTCCTCAAGAAACTTCCCGAAAAGTTAGGAGACCCCGGCAAATTTCTTATCCCTTGTGAGTTTCCGAGAATAGTAAAATGTTCCGCCTTGGCCGATCTTGGCGCGAGCATTAATTTGATGCCCCTTTCGATTTACAACAAACTTTCTCTCCCGGATCTTACTCCTACTAAGATGACTCTCGAACTCGCGGACCGCTCAACTTCTATTCCGAAAGGAATCTCCGAGGACGTCTATGTAAAAGTAGGACCACTTCATTTTCCCGCCGACTTCGTTGTCGTTGACTTTGATGCTGACCCCCGAGTACCTCTTATTCTCGGGAGACCTTTCTTAAGAACGGGCCGTGCGATGATTGATGTTTATGAAGGAGAAATCACTTTACGATCTAACAAGGAAACCGTCTCGTTTAATATTAACCATCCTTCGAGATACTCCTCCAACTATGATGATGCTTCTATTAATCGAATCGACGTTCTTGATATTGCTACAGAGGAGTATGCTCAAAAGCTTCTTGATTTTATGAGTGGCAATCCCACCATTCCTTCTGAAAATATTGAACCATCTTCTGAACCGATTATTGCCGATTCTTCCCCCTCTCTCACTCCGTTCGAGGGAGGTGATTTCGTTTTGGAAGAGATCGAGGAGTTTCTTGCTGATGATGAATCGATTCCACCGGGAATTGATGATGGTGTTTATGATTCGGAGGGAGATATCCGTTATCTTGAGCAATTGTTAAATGAAGATCCATTACCGTCACTCCCTCCGAAGGAAATTACGATCGAAGAGCTCAAAGAAGTACAAACGTCTGATGAAAAGCTTCTCGAGCCCGAGCTCAAAGATTTACCTCCTCATCTTGAATACGCTTTTCTTGAAAAACCAAACAAATTTCCCGTCATCATTGCTAAAAACTTGAAAGATGAGGAGAAAACCGCACTTTTGGATGTCCTTCGAAAACATAAAAATGCAATCGCTTGGCAAATTTCGGATATCAAAGGAATCAATCCTCGTTTCTGTACCCACAAAATTCTGATGGAGGATGATTGTAAACCCGTGATTCAACAACAACGTAGGGTTAACCCAAAAATTCATGACGTCATCAAAAAGGAAGTTCTTAAACTCCTCGACGCTGGAATCATTTACCCGATCTCCGATAGCTCATGGGTTAGCCCTATCCATTGTGTCCCTAAGAAAGGAGGAATGACCGTCGTTGCTAACGAAGAAAATGAGTTGATTTCCACACGCCTCGTCACCGGATGGAGGGTGTGTATTGATTATCGAAAATTGAACGATGCTACTCGTAAGGACCATTTCCCGCTACCTTTTATGGATCAGATGCTCGAACGTTTAGCGGAAATGAGTTCTATTGCTTTCTCGATGGTTTCTCCGGTTATTTTCAAATCCCGATCGATCCGAAGGATCAGGAGAAAACCACTTTCACATGCCCTTATGGAACTTTTGCTTACCGACGCATGCCTTTTGGGCTATGCAATGCTCCCGGTACATTCCAGAGGTGCATGATGGCTATTTTTCATGACATGATCGAGAAGTCTATGGAAGTTTTTATGGATGATTTCTCGGTTTATGGAGATTCTTTCACGTCTTGCCTCTCTCATCTAGACCACATGCTTAAACGGTGTGAAGATACCAATTTGGTCTTGAATTGGGAGAAGTGCCATTTCATGGTTCGAGAGGGCATTGTCCTCGGCCATAAGATTTCAAAATCTGGGATTGAGGTCGACCGAGCTAAAGTCGACGTTATAGCTAAACTCCCTCATCCCACTACCGTCAAAGGTATTCGGAGCTTTTTGGGTCATGCCGGTTTCTATCGCCGTTTCATCCAAGATTTCTCTAAGATAGCCCGCCCTCTGACCCATCTCCTTGAAAAGGATGCTCCGTTTATCTTCACCAATGAATGTGTTGAAGCGTTTAACATTCTTAAAAAGAAATTAACTGAGGCACCGATCTTAGTTGCCCCCGACTGGGATTTGCCCTTTGAACTTATGTGTGATGCAAGTGATTACGCAATTGGGGCAGTCTTGGGGCAACGAAAATCGAAACATTTTCAACCCATACACTATGCGAGTAAGACATTGTCTGAGGCCCAACACAATTACACGACTACTGAAAAGGAATTATTAGCCGTTGTTTACGCTTTCGAGAAATTTCGACCCTACCTTGTCTTATCGAAGACCATAGTGTATACCGACCATTCTGCTCTCAAGTATCTTTTGGCAAAGCAAGATGCTAAGCCACGATTACTTCGTTGGGTTCTCCTCCTTCAAGAATTTGATGTTACTATTCTTGACAAAAAAAGAGCGGAGAACCTTGCTGCCGATCACCTTTCTAGACTTGAGAATCCCCATCAAAGTGTGCTCGAGAAAAAAGAGATCACGGAAACATTTCCTCTTGAGACACTTGGGATGATTGCTAAGCAAGACCCGAACACCCCATGGTTTGCCGACTTTGCAAATTACCATGCGGGCAATTTCATCGTGAAAGGGATGTCGTCCCAACAAAAGAAAAAGTTTTTCAAAGATGTTAAGCATTATTTCTGGGACGACCCCTACTTGTTTAGGATTTGTGCGGATCAAGTAATCCGGCGGTGTGTTCATGGCCAAGAGGCTCTTGATATTCTTCATGCTTGCCATAACGGACCCACTGGTGGCCATCATGGTGCAAGCTACACCGCTAAGAAGGTTTTTGATTCCGGGTTTTATTGGCCAACCATATATCGAGATGCTCATGATTTAGTTAAATCTTGTGATTCTTGCCAACGTCAAGGGAAAATTTCGTAAAAGGATGAAATGCCACAAAATGCTATTCAAGTTTGTGAGATTTTTGACGTGTGGGGCATCGATTTTATGGGGCCATTTCCATCATCTAGAGGTAATAAGTATATCATCGTGGCCGTCGACTACTTGTCTAAATGGGTTGAAGCGAAGGCGCTCCCCACCAATGACGCCCGAGTGGTTGTTAAGTTCTTGAAGAATTTGTTTTCCCGATTCGGAGCACCTCGTGCTATCATCAGTGATCGCGGTACCCATTTCTGTAATGAACAATTCGCTAAAGTTATGGCTAAATATGGAGTTACCCATCGTCTTTCTACCGCGTATCACCCGCAAACGAGCGGACAAGTTGAGGTTTCCAATCGTGGTTTGAAAAGGATTTTAGAAAGGACTGTAGGAGAAAATCGAGCTTCATGGGCCGATAAGTTAGATGATGCATTATGGGCTTTCCGCACCGCATACAAGACACCCATCGGATGCACCCCATTTAAGTTGGTGTATGGAAAAGCTTGTCACTTGCCCATTGAGCTCGAGCATAAGGCATACTGGGCCTTGAAACATGCAAACTTTGATCTTAAGACCGCGGGTGATCACCGGAAAATTCAATTGAATGAATTAAACGAACTTAGGGATCAGGCCTACGAGAATTCTTTGATTTTCAAAGAGAAGACTAAGAGAATTCATGATGCTAAAATCAAAAACCGCGTTTTCAACGTTGGTGATCAAGTTCTCCTCTTTAACTCTCGATTGAAGATATTCTCGGGCAAACTCAAAACTCGTTGGTCCGGACCATTCACCATCGCTCAAGTTTTCCCGTATGGAACGGTAGACCTTCTCAGCCAGATGGCCCAAATTTCAAGGTGAATGGTCATCGTGTGAAACATTATTTTGGAGGGGACATCCCATCTATGGTTGTCTCGGATCTCCAAACTTTCCCCAAGGACAATTGAATTCGGGGATCGAGTCAAGCTAGCGACTCGGTAATCAAAAACAGTAGCGCTTCGTGGGAGGCACCCCATGCTTATCTCTATCTTCTTTCTATTTTCTAATAAGTGACGTGAAGGGGTCAGCCTCTTCGATTTCTCGTGTTTGGTTGTTTGTGATATTGTGTTTAGGATGTTCCCGATATGAAGACTCTCGTGCTCAAAGTTTGTCATTTTCTCCACTCGAGTTTCATGATCGATGCAGATGGAAATCCGATATCCTAATCTTATCGATTAACGTTAATCTTTGAGCATACTTAATAAACGGTTTTAGATTTTCGTGATACCCTTGCCTTTAAACATTGAGGACAATGTTTCGTTTTAGTATGGGGTAGGGTAATCTTCGATTTGATTTGACCGCACTTGCTTGTTTTTTGTCATGTATTCTCGCAACCCCGTTTTTCCTTAGAAAATGAAAAAATTGTGCTATATATGAGAAAATTTAAAAATTTTTAAGCTTTTGTTAAGTCTTTTTGATTGAAAAGTTTGCTAGTCTCTTAGACAAGAAGCTATAAAATGCGAATTCTAGCTCACAAGGCCAAGATTTTGCAAGTTTCCCTGAGTGATTTTAAATATGCATGACTTGAGATCATTAGACGAAGCATTTGCTAAGTTTATATATGTTTTGACACCTTGTTAACTTTCCGCTGGTGAGAGTAGGAATAGAATTCTGACTTGACCGGGCGTGTTGAGCCCTAGCTTGTTCCCTTAACCATAGGTAATCTAAAAAATTATCGGCTAAGCATCCGCGGATCTCATTATTTGGGATTTTAAATTTGCGGAGATCGAGGAATGATAGAGTTACTTATGAGTTTAGATGCTAAGCGTGGAGTAGATGGTTCTCTTTAGAGCCCATCGAAGGTACTTATGGCTTTTTGTTCCCACAAAATTGTTTCACCCCATATCTGTCAAATAATAATTAGAGATGTTGAGTTTTTGACGATAGTTAGTTCTTTGTCTTCTTTAGAGAATCCTTGCCCATGAGAGTTGGGTACACATCGAGGTACTGTCAGTGTTGCGGTGTAATAGACAACTGATTCCTGATAGTTTGCTGCTATTGTTTCTATTGTTATAAAAGCTGGAGTTTGGCACAAAAAATTAACATGAAATAAAGCCCAAATGTTTTAAAATTAAAAAATCCAAAGCTATAAAAGTTGTCTTAGACTTCTATAAAGGCAGAGGAAAATCCAAAGTCATAATAAGACTTCTGATAAAGCGGTAATCCCATTGAGTTAGTAGTTTAAAAGACCAAGGGCCTAAATTGCAAAAATGCAAATGTGCTGAAATAGTGTTAAGCCAAACTTCGGATCCGGGAGATGTCTTAATAAAACTTCTGTCTCTGGACTCGTAGATGAGTTGTCTCGGTCGCCATAAAAAGGATATTCTCCCTAAATCGTGTGAAATTAGGACCTTGATGTGGACCTCATTCTTGTGTGCAATGGTTTTCGAGGGAAGGTGGATAACTAATTAGCGACTTAGCTTTGTATCTTTATCGGAATAAAATTATCGAAATGAGAAAATTGAAGAAATTCATTTCTCACAAAAATAAAAAAATCTAGAGGAAAATAGGAAAATGGGAGCAAAAGGTAATTACACAAGTAACTTCCATGGGTAGTGTTAGCATCTAGAATCATTTTTAACAATGATTTCGATTTTACGCTTAGTTTGGGACTTGTGAAAAATCAGGGACGATGTATTCTATCCGTATGGTCACTTCACGCTGTGTTGTGTTTCCTACTTCGTGATCCTAACGTGTCGTTTGAAAAATGTTGGAGTTATTGATCGACATGAAAGTTCAACAAACCGTCACTCATAATCGGAATGTGCTTAATCGTAATATCTACATATGAATTAAAAGGTAAACGGGGCGTTTTTAGAATTAAGGGTTCTTAATCTCTTTTGAGGAATCTTTGCTACTTCTTCATAGGTTTAGTAGAAAGAGATTGAAATCCTTAGTTTTAGAAGCGTGAGTTGATTGCATTGCGTGAGGACACGACAATGGTCTCGTCTGGGGTATTTTGATATGTGCAAAAACACATATCATTTCTTTATCAAATATGACCCAAAATATCCAAGAAAAGCCGTTTATTGCTAATATTTGTTGGTTTCTTGAGTTTATGCATGTGCAGGTACGGATATAACAAAACACACAAATATCAGCAAAATCTGCCAAAAACCGGGCACGAGAGAAAGAAGAGTGCAAAAAGCCGATGCCGGATTCAGTTTTGTGGAATTCTGAGATCGAGATACAGATTTCTGAGCATAATGGAAGAGTTGTCACTATTGGTCCTTCACTTTATCAAATTACACTTTCACCCCTTTAACTTTCCCATAATTACACATTTAGCCCCTCACTATACCCAAATTACCCTTTACACCCCTCACCCCTCATTTATCCCTAATATCCAAAATCACCTTTACATTTCTCCAAATTACCCAAATGGTCCTTGGCGTTTGAAAACATGCACTAAAAGTCCTTATGTAATAAGCCGGATCCAATATTAATCCAAATTCTACATCACAACAAGTCCGGCCCAAGTCCAAAACCAAGAGCCCAGCCTTTCACCCATTGCCTTACTCGCCCAAATACACCAAACCCACGGGTCAATCCCCAAACCCGGTCAAACCCACCAGTCAAGAAAAGTCAAACAAAAATAAAAAAAGGTTTACCCTCTTCCCTGTTTAACCCGTCGCGCCCTTTTTACCCATTCACCACCACCCATATTTACCCACTCCTTCCTCGTACTAGAATCTATCAACCTTCTGGAAGGCTGACTAGGCACTGACAAGTTAAGGATGATCCACGTGTACAAATAGAGCCTCATGATTGGCCGTTACACATCATTGGGTGAATTGGGAAGCTCTAATTGGTTGGTGATGACAAAGAGGAAATTTGTGGCTGTGGATAAGGGTTCTAGGCTCTTCCAAGAGGAATCCCAAGGCTGCAAACGGCTATAAATAAGACCCTCATACTCACAAGATAGTCGTCTTGAGTTTTTTAGAGTCTTAATGTTTTAGCATTTTAATTTCAGTCATTTTTAGTATCCTTCTTTGTATTTTGTTCAAGTTTATTGTCAGTTGTCCCTTGTAATCTCAGTTGTTTATTGAATAAAAAGTTGAGTTCCTTTTTCTTAAATTACAATTGTTGTGTTCTAAAATGATAGATTAGCATTTCTTTTCTTTCCAATAAGCTCAGTTAAGCTGATTAATGGCTTAATAATGAGTTGGTAGTCATTTACTAGAGATCTCTTAATTTTCCATTAAAGAATCAAAAAATAAAAAGTCAAACTGCTTATTGGTCTATGCTTATTTTCAAATCAAACCAGTCTTTCATCATCTAGAGGCTGTGCTTTCATCCTCATTTTACCAGCTAGACTCAAAAAAGGGTAAATCCAAGCATTTTTGTACCAAACAGTCCTTAATAAGGAGTGTTTGGCACTAAGGGTTTTTGACCCATTCAAGGTACCTTTTGAGTTAGCTTTGGTTTAATCAATTAGTTTCAGTGGTTATTGTAGTGTTTTTAACATTTACACCATCCTTTATAGAGTTAAAAGTAGTCTTAACCATTTTGGTACCCATAAGCTGTCAAAACAGCTTATGGCTTAATCAGCAGTATAAGTGCCTGTTGAGTCAGTTTGTGAGTCATTTTAGTCCTTTTGAGTCTGTTTCAAACTTTGGTTAAAGGTCACAAGTGTCAAGTGGTAACATTTCTTTAGCTGTCACTCATTTTTCTCAAAACAGTCACACACCCTTTTTATTTAGCTGATTTTACTGTCTCAATCAAGTCAAAAACCCAAAAAAATTAGTTTTATATAAAGTTTAGTGGTTAAAGTTAGCTTATCTTCAGTTTTTACAAATTTCCAAAAGCTTTTACTAGCTCTGAATCAGCTTTCAAAACAGCATACTGTTACAGCTGATACTCAGCATACAGTGAGTATCATCATACACTGAGTCCCAAACCACTTTATATCAGATCTGTTTAATCCTTTATTTTGGCTTCAAAAGTGATGAAACTTGGTTTTTGCATTCTTTGGCACATGGTCTAGATCTGCTTCAGCTCATGTTGGAATATTGAGCTTGTTTGCTAGCTTATAAATAAGCTCAAAATACCCCCCCCTTGCTTCCTTTAACTGTTGTTATTTCAGAAATCAAAATAAGTTCCTAGGGCGTATTAGACTGTTAGTATAGCTTAAGTCACTCCTAGAAACCTTTAGATAGCTAGCTTACTAGGACTCCCCTCCCCAATAGCTTATTTAAGTCTCCCTTGTAGCTTATTAGCTTAATTTATCTAGTAATCCTTGTTTCAGCATTATCCCTTCTTAATCAATTGCATGCTCCCATAGCTTAATTCTGCTCCCTTTAGATCCTTTTAAGCTCCCTTTAACTAGAATTCAATTTGGTAGCTTGTAGCTTATTCTAGTAGCTTATTAAGACTCCCTTTTCACTACAGCTTAAAATCCCCCCACATAAGCACCTGTTTTGTTAATTTTTATAGAATTAGAATAATATTTTAGACTTTTACTGAATTTTTCATAATTTTTCATCAATGTTTAGTATTTTTCCCAATTTAAAACAGTTTTTAGTACTTTTTAAATAACTTTTATTGCAATTAAATCAGAAAAACTACAAAAAAAATAAATTTTCAATTTTCATAGATTAAGATAAATACAAAAAGCAAAAAAAAAAAAAAAAATCTAGATTTTTCATAGCTTATATTGTAATTTTTAGCCATAAATTAGTTTTAAATAGTTTTTAAATTCGTAGAAAATAGAAAAATCATCAGAAAAATACAAAATTAGTTTTAAATCCGCCATGAATGAAGACAGCTGTTTCAATGCTAACTCCGTACTCTCTAAGATCGAACCAAAAGATGTTAAATTCGTAGAAAATAGATGTTAACTCCGTACTCTCTAAGATCGAACCAAAAGATGTTAAATCCGCCATGAATGAAGACAGCTGGTTCAATGCCATGCAAGAAGAAATTCATGAGTTTGATCTACTTGATGTATGGGAATTAGTACCTGCTCCAGATTGTGCTATGATCATTGCTCTAAAATGGATCTTCAAAGTGAAACTTGATGAGCATGGTGATGTGTTAAAGAACAAGGCTCGATTGGTTGCTAAAGGATACCGTCAAGAGGATGGTATTGACTTTGAAGAATCTTTTGCTCCTGTTGCTCGAATCAAGGCAATCAGAATATTCTTGGCTAATGCTGCAAGTAAGAACATGGTAGTCTATCAGATGGATGTAAAGACGGCGTTTCTGAACGGAGATCTTAAAGAAGTCGTCTACGTCAGCTAACCTGAAGGCTTTGTGAATCCAGAGCATCCTACTCACGTTTATCGTTTGAAGAAGGCTTTTTATGGTTTAAAGCAAGCTCCAAGGGCATGGTATGATACGCTATCCAAGTTTCTTCTGTCTACCGGCTTCAGCAAAGGAGCAGTTGATCCAACATTGTTCACCAGGAAGTCAGGCAAACATTTAATTCACGTTCAAATTTATGTTGATGATATTATCTTTGCCTCGACTGACCCCAATGAGTGTGATCGCTTTTCAAAAGAAATGGGTTCAAAATTTCAAATGTCAATGATGGGACAAATGTCATTTTTCTTGGGATTACTGATATGTGCAAAAACACATATCATTTCTTTATCAAATATGACCCAAAATATCCAAGAAAAGCCGTTTATTGCTAATATTTGTTGGTTTCTTGAGTTTATGCATGTGCAGGTACGGATATAACAAAACACACAAATATCAGCAAAATCTGCCAAAAACCGGGCACGAGAGAAAGAAGAGTGCAAAAAGCCGATGCCGGATTCAGTTTTGTGGAATTCTGAGTTTTCAAAGATCAAGATACAGATTTCTGAGCATAATGGAAGAGTTGTCACTATTGGTCTTTCACTTTATCAAATTACACTTTCACCCCTTTAACTTTCCCATAATTACACATTTAGCCCCTCACTATACCCAAATTACCCTTTACACCCCTCACCCCTCATTTATCCCTAATATCCAAAATCACCTTTACATTTCTCCAAATTACCCAAATGGTCCTTGGCGTTTGAAAACATGCACTAAAAGTCCTTATGTAATAAGCCGGATCCAATATTAATCCAAATTCTACTTCACAACAAGTCCGGCCCAAGTCCAAAACCAAGAGCCCAGCCTTTCACCCATTGCCTTACTCGCCCAAATACACCAAACCCACGGGTCAATCCCCAAACCCGGTCAAACCCACCAGTCAAGAAAAGTCAAACAAAAATAATAAAAAAAAAAGGTTTACCCTCTTCCCTGTTTAATCCGTCGCGCCCTTTTTACCCATTCACCACCACCCATATTTACCCACTCCTTCCTCGTACTAGAATCTATCCACCTTCTGGAAGGCTGACTAGGCACTGACAAGTTAAGGATGATCCACGTGTACAAATAGAGCCTCATGATTGGCCGTTACACATCATTGGGTGAATTAGGAAGCTCTAATTGGTTGGTGATGACAAAGAGGAAATTTGTGGTTGTGGATAAGGGTTCTAGGCTCTTCCAAGAGGAATCCCAAGGCTGCAAACGGCTATAAATAGGACCCTCATACTCACAAGATAGTCGTCTTGAGTTTTTTAGAGTCTTAATGTTTTAGCATTTTAATTTCAGTCATTTTTAGTATCCTTCTTTGTATTTTGTTCAAGTTTATTGTCAGTTGTCCCTTGTAATCTCAGTTGTTTATTGAATAAAAAGTTGAGTTCCTTTTTCTTAAATTACTATTGTTGTGTTCTAAAATGATAGATTAGCATTTCTTTTCTTTCCAATAAGCTCAGTTAAGCTGATTAATGGCTTAATAATGAGTTGGTAGTCATTTACTAGAGATCTCTTAATTTTCCATTAAAGAATCAAAAAATAAAAAGTCAAACTGCTTATTGGTCTATGCTTATTTTCAAATCAAACCAGTCTTTCATCATCTAGAGGCTGTGCTTTCATCCTCATTTTACCAGCTAGACTCAAAAAAGGGTAAATCCAAGCATTTTTGTACCAAACAGTCCTTAATAAGGAGTGTTTGGCACTAAGGGTTTTTGACCCATTCAAGGTACCTTTTGAGTTAGCTTTGGTTTAATCAATTAGTTTCAGTGGTTATTGTAGTGTTTTTAACATTTACACCATCCTTTATAGAGTTAAAAGTAGTCTTAACCATTTTGGTACCCATAAGCTGTCAAAACAGCTTATGGCTTAATCAGCAGTATAAGTGCCTGTTGAGTCAGTTTGTGAGTCATTTTAGTCCTTTTGAGTCTGTTTCAAACTTTGGTTAAAGGTCACAAGTGTCAAGACACTTTGGTAACATTTCTTTAGCTGTCACTCATTTTTCTCAAAACAGTCACACACCCTTTTTATTTAGCTGATTTTACTGTCTCAATCAAGTCAAAAACCCAAAAAAATTAGTTTTATATAAAGTTTAGTGGTTAAAGTTAGCTTATCTTCAATTTTTACAAATTTCCAAAAGCTTTTACTAGCTCTGAATCAGCTTTCAAAACAGCATACTGTTACAGCTGATACTCAGCATACAGTGAGTATCATCATACACTGAGTCCCAAACCACTTTATATCAGATCTGTTTAATCCTTTATTCTGGCTTCAAAAGTGATGAAACTTGGTTTTTGCATTCTTTGGCACATGGTCTAGATCTGCTTCAGCTCATGTTGGAATATTGAGCTTGTTTGCTAGCTTATAAATAAGCTCAAAATACCCCCTTGCTTCCTTTAACTGTTGTTATTTCAGAAATCAAAATAAGTTCCTAGGGCGTATTAGACTGTTAGTATAGCTTAAGTCACTCCTAGAAACCTTTAGATAGCTAGCTTACTAGGACTCCCCTCCCCAATAGCTTATTTAAGGCTCCCTTGTAGCTTATTAGCTTAATTTATCTAGTAATCCTTGTTTCAGCATTATCCCTTCTTAATCAATTGCATGCTCCCATAGCTTAATTCTGCTCCCTTTAGATCCTTTTAAGCTCCCTTTAACTAGAATTCAATTTGGTAGCTTGTAGCTTATTCTAGTAGCTTATTAAGACTCCCTTTTCACTACAGCTTAAAATCCCCCCACATAAGCACCTGTTTTGTTAATTTTTATAGAATTAGAATAATATTTTAGACTTTTACTGAATTTTTCATAATTTTTCATCATTGTTTAGTATTTTTCCCAATTTAAAACAGTTTTTAGTACTTTTTAAATAACTTTTATTGCAATTAAATCAGAAAAACTACAAAAAAAATAATTTTTCAATTTTAATAGATTAAGATAAATACAAAAAGCAAAAAAAAATAATTTTTCTAGATTTTTCATAGCTTATTTTGTAATTTTTAGCCATAAATTAGTTTTAAATAGTTTTTAAATTCGTAGAAAATAGAAAAATCGTCAGAAAAATACAAAATTAGTTTTGAAAATTCTCTTAGGTTATTTTAGATTTGTAAAAAATATTTTCATATTTTTCCCTTTAATTTTCATAATTTTTAGTATTTTAAATTAGTTTTAAAAGTTAAAAATTAGTTTTTTTTTATATACAAATAAATTCCAGAAAAATCCTAAAAATTAGTTTTAATTCATAAATAGTTTTTAAATTGCATTTTTAGAGTTAAAGTAATTTTAGGTCATTTTTAGGATATAGATTAGACGTTTTGTTTATTACGTTTTAGTTAATTCTCGTAATTAGGATTTCCCGTAGATTAGATTCCCTTAATTACTTTCCCAATCCCCGTAGTTTTTAATAAAATCAAATATCATCAATCCGAAATATCGAGCATTTTAATAACAAACCTATAACGACGTTGCCCATTCACACCTCGTTGGGAAACGACTCGGATTTACTAATCCGTATCACTATCACTCACGGGATTTGATTAATTATCCTTTTTCCTAAAGGGATTTTAAGTCATTCTTTGTGAATTATTTTTGATATCGATACTGTGGTTTTATCCATACACACACCACCCTAAACCTCAAAGAATCAATTACAAATTTCACAAAGTCCCGGAAGCATTTTCATAAATCAATCTAAATATGCAAATGAGATTTTAAAGAAATTTGGATTTGATTCTAGTGACCCTGTTGACACTCCCATGATTGAGCGTACTAAACTGGATGAGGACCACTCAGGGATCATGGTAGACCAAACAAAATATCGAAGCATGATCGGATCCCTGATGTACCTCACTGCCAGTAGACCTGATATTCTGTTCGCTGTATCCATGTGTGCTAGATACCAGGCTAAGCCTACCAAAAAGCACCTTGAAGCAGTTAAACGGGTCTTTTGGTACCTCCAAGGAACCATCAACTTGGGACTTTGGTACCCGAAGGACACCGATATGTCACTAACAACATATGCAGATGCAGATCATGCAGGGTGTCAAGATACTCGTCGGAGTACGTCTGGAGGTGCTCAGTTTTTGGGTGATAAGCTTGTGAGCTGGTCATCAAAGAAGCAAATGAGTACTTCTATTTCTTCTACAGAGGCTGAATACATAGCCATGTCATCTTGTTGTGCTCAAATCCTATGGATGAGATCTCAATTAACTGACTATGACTTTGTATTCAACAAAATCCCTCTGTACTGTGATAATAAAAGTGCTATTGCTCTCTCATGCAACAATGTTCAACACTCAAGAGCAAAGCATATCGACATTCGACATAATTTCATCAGGGAACAAGTGGAAAGAGGTGTGGTGGAACTCTATTTTGTGAGGACTGAATACCAGTTAGCAGACATCTTCACCAAAGCTCTTCCAAGAGAACGTTTTGAGTTTATTCTTCCACGACTTGGCTTGAAAAGCCTTCAACCAGAAACACTCAAACGTCTTCAAGAGGAAGACGAGGAGTAAAGGTCTATCTTCATCTATCTCTTTGTATATATTTTTTTTCAAAAAGCAAAATACAAAATTACAAAACCTTCAAAAATCAAATAGAAAATTATAAAACTTTCAAAATCCATAAAAATGTGAAAAATTCGAAAAATCCTCAAAAAAATATTGTCATTTTGTCATGATTTTCTCGATTCGATATCATCTACGGACTTTGTGTTGATATTCAAAGAATGTCACGGGTCTTTAGATGTTCATCGAATGTACATAGTTTTTCAAAAAAAAAATGAGGCGAAGAAAAATGGTGGTTTATTGTCATTTCAGGCAGTAACCCGTGTTGAAAAGAAAGAACAGAGCCATACCTTATCTTGTTTTTCGAATCTCATGCTCTGATTCTATAAATAATTCTCACTATCCAATGAAAACGAATTGATTTGAAAAATTACTCGGGCTTAATTTCTGAAAATCATTTGTACTAAACGGTTGCTAAAACTATCTATCTCTCAATCAACAACTCACGTCATTGATTGAGGGGGAGAATGACTTTTAATTAAAAAATTAAAAAGTGTATTTTTTTCAAACAATGGTTTGTTTTCAAAAGATATTCAAGCATGTTTAAATCTTTGGAGTTAAAGTCTCAAAATTCGATCCTTATCAGTTAAAACATTTTCAAAATCAAGTCACAATTCTCCTTAAAAAGCTTTCAAAAAAAAAAAAAAAAACAATTTAAAGCTACTGAGAATTTGTGATTTAAATTGGATTTAAACTGATAATTCGATAAATGGTTTCATAAGTGATTAGTATGTTTGCCTCCCCGCAAGTGACAAACGATTTCAAAATTTTCCATGCACACGTTGAGGGGGAGCATCTATCTTAAACCACAAATATTTGAAACGTGATCAATGTGCAGTCTTTTCCTAATATGTGCAAAACATTCTCAAACAAATATTTGAAACGTGATCAATGTGCTACTGGTTGTTACCAAGGTAACACTGGTATTGAAGACAAGACGTCATGGACCCAGTGACGCACTGCACTAACTTCCCAAGCTACTCAAGTTCCTCTTAAAAGGGCTTGTTTCATTCTCACGGGGAACCGAAATAATCTATCGACTTCCTCTTAGAGATAGTTGGTATTGAAGAAGGAGACCCTCTCCCTAGTCCCCGGCATAGGAACCAAATATGCACAAATTGAGTCTAGAGCCACGAGATCACCAATTAATCTCTTTAGGACACTTATTTCTTGAAGACTCACTATTTCACACAATGTGGAATGTGAGATTATATCTTATGAGTCCTACGCACTATCCTTGTAGTATTGCCAAGACTTGATTGTGTCATATGGACCTCATCAGTGGAGCGATTCAAAATTGAATCAATCCAGGTCCAAGAAAATGGATTGACGGATACCTTTGAAAAACCGGTCGTTGTGCTTAAAAACTCTTTTCTCTAGCACATCGACTGTGTACAATTATTTCAAATCAAAAGGTGTTTATGATTGATAAATGATTTTTCACTAAAACTTCGTTGTATTGCAAAAACAATTTCTATTGAGCGATACACGATTGTTTTTCCAAATTTCTTTTCATCAATCAGTGAATCTCTATTCGCTGGTTCACTCACTCTGTGTTGTCTTCTTTGAGACGCTCCGGTTTGAGAACGGCTAGAGCAGCTGCGAAACCCTGTCAAGGAAATTCTTCGGAATTATACCTGATCACAGGCAGTACTTGTACTGATCAACGGGGAACCGTGGGCCGTGTACCTCAATTCATCGAAAGTGATCAAAGACACTTCCGTGCGCTCTATTGCTAACTGTCTTATGCAGGTACACCCCGACGTTTGCAGCTGATCAGAATAGGAGCGGTCAATCCAAAGCCGCATGCTCACACAACACATTCATATCTAAAGATATCATGATTGGTGCATCAATGACTCTGATATTTTCAATCCATGCTTCTGCTACGCTGCTGTCAAAATCATGAATCAACGAAAGCTTCCGCTACTCTGATAAGAATAAATCATGATCCAGAATGTGAGCATGTCGGTCCAAATGTCACAACATCACTAATTACCAACACCACAAAGGTTGAGACAGAGATTTAATGTGGCTGATGATCTCAAAGCTGGCTCAAAACTCAGTATCACGTGGATCAGTTAAAGACCTCCACTCAGATTATCCAAACATGCATTAATGAAGAATCAAAGACTACGAGCTACAGAACAAAGAACATGGACAAGAATCCAAGAACAATCTCAATGTATTATCTGTTTGTATTCAATGTAATTTTAATGTGTGTTTGAGGTGACCTCCCTTAGGGGGAGACTGTTAGGAATTAGAAATTCCAGGTATTAAAGAGTCGGTCACCTAAAGTATATGTAATCATTAGATAGCTCGTAGTCATAGTTATTTTATGTTAAGTAGTATTTAGTTAAGCTACACCGTGGAGGACGGACGGGTCTTTACCCACTGTATGCCAGATCCACAGCCCGTAGGTGGCGTTTGTTTGTAAGAAACTATAAATACCCTCTACCTTCCAAGGTAGAGGGTTGGAGCTTCAATACCATTTTTCTTTGTTTCACATAGTTCCCAACTCTCTTCCTTTCTCTCACTAGAACTTTCTCTCTCTAAACTTAGTTAACGCCCCATATGGTTTTGGTTTAGTGTGTTTGTGAAATCTTATATCTAACAGTTTCACCGCAAAGCCGTGAAACGAATTTTTTGAGGCCCAAATCGCCTCCGGAAGGAAGTTATTGAGCTTATTAAGTTTTTAGACCTAAATTTCTCCGTAAAATCATGCATCAACCTACCCAAATCTCGACCAAACAACATCTCTGCTAATCCTACAAACAATCATAAGTCCTAACACACAATTTTCTATCATTGTGACAATCCATCAGTCATCTTAACACGTTCCATTGGTCATTGCTTAACGGTTTGGTCTTGATTTTAGTAAAATCCCGCGAAATATTCTATTTCTCGGTTTAAATCATAGACTTGTAAAATCCCGTGCATTCTACCACATCATGTCTTACTCTACTGACCCAGTGATTTCAGAAGTGCTTAAACTGTATGATGTTGTGGACAACAATGATAATGTATGCTACACTGATCGATTAAAGATGATTGAATTAAGCAATGAGGATGTGAGATCTCCGTGTTCAGAATCTAAAGAGAGAGAATTTCACCAGTTTAGGCTACAAAATGCCATGCTAATGGAAAGTAACATTGAACCTTATCAGCTACTTCACTCTCACCTCGTACAGCTTTTGTCCACAATTAGGGATCGAACATGTAGTGCCATCTTCCGTCAGGATTTACCTACACTGACTAGAAACTTGCTGTTGAACTTAGAACAATTGGAACAACAACTTGATAAAGAAAAGGTTCAAAAGGATAGTTCCAGTGCTGCACTTCATGTGATCCATAAACAATTTCAGCCATTCATCAATGGGGAATATTCATCAGATTATGATCAAGACATGACTGAAGTGTCTTTCAAGAAACACACTGGAATGGAAATTAGCGTGTTCATAGAGACACTTATCCATCTCATGGATAATGTGGAGAAGTACATTGAGGAAGTTACTCAGACAGATGAAAAAGTGGATGAGTGTCTGGTGCAGTTGAGAGATTGTTGTGATAAGTTGGGTAATGGATCAGTTGACACTGAATACAGAGGCTCAGAGATAGATAAGCTTGACACAACCAGCGGTCCAATGACTCTTGTTACACATGATGTGGATGCAAATATCAGACCAAAAATTGAGCAGGTGTCATGTAATGAGGTACCCTTTACTGTTCAACACAATGCATCTGCTAAAGTACTTAAACAAACTGATCATGATGCTGAACATGACTTTGATAAATCTTCTGTAACTGAGGCTGAGTCTGAGATTAAGTGTTTCAAAACAAAAGATATGGTTGATAAAAAGGCTTTTGATGAACTTTCAAACAAATTCTCAAATCTTGAAAAACATTGCATTTCACTTGAAATTGCGATACAGAGTAAAGAAGAAAGTTTTCAACTTAACAAACCATGTAAAAATCCGGAACTTCCTGAATTCCGTGAACTTTTTGAAATTAACACTTTGAAAGCTCAGCTTCAAGACAAAGACTCAACCATTTACAATATGAAGAAACATATTTATGTCTTGAATGTGAAAAGTAATTTAGTCATGAATACACAAGACATTGATGCTACTATAACAAGAAATAATGAACTGTCAATTTATGTGGCTAAATTACTAAAGGAAAATGAGTCTTTGAGAAAGCATCACATAGAACTAAGTGACTCTGTCAAAGAAGCTAGAACTAAGTCAATGGAACAAACAAACCCTTTGATAGCAAAGATTGATGAACTCAAAGCTCAACTTCAGGAAAAGAGTTTCGCCATTGTTGCTTTAAAAAATGAGCTCAGAAAAACAACAAGGAATAGTGTGAACACTAAGTTTTCAAAACCATCAAACTTGGGGAAACCAGTTATTAGACAACCGAATGCGTTTAAGATCTGAACGACCAAAATTTTCAAAATCGCGGTTTGCCTCCCAAGTTGATGCGAAACAAGTTTTGACAAAACCAGTCACTTCACCTCACTTGTCTAGGAAAATTGATATGAATGACTTATATAAGAACTCTTATCTAGAAATGGGTAGAAAGAAGGCACAGAATCGCAAAGACGGAATTTTAGGTGCAAGACCAAGGATGATGAATTCTTCGAGATTTCAAGGCACTGCTAGTAGTTCTAAACCATTACCTAGGAACACTAATCTAAAGACTAGGGATTGGGTTACCTCTAAGAGTAGTTGTGTTTCGATTAAAGCTATTCCCATAGCAAATCACTCTAACAAATGTAGATCTATTTCTGAATCCAAACAAGTTGTTTGCTCAAAGTGTCTGAAATGTATCTTTAATGCTAATCATGATAAATGTTTCACAAAATCCCTGAAGAAAGTAAATGCTCATGCAATGGTACAACCTGTTAAGTCTAGGATTTACACTAAGTCATCCACAGTGCATATGAAGCAAATGAAACCAAAAGCCTAGCCTAGATGGTTACCAACTGCTAAATCGTTGGAAACTAGGAATAAGGATAAGTCTTCCCCCATGCATAAAAAGCCTAACAATCCTAGACCTTGCCATAAGTGGATACCATCTGGTAGAAGTTTTAAGGATGCTGGACTTAGGTAGATACCTACAGGAAAGCTGTTTACCGATGACAAAATCAAGGTTGACAGTGAAACCCCAAAGGGTTTGGATACTAATATCACTAACCAAAATATATGCAATCAAGTTTGTAATATTAGTGTAGGTAGTCCTTACTCAGTTGCAGATACTTCGATCCTTCACTACATGGACTGGCTTAAAGTATGGATTACAAATGGATTGATATCTCATAACTCACGGGTTCAAGTAACTCAATCTTGATATTCATTCGGCAATGACGTCTGTTCACATCAGTTCAGGCCTCGTACTTCAACATAATGACGTATGAACACAACAGTTCATGCCTCGTTCCTCAAAGAAAAGAAAAGTGTACGTGTCAGTGCGCTTTATCTTCTGAAGAAGAGAAATCTTCTTATTATGACCATTCTCATCAACATGCTTCATACTTTTTCCATGCGCTTCAGTCATCAAGTGAACCGGGCTACCACTGATTGTTTTCTCATTCCACTTGCTCGATTATAATGAAGATGGCGACATCATGTGCTGATTTTGCAGGAGAGAAGTGTGAATAGAACATTTGGATGATTTTCACTTATTTAATCAAGAATGGCAACTCCGTATGCAATTCTTGAGGGGGAGAAGAAAAGTGTGAAATTACTGCATGGTTGATTAATATTTGAGAATATATGGTCATACGGCTCCTAACTCATGTAAGAACCGAGCTTCTTCTTATCGGGTCATCTTTACATGGAGTTGTTCTTCTAAGAGCCGTTGGTTGACATCTTCACTCGGATTGATGAGTTTATCGACAAAGTGCTTCCGGTTAATGCTTCACGTATACATCAACATGATGATTCCGAACAATCTCTCTGTTCTTGTTTGATGTGATTGGTAGTTTGGTGTTACCATCTTATGTGTTCGTTGCGGCCTGATTGCTGATTTCCTTGATGAACATCTTTATGTTCTTGTTTGATTGGGAGGGATTTTAGTTAAGGGGATTTTCAAGATGTAAGTTAATTGGGATGCTTTTTGCTGAGATGCTTTTTGGTGTGAGTTGAAGATGTTAACTATCTATTCCCCAACTGAACAATCTTGAAGAAGGTCGAGTCTACAGTCTGTTCTACATTTTCTGTTGCATATTAGAAGACTAAAGACAAGTTGCATTTGATTATCCAAAGACTTCTTCATATTCCGGGCATTGTCAGTTTAGGGGAAAGCACTAATTGGGGGAGGGTGAAATTTCAGATTTAATCCCCAATTAGACTTGCTCACATTATTCAGCATGTTGATTCTCACAAAGACTTCAAGCGTTCTTCTCAACAGATTTCTAGTATTTGGGCTTACAAAGAGTTGCTGATTCTGAAGTGTCAAAACCAGCAAGGGGGAAAGAGACACACATCTAAACACAAAGCGCGAGTAAACTTGATGAGCTTAATACTTCTAAGTAATTGAAGATATCCCGGGAAGACAAATGTTATTACCGAAGAGAAACTCAAGGTTTGACTCATGGCGAGTAAACTTGATGAACTTAACTCTTCTAAGTGATTGAAGATATCCCAGGAAAACAAATGTCATGACCGCAGAGAAACTCAAGGTTTTACTCATCAAGGCGTTTAGTGTTATTATTCCAACTACGTGAGGGAAGTGATGTTAGTGAAAGTTTCTGAAGATAAATGAGGTACACAAGTACGGCATATTCAGGGAAGATAAATGTGTAACATGAGGGAGGTGTTATCAGTTATTCTCTCCTTGGATATTGGTGTACTTCGGGTTCTTGAGCTTCATACACGTTCATCAGGGAAGAAAAATGTGAACATGGGAAGGTGTTTTCATTCCCCTCATGATGTGTATTCGGGAGAGTTCTTGAGCATTATACAAAGAGACTGACTGTATCAATTCAACTACTCGGGGGAGGTGGTCTCTTCACACCTATTGGAATGGATTGCGTCAGACTTCAGTGGTAATGAAATTTGAGAAGAGTTATTTATGTGTGGGATGATACGTTGCTGTTCTTGTTGATGATATAACCTCGAACGAAGAATCACGGTGATTATTCTTGAAAGGAGCAGCGGGATTTATGATAATGGTGTGCTTCTCTGTGCACCAGGCTAAGGCAAGCTTGAATTAGAGCTTCGAATCTACTCAGCTAAAGGATTTTTGGTTTGGGGGGAAGCTGCCAAAGTCTTACTTTCAGATGGTTCAATTTCTTTCTTCGATTCAAGAGCCCTGGAAGCTTTGGTGGTGAATGTTTAAGAGTTGATGACTTCTATCTTCTACGACGTGCTGCTCGATATCCTTATCTCGGTACTCGTATCATCATCTTCTTTAACTATATCATCTTCTCTATCTTTGTATATATTTTTTAAAAAACCAAATACAAAAATATAAAACCAACAAAAAGAAAATAGAAAAATATAAAATCCTATAAAATCCATAAAAATCAGAAAATTTCAAAAATACCAAAAATATGTTTTCTCTAGACATGTCTTCTGATATCGATAACATCTACGGTCTTAGAAATGTCATTCAATAATGGCACGGGACCATAGATGAAGTTCGAGCAGAAGGTGCAAATATTCTTTTCAAAACATGTCTCAAAATATGGCTTACAGTTATTTCAGACTGTAACCCGCGCTTCAAAATGGTTTGCTATTATTTCAGATAGCAACCCGCTCTTTTAAAGAAAGGAAAGTGCTGCGCTAAACCAATTTTCAAATATTTCGTGCACTTATCCTAAAACTTAACAAGGAAAGCATGTCGTCTAAAAGACTTCTGTTCCTACACAAATGTTTTTCCGTCTAAAATTCTTCAGAAAAATATTTGGTGTTTTAACAAAATAGTGGTAAATGAGTTGCGTGTAAATCAATCAGGTTCAGAGTTTTTGTGAGATTTGAAAACTCAATCAATGACTTCAGCGCTTTTAATTTTTTTCAGAAAATAAGTCATTGATTGAGGGGGAGAATGTTTTCAAATCTATATCATCTAACGAGATTATCTAATTATCCTGTATGCTTAATTGAAAAAGATGTTAACCTACGTTGAAGGACTAGGTGCCCAGGATATTATTGTTAGGATTAGATGATTAGAGTTTGATAAACACATTATTCCCATGCCATATATGAATTGATTGATATGTTGGATTGACTTTTATTAGTCGATTTCTGTTTGGGTGATGTCGACCACCATATATCTGTATGTGTGTTCACTAACGTATGCAGGTATCTTCGTATAAGAATGTTCCCGATCCGGATCCCACATAATATGATGATTGGATGCCGAAAGGAAAGGGTAACTATATCTTGGGTTGACAAATGAAGAAACGGAGCTTAATTGGACTTCAATGGAGAGTTGGCATAAATGCAACGTAAGAGGTGTCACTGCATCAGCAGATGGTTTTCTTCTAAGTGATTGAAGAAACGGAGCTTAATTTGACCTCAGTTGGCATTAAAATGCAACGTAAGAAGTCTCACTGCATCTGCAGACGGTTTTTCTTCCAAGCCCTACAGCATCAACATATGCTTCTCAACCACCTAACGAATCTTTGTGCAGGATATCATTTTTAAACAATTTTGAAAAAATTTGATTAAATTGTTTTGAAAATGGAAAATACTGTTTTTGAAAATAAATTGGAATAAATTTTGAAAATCACCGGACTTCATTTTTTCAAACTTAAGTCACTCAATCATCGACTACGGTCATTGATTGAGGGGGAGTGTGATTTAAAATAAATTATTTTCATACAATATTTCTTCATAAAAGTCCGTTTGTACAATAAATAAGTGGTGATCTAAAGATTTAATGTTATGTCATGGTATGATTTTTCTTTAGAATCAAGATCTTTCAAAATGAATTTTTTTCTATTCTTGTTTGATTGTGAAATTGTTTTATTTTACTTAAAGATCTCTTAAAACAATCATACCTGACACTAACAATCTTTAATGTCTTAAAATGGTCCTTATCTATCATTTTTCAAAATTAAACTTTGCCACGTCTTTCCTTAAAATTTTCTAAATGATTTAAATCAACTGGGATTACAAATCTCAAAAGGTTTGAAATTTTTGATTGAGGTAGAGATCGTGATTTAAATCTCAAATTTGTTTAAATAGAATTGGTTTTAGTCCTTTAAAGGCACTCCTGCCTCCATGTGCCAAACGATTTCAAAAGGCACATGTTGAGGAGAAGGATTTATCCAAAAACATGATGAGTATTTAAACCTGGCCACATATTCTCCAATGTTTTACAAACCTTATTAAATCACTTGGGATCCAAAATCTCAAAGGGTTTGATATTTTTGATCGGGGGATAATTTGTGATTTAATAATAAAATTTGATAAAAGGTGATCGTTTTGATGAAAATGTGCAGGCTGCTCTCTCATATGTGCTAAACGCTTTCGAATCTCGAAGCACATATTGAGGGGGAGCAAATGGTTTCTTAATGGCTTTTGTGATCGTGAAAAGTACTTCAAAAGAACTCTTGCCTCTATGTGATAAAATGATTTCAAATATCCTATGCACATATTGAGGGGGAGAATTTACCAAGAAAATCAAATGGCTTTTTCTATGAAACTGTGATCAAAGAAAATATTTCAAAGTCCTCTTGCCTCCATGCGCTAAACAATTTCTAAATCATATGCACATGTTGAGGGGGAGGTTTTCTAAATGATCAAAACTATTAAGGTACAAAATGCTTTGATCTCGTATCACAAGTACCTTGATTGTTTTTCCAAATGACTTTTCAATTGGTTTCAAGGAAGAATGAACTGTACCAAAAGACCGACCATTTTACTTTATGTATGGAGTTATAAGGATGGTGAGGTTAGGTATTAGTTCCCATGATCCGCCAGAACCGGAGGGATCTACCCAGGGACAATCTACTAGATAGTGTAGAGTCCTTAGGTATATTGAAAAAAGGAGAAAAATGAGAATATGGGAAGAGTGCCGACTGAGACAGAGCTAGTACTGGAATAAACCCAATAAGGTTCTAGTAATGAAGTCTCGGTAAGCACTGAAGAGGTTGAAGAATGAAAAAGAGATGAATGTGAAAAAGGGTGAAAAGAAATAGCCCTCCAATAATTCAACCTTAGGGCAGAAACCGGGTTCAATACATATGCTACTGGTTGTTACCAAGGTAACACTGGTATTGAAGACAAGACGTCATGGACCCAGTGACGCACTGCACTAAAACTTCCCAGCTACTCAAGTTCCTCTTAAAAGGGCTTGTTTCACTCTCACGGGGAACCGACATAATCTATCGACTTTCTCTTAGAGATTGTTGATATTGAAGAAGGAGACCCTCTCCCTAGTCTCCGGCATAGGAGACCAAATGTGCACAATTGAGTGTAGAGCCAAGAGATCATCCACAACATCTCATTAGGACACTAAATTCTTGAAGACTTGCTGTTTCACACAATGTGGAAAGTAAGTATATATTAAGAGTCCTACGCATTATCCTTGTGGTATTGCCAGAACATCCGAGTGATATGTAAAAATATTCACAATGAAGATGGAAATCCTTCTAGAGCCAACATCAAACAAGCTCTTGGTGGGTGACATGTGAGATCTTTTCTAAAGATCAAGCTTGTGACAACTGGATTGAAACAATGGGGCTATTCACTCTTGAATCAACCTTGGTCCAGGAATGGAATTGACGAATACTTTTGGAAAAACCGTTCGGTGTGCAAATCTTCTTTTCTCTAGCACATCGAATGTGTATTCATGTTTTCAAACACAAAAAGTATCTCTGATTGGAAAAAATACTTTTGGAAAAACCGTTCGATGTGCGAATCTCTTCTTTGATCTAGCACATTGAATGTGTACTCTTTTCAAATACAAAAAGTATTTTTGATTGAAAATTGATCTTTCTCATAAAACCTTCGTCGTATTGCAAAAACTCTTTCTTCTAAGCAATACACGATTGTTTTTCAAATCAATTTTTCATCAATCAGTGAATCTCAATTCGCTGGTTCACTCACTCCGTGTTGTCTTCTTTGAGACGTTCCAGTTTGAGAACAGCTAGAGCAGCTGCGAAACCCTGTCAAGGAGATTCTTAGGAATCCTACCTGATCACAGGCAGTACTTGTACTGATCAACGGGGAACCGTGGGCCGTGTACCTCAATTCAATGAAAGTGATCAAAGACACTTTCGCGTGTTTTATTGCTAACTGTCGTTTGCAGGTACATTTGGACGATTGCAGCTGATCTGAATTGAGGAGTCAATCTAAAGCCGCATGCTCACAGCATCCTCACTTAATTGAAGAAATCATGAATAGTGCATATCTACATAACCTGGATCTTATATTTTATACTATGCTTCTGCTACGCTGCTGCAAATATCATGAACCAGTAAAGCTACCGCTACTCTGATGGAAAGATGTCATGATCCTGAAAGTGTGAGCATGTCGGTCCAAAAGTCACAACAACACATGAAGGCAACACAACTATGGATGATCCAGAGAGATTTGCTGTGGCTGATGATCTCAAAGAAAGCTTGAAGATCATCAAAAATGTGGATCAGTTCAAAGACCTCCACTTAAAGTACAAATAAATGCGGACTTTTAAGAATCACTACAAAAGCACAAAGATTGCGGAATTGAAGAATTAATGTCTACGAGCTCAAGACTAAAGATTAAATAGAAAGCTAGGATTCGAAATGTAAAACATGGGGTTACCTCCCTTAGGGGAAGATTGTTAGGAATTAGAAAATTCCATAGTGAAGTGTCGGTCACCCCAAATATAATCTAGCATAAGTTAGCTCGTAGACATTACGTTATTGACTAGTTATTTAGTTAGTTATTTAGTTTAGTGCAACACCGTGGAGGAAGGACGGGTCTTTACCCACTGTATGCCTGATCCACGGTCTGAAGGAGGACGTTTATTATGTAACTATAAATACCCTCTACCTCCCAAGGTAGAGGGTTGGACCTTTCATTTTTCTCAATCTAACCTTTTATGCTTTCTTTCACTTTCTCTCTCTAGAAAGGCTCCCACTTTCTCTCTCTAAACTCTTATTGAATTCGATCCATATTATTGTTTGTTATGTGTTTATGAAATCCAATATCTTACACTCCGATCCAAACATTATCTTTACAAGGGATATCCGAGAAGAGTACAAGCCTCTTGCACTCATCCTACGTGAAAATGTTTGGAGTCTTAGGGGAAATCGAAAAATTCTTCCCGCTTGTTGTGCTCACATGTTGTACTGTTTGCTAACACAACAACCTTACAATCTCGCCTACTTCTTCGCAAGGCGGATCGCAAATCTTCAAGGCTCCAAGAATAAACTCATCCCTTATGGAATGTTCTTGACACGCCTCTATCATAATGTTATTGTTGGATATTTGATTTCACTTACACATCAAACCATAACACAAAGTGGGCGTATAAGTGGAATTCTAGAGAGAGAAAGTTAGAGGTTTAGGGAACTTAGTGAGAGAAAGTGAAAGATATTATTATGAGCTCCAACTCTCTACCTTGGGAGGTAGAGAGTATTTATAGTCTTACATAAATCGCCACACAACGGGCTGTGGATCAGGCATACAGTGGGTAAAGACCCGTCCGTCCTCCACGGTGTTACTTAACAAAATACTACTAACCTAAATATAACTACGACTACGAGCATTCTAACGATTACATATACTTGAGGTGACCGACACTTTAATACCGGGAATTTCTAATTCCTAACAATCTCCCCCTAAGGGAGGTCACCTCAAACATATACTAAAATGACATTGAACACAATCAGATATTACATTAACAATTGATCTTGCATTCTTGATGTAGTACTTTGCTCAGAAGCTCGTAGTCATTGATTCCACACATTGCATGTTTGGTTAATCCAAGTGGAGGTCTTTTACTGATCCACGTGATAATAATGTTGAGCCAGCTTTTGAGATCATCAGCTAATAGAAAATCTCTGATACATCCATAGTGGTGTTGGTATTATGTGATGTTGTGACTTTCGGACCGACATGCTCACATTCTGGATCATGATATCTTCTCATCAAATAGCGAAGCATTCGTTGATTCATGATATTGGCAGCAGCGTAGCAGAAGCATGGAGTTAGAATATCGGAGTCATTGATGCACCAATCATGATTTCTTTTGAGATGAATGTGTTAGGTGAGCATGCGGCTATGGATTGACCGCTTCATTCGATCACCGCAAACGTCGGGTGTACCTGCATAAGACAGTTAGCAATAAAGCGCACGAAAGTGTCTTTGATCACTTTCGATGAATTGAGGTACACGCCCCACGGTTCCCCGTTGATCAGTACAAGTACCGCCTGTGATCGTGAATAATTACGAAGAATTTCCTTGACAGGATTTCGCACTGCTCTAGTCGTTCTCAAACCAGAACGTCTCAAAGAAGACAACACGGAGTGAGTGAACTAGCGAATTTAAGTCCACTGATTGATGAAAAGAGATTTGAAAAACAATCGTGTATTGCTCAATAGAAATTGTTTTTGCAATATAACGAAGGTTTTAATGAAAATCAATTATCAATCATAAAACACCTTTTGATTTGAAAGGTTAGTACACGGTCGACGTGCTTAATGAAAGGAGTTTTAAAGCACAAAGACCGGTTTTTCAAAGGTATCCGTCAATCCATAACCTGAACCAGGATTGATTCAAAAGAATGAATCGCCCCATTGTTTCTGTTCAGTTGTCACATGGTTGATCTGTATAATAGATCTCACATGCCACCTACCAGGAGCTTGTTAGATGTTGGCTCCAGAAGGCTTTCCATCTTCATTGTGAGTATGTTTGCATATCACTCAGATGTTCTGGCAATACCACAAGGATAATGCGTAGGACTCAAGATATAATCTCTCTTTCCACATTGTGTGAAACAGAGAGTCTTCATTGAAAGTGTCCTAAAGAGATTTATTGTTGATCTCGTGGCACTAGACTCAATTTGTGCATATTTGGATCCTATATCGGAGACTAGGGAGAGGGTCTCCTTCTTCAATATCAACAATCTCTAAGAGAGAGTTGATAGATAATGTCGGTTCCCCGTGAGAATGAAACAAGTCCTTTTAAGAGGAACTTGAGTGGTTTGGGAAGATGAAGTGCAGTGCGTCACTGGGTCCATGACGTCTTGTCTTCAATACCGATGTTACCTTGGTAACCACCAGTAGCATATGAATTGAACCCGGTATCTGCCCTAAGGTTGAATAATTGGAGGGCTATTTGTTTTCACCCTTTTCTCATTCAATTCTTTTTCATACTTCAACCCCTTCAGTGCTTACCGAGACTTCATAGCTAGAACCTTGTTGGGTTAATTCCAGTACTAGCTCAGTCTCAGTCCGCACTCTTCCCATATCTCATTTTTCTCCTTTTTTCAATATACCTAAGGACTTCTACACTATCTAGTGGATTGTCCCTGGGTAGATCCCTCCGGCTCTGGCGGATCATGGGAACAAATACCTAACCTTATCATCCTTATATCACCATACATAAGTAAAGTTGGTCGGTCTATTTGGTATTGTTCATCTGCCATTGGAACCAATTGAAAACCATTTGAAAATCAATCCAGATACTTAAGATATATTATCAAAGCATTTTGTACCTGAATTGTTTTTGATATTTTTAGAACAAGAGCTCCCCCTCAACATGTGCATCAAGTGTATGAAATCTTTTGGCACACGGAGGCAAGAGAAAGAATTAACTTCTTTGATTACCATTTTCAAAAAAATATCAACATCACTTCCCTGATCAAATCAAGTAGATAAAGCATTTTGGGGAAGGATGAGGTTTTCATAATCTTGCTCCCCCTCAATATGTGCCTTAAGGTTTGAAAGAGTTTTGCACATACAAGAAGAAACCTGCACATTGATCACGTTTCAAATCTTTGTGGTTTAAGATAGATGCTCCTCCTCAACATGTGCATGGAAAAATTGAAATCGTTTGACACATGTGGGAAGGAGAGCTTGTACATCCTTATAAAACCATTTCCCGAATTATCAGTTTAAATCCAATTTAAATCACACATTCTCCCCCGATCACATTTATCAAATCATTTGAGATTTGTGATCTCTTATAGATTTAAATTGATTTTGAAAGCTTTTTAAGGAGAATTGTGACTTGATTATGAAAGCGTTTTAACTGATAATGATCGGATTTTAAGACTTTAAACTCCATTGATAACACATGCATGTATATCTTTTGAAAACAATTGAATGCCAAATAACTTTTTAATTTAATTGAAATCATTCTCCCCCTCAATCAATGACATAGGTTGTTGATTGAGAGATTGATCTTTTGACAAATAAGTCCAGATGATTATCAAAAATAGAGACTGAGTTATTTTTCAAAGCAGTTAGTTTTCAGCAGATAAATGTTTAAAGAATCAGAGCATGGAATTTTGAAAACATGATAAAGTATGGCTCGTTCTTTCTTTGAAAAAGCGGTTATGCCTGAAATGACAATAAACCATTGTTTCTCTTTCTCCCAAAAATATTTTTTGATTTTTTGAATTTTTTTTTTTTTTTTTTTTAACATTCGAACAACATCTAAAGTCCCGTGTCATTCTTTGAATGACATCTCAAAGACCGTAGATATTGTCGAACCGAGAAAAAGCATAACAAAATGACAATATATATATATATATATATTTTTTTTTTTTGAAGATTTTTCGAATTTTTCAGATTTTTATGGATTTTGAAGGTTTTATAATTTTGTATTTTGTTTTTCGAATAGATATATACAAGAGATAGATGAAGATAGACCTTTACTCCTCGTCTTCTTCCTGAAGACGTTTGAGTGTTTCTGGTTGAAAGCTTTTCAAGCCTAGTCGAGGAAGTATGAACTCAAAACGTTCTCTTGGAAGAGCTTTGGTGAAGATGTCTGCTAACTGATATTCAGACCTCACAAAATAGAGTTCCACCACACCTTTTTCCACTTGTTCCCTGATGAAATGATGTCGAATGTCGATATGCTTTGCTCTTGAGTGTTGAACGTTGTTGCAAGAGAGAGCAATAGCACTTTTATTGTCACAGTACAGAGGGATTTTGTTGAATTCAAAGCCATAGTCGGATAATTGAGATCTCATCCATAAGACTTGAGCACAACAAGATGACATGGCTATGTATTCAGCCTCTGTAGAGGAAATAGAAGTACTCATTTGCTTCTTGGAAGACCATCTCACAAGCTTATCACCCAAAACTAAGCACCTCCGATGTACTTCGACGAGTATCTTGACACCCTGCATGATCAGCATCTGCATAGGTCGTTAGTGACATACCGGTGTCCTTCGGGTACCAAAGACCCATATTGATGGTTCCTTGGAGATACCGAAAACCCGCTTAACCGCTTGAAGGTGCTTTTTAGTAGGCTTAGCCTGGTATCTAGCACACATGCAAACAGCGAACAAGATGTCTGGTCTACTAGCTGTGAGGTACATCAAGGATCCAATCATACTACGATATTTTGTTTGGTCAATCATGATCCCTGAGTGGTCCTCATCTAGTTTGGTTCGATCAATCATGGGAGTGTCAACAGGGTCACTTGAATCAAATCCAAATTTCTTTAAGATCTCAGTTGCATATTTAGATTGATTTATGAAAATGCCTCCGGGACTTTGCGAAATTTGTAATCCCAAGAAAAATGACATTTGTCCCATCATTGACATTTGAAATTTTGAACTCATTTCATTAGAAAACGATCACATTCCATTGGGTCAGTCGAGGCAAAAATAATATCATCAACATAAATTTGAACATGAATTAAATGTTTGCCTGACTTCCTGGTGAACAATGTTGGATCAACTGCTCCTTTGTTAAATCCGGTTGATAGAAGAAACTTTGACAACGTATCATACCATGCCCTTGGAGCTTGCTTTAAACCGTAAAGGGCCTTCTTCAAACGATAAACGTGAGTAGGATGCTCTTGATTTACAAATCCTTCAGGTTGGCTGACGTAGACGACTTCTTTAAGATCTCCGTTCAGAATGCCGTCTTTACGTCCATTTGATAGACTACCATGTTCTTACTTGCAAAGCATTAGCCAAAAAGCTTCTAATTGCCTCGATTCGAGCCACAGGAGCAAAAGATTCTTCAAAGTCTATACCCTCCTCTTGATGGTATCCTTTAGCAACTAATCGAGCCTTGTTCTTCAACACATCACCATGCTCATCAAGTTTCACTTTGAAGATCCATTTTAGAGCAATAATCATAGCACAACTGGAGCAGTACTAACTCCCATACATCTAGTCGATCGAACTCATGAATTTCATCTTGCATAGCATTGAACCACCTATCTTCATTCATGGCGGTTTTAACATCTTTTGGTTCGATCTTAGAGAGTACGGAGTTGAAGAAGCACCATAAGGCATCGGTTGCAAGTTGTTTCCGTGTGGATACCGGACGAGAGGGATTTCCAATGATGTTGTCTAATGGATGATCGTGAGTCCATTTTCTCAGGTGTTCATGTGGTAGTTGTTGAGGGACTGAAGTAGCAGAGTTGATGTCTCCTCGACGAAGATGGTTCGATGAAGATTCAGGAGCAAATATATTTTCAAATGGAGCATCTTCGTGAGTAGCAAAGGGATTAACTTCATCATTGATACCAGAAACAGTTCCATGATGTACATTTGAAGAATGATGATTTGTTGATGAGATCTGAAGGATCAGAGGTGCTTCTTGACTTAAAGATATTGAGACCGAGGATTGACTTCATTCACGGAATATGAGCACCTCTGTTGTAGGGATAAACACCTCATTAGTACTCGGATCATAAAGTTCATCAAACATAGGATCAAACAATTTCTTTAAATCATCTTCGGATGGAGGTACATATGGAGTTTCTTGAGAAGAGTTTGGAACAAGGGATGAACCAATTGGACTGATTTGAAGTGCGGGTCCGAACTGAATTGTTCAGAGCCGCTTGACGTGACGTGAATTGTTTCCATGATGTTTCGGGTTCTTTTGTTGTAGATTCGGTATCCCTTTTGTTTGGTGCATACCCTACAAATACTCCAATGTCCGCTTTAGCTCTAAGTTTGCCTAAGTCTTGACCCTCATTAGTTGGATAGCACAATGCTCCAAACACACGAAGGAAAGAGAGATTAGGTTTTCTTTTGTGGACAAGTTTATATGGTGTCTTTCCATGAACAGTGTGAATCAGGGAACGATTTTGTGTGTAGCATGCAAGTGGCAATAGCTTCAGCCCAGAGAAACATTGGAACTTTTGAGTAAATCAGGATTGTTCTAGCGGCTTCTACAAGAGTTCGATTTCGTCTTTCAACTACACCGCTCTGTTGAGGAGTTCGTGGAACACTTCTTTGATGGCTGATTCCAATGCTTTCATAGAATTCACTAAGTTGTTTGTTAACAAACTCAGTTCCATTGTCCGTCCGGATAATTCTGACGGTTTTGTTAAGTCGAACCTGCAGCTGTTTGATAAGTTTGATGATGATATCAGGAGTTTCATCCTTTGTCCTTAAGAACTTGACCTAGGTGAATCTAGAGTAATCATCAACTATAACTAACACATATTTCTTCCCAAAGATATTCTGCACTCTCATTGGTCCACATAAATCCATATGAATTGTATGAAGAACTTCGTGATAGAGTTAGTAGGCTTGGGTTTATGGGCATACTTCTTGCTTTTTCCCAATTGACATGCTGAACAAAGATGATCCTTTTCATACTTTAGTCGAGGTAAACCTACAACTAAGTCCTTTCGGGAGAGATCATTGATGGTGCCGAAGTTCAAGTGATTGAGACGTCGATGCCATAACCATGACTTTGTTTTGAAGCCTTTGACAGCAAGCAAATTGGAGAAGACTTCATCATATCTTCTATAGAGATGGTGTAAAGATTTGAACCACGAGTTCCTCTTAAAAGTTCCTTACCATCAAGTTCTCTAACAAAACAAGTATGTTTTCTCAAGGCTACTTCTAGATCGAATCACGAATTGACCGACAGATAATAGATTATGACCAAGACCTTCCACATAGTATACTCTAGAGATAACACTATCACCAACAACATAATCACCATAACCCATAATTGCACCGAAATGATCATTACCGAATCTAACTGTCCCGATGAATTTGCTCACGAAGTTCATGAGCCGCGACCGGTCTCCAGTCATATGCTTGGAACACCTGAGTCCAGGTACCACAGAACGATTTGAACGATCTGCAGTTGAACACAGACAAGAATGGATAACTGGATAATTGGGATCCCCATGCAAGAATGGGTTCCACTTGGTTAGTAACAGTAATTGGAACACCCACATCAGAAATAGAAACATCCATATCGGAAGTAGAAGCAATGGAATCATTGGGAATAGATGCAATGCTTGGTGTCTCGTATTTGACCTATTCAAAGTATGTTCACTTCTTAAGGGAATAGTTCTACCAAGAGGCATCCATTTTCTAATGGGCATAATCTTAGCAGTTTGAGAGGAAAACTGATTATTCTTATGGCCAAAAGGTATCCAATAATAACCTATCTTTATAAAATTTCTTCCTGTGGGTTTCCACTGTTTTCTAACAATCTTTCGTTTTTGCCTTTTGCCTTATTAGCATTAACAATTTTAACTGGGCATTTGACATTATTAGACAAAGCATTCACACCACATTCATGATTAGCAAATGTAATTCAAGCATACAACATTACAAGGTTTGCAGATAGTATCAGAATTAGAATTAATTACAGTACGCCTAAGGCTAATACTAGAATCAACACGATTCGTTTTATTCAACTCAAGCTTAAAGTTCCTAGGTTGGTCTTCTACTCTCTTCCAATGCACAATTTTAGCTTGCGAGGTCCTATCATTCCTTGTATTGTCTTGAGACTTTGACCTGCTTGCTTTAATGTCATTGATTACTCCTGTAGAGGGAATGGGAACATTAGTTGGTTGATCTAATTTTTGCATTCCTGAGCTTGATGTGCAAGGATCTGAAGTACTAGAAGGCACATTAGTGTTTCCTTTCTTAAGACTGGGCATAGAACGGATTTCCTGCTTGGCACTAGGCATAGAACAAGGCTTCACAGCCTTGCCTTTTTCACCTAAGGGTTTTGGACATGTTGCAATTACACATTCAAGCAGCTCTTGAGATCGTTTGGCCTGGAGGCAAGCAAACCTAATTTCTCTATCAAGAGGTTTATTAATGAAGTCCTCTTCAACAATCTCACGGAGACATTCCAGACTGTCCTTAAGGTGAGCACAATAGTCATGAAAGGCATGTTCATTATTCCTAAGATGAGGAGGAATATATTTAACTATCACAGTGTATTTGCTGTCTAAGGGTGACTTTGAGACAACATTCTCATTGAAAACAAATTGCAGTTTCCCATTTCCCTGACTTCTCAGATTCTCAATTTCCTTTTGTAAAGACGTTATTTTTTCGTTGTTTTGGTCACGGGTGACTTTCATTGAATCATATAACTCTTTAAAATGTCGTTTAACTTTTTCATTTTCTTCTAGAAAACTCTCGTTTTCCTTTTGTAAGGCATCAACTAAGTTTTGAAGATGAAAAGTTTGAGAATTCGGAGAATCTAAAGGAGGAGGCATTTGGGAGCCTGTCATATTGTTCGTTTGACCCTTTAATTGAGAGATTTGGGCTTTCAACTTTCTGATCGTGTTGCACTGAGCTTGAATCTGTTCATCACGTTTGTTAATTTGAAAAACTGCATCAAACTCTGGAGCATCTGAGGATGTCTTGATATTTGAAGTTTTGACATTTTCTTTAAGATGTTGATATTTTAGTTGTAAATTAAAATGCTCAACTTCCAGTTTAGAAAAATGTTTAACCAAATTGTCATGATCATCCAGTTCAATTTTCTCGTTTAGTTGAGAATTAGTTTTTTCAAGCTCAATGACACGATCATGGGAGACTTTCAGTGCAACCGATAATTCATGAAATTTGGAAGCATTAATGGAACAATTTGTAGCAGTGAAAAACACATCCTGAGCAATACATTCAGAAATCAGGTTCTCATTTAGTGTATGCAAGTTCTTCCTCTCAATCTCATTATATTTTAGTGCTCGCTCATAGTCACTAACTTCAACTATCATTGCATCAAATTCCTTTTCCATTCCCTTAATATCAGTATCTATCCCCTTTTTAAGACTCTCAAAGTGATCTTTTAGAAGTTTAAAGAAAGGCATGACCTCGGTTAAATAACATTCTTTCATTTGCTCAAAACCCCTTTCTCCTTCCGTAATACCAGTGGGTGTGATCCTTTTCTTGCAAGTTTTCTCAAAATCAACAAATAGTTGAAGTATAACATATTGGCTAATTAAGGTCTTGCTTTTAGTGGCAATTGTTCTAGGAACAAGATGCATTGGTGTATTAGGAGGATACACACTCGCTCTAGGCATTTTCCAAAGAGGAGGGTTTGTTTCAACAATATTTTCACGCTTATCTAAATCCTTTTTCCAGAAAACTTGTTCGGGAGTCAACAATGTCTGAGGTTTAAACATGTTTAAGGAAATCCAGTTTTCCTTCTTGTAATCATGGGGAGTGATCTTTATTTTCTTCTCTCTACATTTAGGATCATCTAATTTCTTGTTCATCTTTTCCCTAGTGACTTCATCTGATTTCTTATCTTCCTCAGCGCACTCAACGCAACTAGGTTTCTGTCTAGGTTTAAGGATTTCATTGCCATCATAAAGAACCTTATGAGCATTTCTAGCCCTTTTAATGACCTCTGGATTTGGTTCCTTAACAAGGGGAATGCTATGCTTATCGCTTAGGACCCTATGCTTAGTGATCATGTGAGCAATCTGAATGGTGTTCCCTTGTATGTACAACTTGTTTTCAAGTTTGTTTTTCAAAGTTTTCAGATTAGAAAAATCTTTCAAGAGTTTTGATTCCTTTGCATTAAATTCTTGCTTAAGCATTTTCACATTTTCTTGAAGTTCTTGTTTTTGCTTAGCGGTTTTAGAAAGCTTTTCTTGCAAGGAATTTAACTCTTGTTTTAATACTTCTTCTCTAAAATTACTTTTTCTAATGATTGTATGCACTTGGTCATCCATTTCCTGCTCACGAGTGGTCAACTCAAATTTAGCACGTTGTTCATAAATAGCAACACGTTCTTTATAGGCATTAAGTTCAGACATTACGACTCATCAGGGCACGTGCGTGTATTCATCAAAAATATAGTCATTGTTGTCTGCAGGAGATGCATCACTTGGTACAACTTCACTTTCACTTTGTTTCACATATTGATCATATGGGACAACATTGATATTACCCATATTTTCAATATTTGATACAAAGGTTTCAGTTGATAGTACTTTGTCATGCATCTTTTGCACATCAGGATCATCGTATAGTTTTAGTACCTCTGAGATGAGTGTGTCTTTGGATGGGCCACTTGTGTTGAAGAGGAGACCTTGGGAGAAACCATTGGAGAAATGCTAGCCATAAAGATTGTGTGTGCAGAGGTCCATCATCCACATCGAGTCGTATGCATCACAATCAACGACTTGAAAGGCATTCTAATGATTGTGACCTATCTCCTGAATAGGCTGCTCATCCACATCTGCATCATAGGTCTTGGCATTGCCCTCAGCTAGAAACAACAATTCCTCTTCATCCAAAGCAGCACCATTATCCTGAGCTTGCACAAGCAGCATCTTATCTCTGAAGTACTCAGCATTCTGTGGACGTTTTGGAGATGTGCAGTTCCTTGCAATGTGTCCCTCACCACCACAGTTATAGCATTTGATCGGCTTAGCTTGACCTTGATTTCCATTCCTTCCCCGATTCTGATTTGCCACATATTCTCTACCGACTCCACCTCTTCCTTGTTCGTACTGTCTTTTTGAACTGGTTGCACCATGACTTTCCCATCTCGACTAGAGCATGATTGTGGAGATTGGAGCAGCTTCGATTTCATTGTTGGTGTGAAGGCGGTTGGTATGTGGACCGAGTGTCAAGTTTTGTTTAACCATGAGGGCCAGTTGAGAAATGAAGTGTCCCATGGTGCATCACATCAGCTTGTTTGAATGTTGGATCAGGAATGAGTTTGTGATTACCATCACTCATGGGAATAACTTGAGATGCTTTGGTGGTGATTCCAATGTTTGAGTAGAAGGCAGTTGAATCATTTGATGAGCTTGTCTCTCCGGGATTTGTTTTGAATTGTTCAAGAATCCTCTTTTCAAACATGGCATGTCTCTCATTCTGAAGAAGGAAGGCATAGAGTTGCTCATAGTTTGTATTCTTCAATCCTTTAGTGAGCTTCACATAAGTGACAAACTTGTGCCATTCGGGATTCATGTTGTTCACAAACTTTGAGTTCAGCTGAATGTTAGGCATAGTCATTCTGATGTTCCTCGTATCATTAACAAGCTTGTGGAATCTCACATAGTACTCATAAACACTCTCATCTGGTTTCATCTTGAAGTGTTCAAATTCATCATAGAGTTGTGATTCTCTGTCTTCCATAGTTAATTCTGAACCCGAGAGAAGCATCTTGACATTATCCCATACTGCCTTTGCTTCGGTGTTGTGATTGATCAGCTTGTAGATGTCTTTAGGAAGACCTTGAAGAACAATGTTAGAAGCCCCGATATCAGCATCGAATCTCTTTTTCTCCTTATCATCAAGCTCATCATACATCTTTGGTCCGTCCATTCCGTAAATCGAGTTCCATCTTCGCAGTATCAAGTACATCTCTAGTCGTCTCAACTCGATACGGTCCTTCATCAATGGATTTAATAATGTTGACACCATTTTCCTTTCCAAGGCAGTACAATCTGATTCGTTGAGCCCAAGAATCGTAGTCAGTTCTGTCAAGCATGGGTGGACGAGTATCTGAACCAGCTGCTTGAACATCCTCGCAAATGTGGAGATGATAGTATGAACGTTGGTAGACATGTTAACAGATTATACGGGATTTTATAACTCTATGATTTAACCGGGAAATAGATTCTTTCACGGGATTTTACTAAATCAAGAGAACCGTAAACAATCATCCAAGTCGCTAGAAGATAATGCACCAAGTCGCTAACACCTAATTCGCTACACCCCCAAGTCGCTAAAGTCCCAAGTCGCTAGACAAATTCAAGTCACTAAGTAGTAACTCGCTAAGCCTCAAGTCGCTAGCAGAATTTTGGCAGCAATTCGCTACTCAAGTCGCTAAAACTTCAAGTCGCTAAAGAGCAACTCGCTACAGACCAAGTCGCTACCACCAATTCGCTACCCGTAGTGGAGAGTCCACTACTTGTACTGTTAATCGCTAGGTCTAAGTCGCTAGTTCCAAAACTGTAACTCGCTACAAAATTGTGAAGCAAGTCGCTATGAAGAAAGGGATCCGTATATCAAGTCGCTACGAAGAAAAACCACATAAACATCACTTTTCAATCCAAAAACAACCCAACCAAGATGATTCAAGCTTACCAAATGAAAACCTAAACACTTGTGATGATTCTAAACATAAAAGTACTAACAAAATCCAATCTTTAACACAATAAAACAACCAAATGATGCACAAACCACTAAACTTTTTCAACCTCAAAAACCACCTAAAAACCACTAGAAATCCAAGGATGTGCAAGATATGATCTAACCATGGCTCTTGATACCAATTGTTGGATATTTGATTTCACTTACATATCAAACCATAACAGAAAGTGGGCGTATAAGTGGAATTCTAGAGAGAGAAAGTTAGAGGTTTAGGGAACTTAGTGAGAGAAAGTGAAAGATATTATTATGAGCTCCAACTCTCTACCTTGGGAGGTAGAGAGTATTTATAGTCTTACATAAATCGCCACACAACGGGCTGTGGATCAGGCATACAGTGGGTAAAGACCCGTCCGTCCTCCACGGTGTTACTTAACAAAATACTACTAACCTAAATATAACTACGACTACGAGCATTCTAACGATTACATATACTTGAGGTGACCGACTCTTTAATACCGGGAATTTCTAATTCCTAACAGTTATGCACTTCCATCCTCAATTTCAAAGTCCGTTGTACGTACTTGTGAACAAGATGATGGAACCGCTAAACATATCTCTCATGAAGACTTTCTTCATTCTTGATTCCACCAACACTCATCAATCACATAATGATCCTCCTAGGAAAAACACTCAAGGAAACTAGTAGTATTCCAAAATAGGATCAAATCTCTTGTACTCGTGCTTTATCAATGTAATCCAACTTCTCTCATGAAATAAAACATCTTACATTTGATATCTTAATATTAAAACTCTTTTTAGACTATCCTTGAGATATAATGCATTGTCAAGATCATTGCATACCTTTAGTAAAGGTCCAGCTGAGCAGATGGGCGGATCCCAAAGATTGTACTAGACGGATCCCTACTCTTAGCGAACCGTGGGATCCGGCAAACAGAAAATGCAATTGCAAGCATTATATTTCAAACATATCCTTATAACACTTCACACACTAAGATAAGCATAGTACCTTAAGGCAAAATTAAGTCCTTATCAAGATAGGTTGATCTTTCCTACTCATACATAACTCACCTAGATCACACTCTAAAACGATTGTAGATCTACCGTTTCATTTTTAATCCATTACTCTTCCGCTCTTAAACTCACACTTCATTTTCTACTTGATCCCTCACATCTAGTCTTAGAAATCTTTCGATTATGGCAAAATTGATCATAAATCATCCTCACCTCAAAATTGATCAAAGTTGATCAAAATCTAGTTTTCTCATCTCAAAGCTTCTAGGATATTTTCCAAAACACTATCCTAAGACACAACCAGATCTCTAGGATCATTTAGCTTCAATTGACACTCTAAATCTTTAGTGTCATCCTTGCTCATCCATTGGTACTCTTGAAAGTTCCAAATCCTTCCATAAATGACAATCATTAGCTACATCATTCATTACCTTCAAGTACTCAAGCATCCCTTCTTTTAAAACACTTAGGACGACTGAAACACTCAAGATGATATAGGTCTTAGATCTTAGAAACATCATTTCCACTCTTTCATAGCTGCTGAGAGCCGGATCCCTAGGATTAGCCTAGACGGATCCCTCTGAGGAGGGAACCGTGGAATCCGGATGACAGTCTAGGTCAAATCTTGCTAAAACAATCATTTCAACTCATCTTCCTAACTCAAACACTCCATCTCATCTTAAATGAGTTCCTAGAACAGTGCAAACTCTGAAGTTGACTCTTGTGCATGTTAATCATCACATTCTAATGAATCCTAGTGGCTTAAGGCTTAAATGCACTTGCCAAATCTCTTAGTTTATAAACCACCTTGTTAGGACCTCCATAGTCATCACTCTCATCCTAACTTTCAGCTCTTGTAACCTCTTGAAATCATCTCATCATGAGGAAAACCCCAAGTAGTAACTTATCCACCAAAGAACCACCCATAAAAAAAAGGCTCGTGTCATACACGAAATTTCTTCAACCGAATCATCTCCCGTCAAGCCAATAAATGATAGAATTCTCCATCATCCAATCAAACCAATTCCTAAAAGGATAGTACCCACAAAACTACCTATGCCAACCACAAACACCACCATACCTCCTAGGCCAAACAATATCATCTCCACTAAACCATCACCATTGGTTCCTAGAGCTATTTCATTTACATCCCCACTATCATCACCACACCTCTACAATTTAGAGGACTTGCCTCCTAGGCCGTCTCATCCGCTTCCGCCGACAACATTCTCCTCATTAGGAGGAATAATGGTTCAAAATCAAGGTGTTGAGTCAACACTTGCTCCGGCTTCCTTTTCGCCGTTTCCATCATATAATCCCATTTGGATTATGAGAAATCATCAAAGTCAACCAACCGACCATATAGATGTTAACACTTCTCTACCACCACCATCATTCTTGGTTGAGTCATTCTCAAATGCACCTCCACCAATTCCTCCATCGTTTGAAGCTCCTCAAGCCGCTTCACTTGATCCTTCGCATCAAGCCATGTCATTTCTTCCACCACCACTACCTAGCCATGACAAAGATTGCTATCATTCTCAACATGTTGAAAGTTTGATACATGAAGTACGAGAAGACCAACGTTTCATGTTCTATCATCTCCTCGAACGTTTCGACGAGATTAAACCTAAACAAAACTTGAGCTAGAAGATTATAGTGGTGTCCTAGCATCAAGCGTTAGTTGGTCTAGAAATTCCTAGTCACGTATTGTCTATTTTCTTATTTTTAGAGTCATGTATATCATAACACTTGTTTTATTAAATGAAATTACATGCTACTTGCTATATTTCTGAGTATATGAGTATATTATATAATCCATATCTCTTTTTGGTATTAACATTTCTTGTTATACCACTCTTTACTGATTTTATTCATCAGCCAGACGGATCCCTAAGAATTGCCTAGATGGATCCCTACTAGGAGGGAACCGTGGGATCCGTGAGACAGAAAGCTTTCTTTCTACTAACTTGAACCACATTTGCAGGAAATTATGAATTATACTTGCTTTCTAACCTTTGTTTTGTAGTTATTCAATTTACACATGAAGAATTTGACATCCCAAAGCTAGGGGGAGCTTTATGTCAAAGCATTACATTGCAAATCACTTGCAATACTAGGTTTATATTTCGTGACATCCCCTTGCATAATTCCAATCATCAAGGGGGAGCACATTCGTCTCTTAGACGAAATCTTTTGCAAACTTATTTGCAAACAAACTAGATTAGTATCACTTACTTGACGCCCTTACATAGGGATGGACTCGTCAAGGGGGAGAAAAAGATGAGATCCTTTCCCGTTACTTGCTCTTTATTTCCTATTTCTTTTCTATTTTTCACATGTTTTTCTTAAAAACAATGTGTTGCCTTCCTTCACACACTTTTTGTTTCGACAAAAAGGGGGAGAAGAAAGTAAAAACTACAAATTCAAACTTTTACGAATTTTAGCTTTTCCTTAAAATAATTTTATGTTTTGTCATCAACAAAAAGGGGGAGATTGTTAATACAAATAAGCCGTAAAAACGTTTATTTATATTTTACGATCTTCTATTGTTTTGTCGATAACAAACGTAAAATCATATTAACGAAACAAACAAAATACGTAAATGGTTTGAACTAATAGTTTCTAACATATTCACATTTTCACATAAAACACTAAAACAAGTATAAGTGATTTTATAATACATGTGTACAACAACTAGTGTTTACATATTTGGATAAAATATACACATAACTAGTATGTAGTATATTGGGTAATATAAATGGGTAGAAACTTAAGTATCATAACCCATTGGGCAAATACATTGAATGTAGTTGGGTACAACCCAAAGCCCATAACCCATGGATCTTGACCCATAACCCATTGCATGACATCATGCTTATATCACATATGGATAATACCCATAACCCATGGATCAACCCATACCCAAGTGACTAAGTGCATTGCACTTAAAGATACATTGTATCTAGCCAAAAGATCCATGGTTCAACCCATGACCCATGACCCATAACCAAAATACCCATGGGTAAAGAGGATGCTTCCACGGATCCCTGGATTTGTGCTAGCCGGATCCCAAGTGGAAGGGATCCGTGGGATCCGGGGAACAGTAGGATTTTTCCTCTATAAATAGTGAGCCATTTCTTCATTATTTCTCATCCCTTTCTAACACACTTTCCCCCTGAGTTAAATCTCACTAACCTTAGATCCAAGAGATCTATGTTTGTAGTTTTGTTTTTGTGTGATCTTTTAGGTTCCTCTTAAAGGCAAGATCACCACCTTTGAAGTCAAGCAAGCTCAAGTCCATGAGTTTCCATGCTTCCTCATCATCAAGGCTATTGAAGTCCTCTTGTTGATGATCCCTTTCTTTCTTCAAAGAAGTGTAGTGTTGAAGACATTAGTGAAAGATGTCTCAAGTGTCAAGACGAAGATATTAGTGAAGGGTATCTATCGTCTATAGAATAAGCACTTGTGGTAGGTGCTTAGAAGTCAAGACAAAGAAGCATTAGTGAAAGGTGCTTAGAAGTCAAGACAAATAAGCATTAGTGAAAGGTGCTTAGAAGTGAACACACAAGACATTAGTGAAAGGTGTCTTGTAGATCTAGTCAAAGACATTTGTGAAAGGTGCCTTAGATGTACATTCGATATGGTGTGTTTCGATGTACAAGATAGACTAGTATTAGATCCAAGGATATTGATATCCTTGATGATGTTGTAAAGGAGTAGATCTCCTTTGGGATTAGTCGTTGGTGTAGTGTGGTAGTAGTTCCTCCATTGCAATGGAACTAGGTGCTTAGCCTAGTACCTAATAAAGGGTAGGTGACGTTGTGAAGGTGTAGTTCACCTTGGAGTGAAAGAACTAGGTACTTAGCCTAGTACCTTATAAAGGGTAGGCGACGTTGTGATAGGATTAGTTCTCCTTGGTGTGAAAGAACTCGGTGGTTAGCCTAGCACCGTATAAAGGGTAGGCGACGTTGTGTTAGGTGTGGTTCGCCTTGGTGTGAAAGAACTCGGTATTTAGCTTTGTACCGGAAAAAGATTAAGCGACGTTGTGAAGGTCTCCGCCATAAGGAGATTGGTGTAGTGATTACGAACTCTCGAGTAGGTGACTCGGGGAGTGGAGTAGGGCAAGGAAGGTGACCTTGTAGCCGAACCACTATAAATACTTGCGTTGTGGTTTTGTGCTTCTTACTCTTATCTTTTCATTACTTACCTTTATATGTTTGTTTATCAACATCCAACACACACATCCAAATAGATTGACATAAGTCGATCTAAATAGATTAAAATGAAGTTTTAATTGGTAAAACTATTCAACCCCCCTTCTAGTTTTCCACAAAAACTGCTGATTTTGAAGCTAAGTATAGGAAAGCCAAGGCTAAGCTAGCTATTCTTGAGGCCACTCCCTCAGAAACAACACAAAATGTTAAATCTGTGCAGGGTAAAAACAAGGGCCTGGTAGCTGATGTTTTCGACTGGGATGAAGAGCCAGTCTCCTCAGAAGATGAAATGGTGCAAGTCAGTGCACTGATGGCTCTCTCAGAAGAGGACAAGCTAACTGTGTAGAAGAATCATGCTAGAAATGTTGAATGGGTCAATATCACAATGAAGAAGGTAAATATCTTACTTTCTATGGATAAGTATGAGCGGGATAAGTTTGAACAGATAAGACGAAGTCCTTATCAACCAAAGTCAAACTTTCCCTGAATCGCTAACTACCAGGCTTAGTGTCATCACTGACAAGAAGAAAGCAGCCTTGTCACTTACTCTAAATAGCCATTGTAAACAGAAACAAAATATATCAGTATTTTATCTTTTGTAACCTGTCAGTTTGTCCTTTAGGATATAGTTAAAAACCATACATGTATAAATAGTCATAAGAGATGGAGTGAAAGATTTTAAACTAGTGCAATCAATTGTGAAAAACACACACAAGCAATATTTTACTCCTCCAAATACGACTATGTCCCTGAGATAGCTCAGTGGTACCTGAATAGTTGTGCTTAGACTTAGCCTAAGCTTCGTGAGGAGTTATACTATACTTGTCATTTCAATCCCAAGTACTATTTCGCAAGTACTTGGGTAATGTATTCTTTTTTATTCGTTTTAATAAAGAATATAAACGTTGAAAACTACTCAGTGTGTTTATCTTGTTAAAACTTATATTTACTTGCATTACTTCAGTCATGATTCACAATTAGTAGTCTTTAACTGTTTTGAGCTACTTGTGAAACGGGAACAACAGATTAAATGACTTGTTTGTTCATTACAAAAGATATTATGCTTATTTATAATAGATTATAGCTTTGATAACAAGGTAAATAAACCCTAAATCTAACGAACTTCAAGCTCTTAATTAGGTTTGAGCTTTAACCTATCATCAAACACTTATCTACATTTTGAATGGGAGATTTTTGCAAAGAGATGGACGTATTTAGCGATATATTGTATATTGCTTGGCTATTTCTCCATTTTTATGACGTCTGCTATTTTTTACGCCGTAGCTTGCTTTGTTTTTAGAGGGATCGACAAGATAAATTATATTATATCGATTTTAAGAAACTAATCAAAAAAATTTCACACGAAAACAAGGTAGAAAAGTAAATTTTATATAAGGAGTTTTCGACACGTCTTTGATAAGAAAGTCTCATTTTAAAGCTTCGTTTTAGGTCTTCAAGACGGTTAAGAGTTAAGACGCCCAGGTCAACATTTCCCGCTTTTTATGTGTGCAACATTTCAGCGATATCAACGACATACTAAAGTATAGTAAATTTTGCAATGTCACAAAGAATAACTAGCCAAATCGGAACTTCTCGCAACACGTGTGTCGGTATTCTTGCGACGTCTTTAACCATGTGGCCGTTTGAACATTCCAACCCTCGAAATGATAAGGGGGTGTTTGGTTCGCCGTAATCCGCCGTAATTGGATGTAATTGTAATTTGATTACATTACGTAGTCTGTTTGGTTCGCAGAATGGAGGGAATGTAATTCAGATTACATTACGTAGGTTGTTTGGTTTGCGTTGTAATTGTAATTCAGTCATTCCAATTACATTCAAGGAGGGAATTCAGATTACATAGGATATTGGATGGAAAGTTTTGAATTGCGTTGTAATTCAAAATTTCATATTTATTATTATTATTATTATTATTATTATTATTATATAAAAACTAAAATAATAAAATTTATATAATAATAATAGTAAAAATTATTATTATTGTTATTATTATTATTATTATTATTATTATTATTATTATTATTATTATTATTTTATATATTTATTATAATAAAATTTATATGATAATGATAAAATAATAAAATAAAATAATAATAATATAATAATAATAATATAATAATAATAATAAATATTTAATATAAATATTAAAATAATAATATTTATATAATAATAATAATAAAATATAATAATTATTATTATATTTTATTAATAATAATAATAATAATAATAATAATAAAATATAATAATAATAATAATAATAATAATAATAATAATTGTTATTATTATTATTATTATTATAATAATAATAAAATAAAATAAAATAATAATAATATAATAATAATAATAATAATAAATATTTAATGTAATTATTAAAATAATAATATTTATATAATAATAATACTAATAATAATAAATATTTATTATAATAATATTTTTATAATAATTATAATAATAAAATAATATAATAATAAAAATATTTATTATTATAATAATATTTACATAATAATAATAAATAAAATAAAATCATAATAACAATATAATTATAATAATAAAAATAAATATTTAATATAGTTATTAAAATAATAATATTTATAAAATAATAATAATAATTTTTTTTTATTATTATTATTATGCTAATATTTATTTAATTATTATTATTATTATTATTATTAAGTTTTTTATTTTAATTTTCTTGAATTAAATTACGTTGAGATCCAAGCAAACACAATGACAGAATACATCAATTACAATTACAACACATTCCAACCCTTCAAAATCAAATTACAATTCATTCAAATTACAATTCTTTTGACAGATTACAATTCCTTTCAAAACATACTGCGAACCAAACGCACCCTAAGAGTCCATTGACTTGTAGAAAAATTATAGTTTACTCATAGATCATTGGAATAACGGGGACGAGCCATTTTAAAAACTTGAAGCTAGAAAATAAAGAGTCACTTGACCTTACTCAAAATACCAAAGACTTTTCAACAGGATTTTCTTGATGAGCCTTCTAAATATTTAAAATTATTACACTAATTCAAATAAAGTAGTCTTTTGTTAGCATAAAATATTGACTCGTTTTACATTCGTCGGAAATAAAAAATGGAAGTCATTAATTTCCATCTCACGGCTTTGACTGCACGTACTAGCAAACGTAAATACAAATCATCTTAATCTTATCTCTACTCAATGGTAACTTATTAACCATGACATGCTATACATTCGCCTAAAAAGATACTAGTAGGTATGAAAGTGTAAATTGAAGGTGTCTGGAAAGCGATGGTGTAGCATAAAAGTTAAAAAGCATGAAAGTTAAAAAGACAAAGGTCAAGAGAATATGTTGATCTTGTTGGCGTCATGGGGGACGTAGTGTGGTGTTGGTGTACGAGTGCGATGATGTCAATTAATCATGTTTATATATGGAATCCGAGTGGAAGGTGTTATTATTGCATGTGTTCTATTTTGACACATATTCCTCCCTGCCTGCTTTTGAATAGACCTACACCAGTCAAGCAAGCCTCTTTACCAACATAGTCAATAAATAATTCTCATTATTAGGCCCGGTATATTATTGGTCACTTGATCATCATTTTCACTCTAAGTGAAACATTCGATTTTTGATATATCACCTTACCTTTAGATTCCGGGCGTAATAGTCACCATCTAACTAACAACCAAACTCATTTTTTAACAAATTTAATAAACTATACGAATATTCGTACATAACAATAGAATTTTATAGCGACAAATAATTATAGTTGAGATATTTTGGCTAAGTGTTTCATATAACATTTATATATATAACGTAAAATAATCAAAATATATATTGAAAAAAGTTGTAACAACTATATTTCAACTCCAAAAAGATTTTAAAATGTTTCAAAGAACTAAAAATGTATCAAAAGTTATATAAAAACATTTTGTGAAATTTAAAATGAAACATAAAAGCAATTAATTGAAGCATTGATTTTCTTTTACAATGCGGTGTATATTTTTCTAGCCATTTTTTTTACAAAATGTTATACATATATAGTTGAAATGATAAGTATGTATATCATGTATTAAATGTGAATGGTAAACTTTCTAAATATGGTTATAAGACAAATTTGTTAAAAATAAGTCAATCTGAAAGGGTGTTTTGCGTATAACATATTACTCAGTTTTGTCTTTTAAGTTTTAAGTAAAATCATTTTCTCTTTATATGTAATTAGACAAATACCCACGCAAAACAACAGTGTATAACGGCAAATAAGTATACTTGCAAACTTGCGTTTTGAGGTGACCCTTGATACTACTTACAAGTAGCCATTGCGAGAAAAAAAAATTATATTTATAAACGAAAACTGATAAAATATTGAGGATTAAACAATATTTAAAATATTAATTTAGTAGTGGATATTGTTACTATTTTTAGTCAAGTGTATTTTAGTAATTGAATTTACTCATTTTATAAGTTTTTAAATTTAAGGAATTAAGGAAAATGATGTAAATGATTTATAGATAGTATAAATCAAGATACTAAAATTAAACCTTCATTAAAACTATAAAAAAAATACATTAATAATTAAAAACTTAAACTAAACTCTTATTGGGAAGTTAAGATATACACTAACAATCTAAATTATATTTCTCCATAATTTTTTGTTTTAGCTTCAACATTTTTTCGCGTTAGTTTCTGGTCAAATGATCGTTAGTTTCTGGTCAAATGATCATCGGAAGAAAGATGGAACATTATATCATCTTGTTTTGGATTTACTTGTTGGATGTCGAACATTTGTTGTTGTAGTCCGTACTTCTTTTGCTTCATCTCGTCATACACGACACTTTTTATTTGTTCGGTTGGAAAAAGAGAAGTAGTGGCGTTTGCTCATTCTTTCACCAACATCTTTACAAAATCTTCATCCTCCCAAATTGACCCACTATGTCGACTTCTTCTTAGCTTTGTCTCTACCCATTGATTGAACTTCTTACAGTTCCTCTTCCTCTTCATCTTCCTCTGAATCCATTGTGTTGTTGAGATTAAAACAACCTTGTGCTGATTTTGATGTGTTGAACGAGGTTGACTCCGACGATTTTACTTTTTCTGCGGTTTTTCTCAAATGCCGGAATTTCCACATCCTGCCATTTTTACAGTCCTCTAAAATTCTCCAAGCATGATGAAGGTTAAAATGTGTTTTGTATCAAACATTTTTTTTGAACGGCAATTGTGGCTACATGGCTCCTAGCCCAGAAGGCGTAGCGAGCCCACACAACCAGGTTGGGTCCAGCCCAGAAGGCAATGGCACCCTTCCCTTTACGCACGCGGGAGGAAACCCCTATCACCCTAGACAAGACTCGAACTTGAGACCTTGCATAGGAGGGCAAAACCTCCATACCAGTAGACCGGAGGCCCTTTGATGTTTTGTATTCAACATGATATTTATCAATTTCTTTTTCGAGGACATATTCGTCATTGGCTCCGCTCTCGCTCCTTCTAGCCGCATTACTGTAAGTGGAACAAAATTGAGCAATTTTAGAACGCATACTCTTCTATTTTCCGGTGATTGAATCATATGTATGACGCCGGTTACCCTCATTTTTTACTCAAAGTAACCTAATACCTCTGTCCAAAATCCATCTAGTTTCTTTGAATATCCGTTCACGCTATCTTCGGACAAACAAACCTTTCTTTGGCACAATGCACTTTCTTTGGTCGTGGTCCATGGAATGTTATGTACCTATTCGGCCATGGGATTTTTAGAAGGCTTTCGTTGCCGTATTTTTGACGGCTTATTCTTTGGAGGCGGGTCTTCTTCGACGAAAAAGTCATCACCAACGGGGTTAGACGGAGAATACTGATGTTCATAACTTGCCATAGGCTTAAAAATATCAATATTTACTAGATGAATGGGAGAAATAGGTTGATATTGTTTCGGAATTGGGGATGAAGAATCACAGAACGTTTTTGGTAGTAATACATTTGTCTTTGATAAATATTTTGTTAATATTGGAATATTTGTGGTTGAAACATGGTTTGTTTTTGTTGTTATTGTTGTGGAGGTACGAATTGTTGGTTGTGGTATTGTGGTTGTTGGTATTGTGTTTGTTGTGTTCCGTAAACACAAGTTGGAACTCGAAAATGAACCAGTGGTGAGCGATCGAGTTGGAAATTGGAATTGAGTGTTGGGATTTTTTGTTGTCGATGTTCTTTTAGGGTCTTGGTTTTGAAGTATTTTAAGACATTTTTGAAGTAGAAGCATAAAAGATGGAATAAAATTTGAATATGTGACAAAAATAAAAGCATAAGAGTGAATCTATATGTTAATTTATAGGTAAATATAATTACAAAATTTGATTTTTTTTTCCCCGTTAGGTGGTGTGCTTCACCTAACCAACCCAAAAACTCCATCTTCGCGCGCCCAAGTATTTCCCTGTCATGGTGCTCACATGTGAAGGGTGCCTCTTTCCGTGTGAAGAGCGGCACCATAACGCATCGGCTTGTTAGTTGTCAACCTACTTGTTCTTGTTGTCATTTTATTTACTAAATATTATATAGTGTCTTAACAAACTTTGCACATAGATTTGCACGGGTGAGACTTGAGAATGATATGTTAACGAAACAAGCCCAAATTAAGACGAGCATGGATTGCTTTTTTAAAGTTATGTAATGCATGCGCTGTCGATGTCCTCTTTTTTCATTGTAGGTTTTAGAAAATATATAATAGTGTAGCACTAAAGGGTCTTTGTTTTAATAGTATCCGCGAGATGGTTATGTATTTAACCGAAAGTTTGTAGGTTCAAATCATGTGAAGAACCGAAGTGAGACTAAACATGTATCAATTAGAGTTGTGTGTATGAGTTTGAGTAATAAAAATAAATAGTATATTAGACATACATTTTGACATTTTGTATATAATAAAGTTATAAGAATAATATAAAAGTACTAATGATGATAAGCTCACCTGATTAAAAAGACAGTGTCTTTGTAACTTAAATCGTGTAAAGGTATTTGGGATCCAAGACACAATAAAATGATTTCATGTCGGGTTGTACCAAGAGGCTTTTTGAAATTTACATCGCAAAGTATGAATGCTTCAATATTACTAGTACTTTCAAATAGCATGGGACCAGGGTGATCTCACCGTTCTTCACCTTTGGAGACTAGTACTTTCAAATATTCTGAAGCAATTCTATAATTTACAATACATCCACTACAATTCTATAATTTACAATACATCCACTACAATTAGGTACAATGGTTTTGTGATACCGTAATCAAGAGTTTTCATTTTTTCTAGTAAATAGATGACTGAAAATATGTGACGCTTACTATAAATTAACGAACGCATTTGTACGCTAAATCGCCGATACTACATTTACTATGTTTTTTTTCGTATTAAGATCGAAGCATTCCCGATTTATGTACCGATAAGTTTATGTACCGATACATGTGGCAAGTTAAGGCTAAACACTTTTACTCTTAAGTAAAACTTTAAAACGTTTTAGCTTTAAATATAAAAGTATTTAAAATCTTTTAACGTAAAATAGAAAATGGGAATACTTTAGTTGGAAAACTGACTTAAATTAAGTGTTATTTTATTGTCATTTGGCATATTTAAAATGTATACCTATCTTTTTAGTACTCCACTAGTGGTAGGTTGGATCGTTCTGAGAAGCTCATATTAACTATTACTCCGTACTTTTAATTCTATTTGTTTAATATGCAAGTGATAGTTAAATACAAGTTTTTATTGCATGATTTACAATGCATTTTAAGCATGTTTTGGGTATATATGCAAATACGCAAGTTTTAGTGGGTATATATGCAATTGACCCTAAGTTTTATATTGGTTATTACCCACTTGAAGTTGATACAAACCTGTAATTATAGTTAAAAAAAGGATTAAAAGATTTGAATTTTATACGAACTAGTTGGTGCTTTATTGTAATCAAGTTCGGCAAAAATAAACCATTAGAATTTAGGATGGTAAAGCAATAAAAATAAACCAACTCAGTACAATAATAAGTGTGTTATGTCCTTATAGGGTGACATTATTAGTTATGTTAGTTTGTAGTGACATCGTCTCTTAACAAGTGTTCACTTTCGTAATTTATAAAATTTTTAAAAATAATACTAAATGCACTTTTCACTACAAAAATCAGATCTACTCAATAAATTTTACTTTTATTATTGAAATATATAATGGACACTTATTATTTTGATACATATGAACACTTATTTTGATACAGATAATAATTTATGGTATAACAGTATATCTAATCGACCAAGCTAGTGTAAGGGTTAACAATAAAAATAGTAGTGGTAAAATACCAAGAGAATAACATCCAAATTAGTGTTAACCATAACCCTAGCTTATGGATAAGGTCAAGAGGTAAAAGGAGTGGTCATCAACCAAAACGAAAAGAAATGAAAAAAACCAAAACGGATTAGTTTAATCGAAATGTTCATAGGTTAATCATAAGTTTGAAAGTATGATGTTGTTGGTCCGAGTATTTCTTTTTTTGAGCAAGTTGGTACGAGTATTTCATATGAACAAAAGTTAGAAGAAAAGACTTTTATGTAGATTGTGTTATTTATTTACTCCAAGTGTTATCATTTAAAATGATTAGTTTTGTATAAAATTCATCTATATACTCCACTTTTTAGCTTAAGACAAAGATTAATTTGTTAAAAAACATTAAAAGTAGTCCTTGTGGCCTTGTTGGAGATGAGGTTGATCAATGCCATAGATGCAGACGGATCGATTTGTTTCGGTGATTGTACAGGTCCATTGTTTGCGACATTATAAAATTTGTAAGATACATACCTTTCGCGACAACTGTCAAACGCAATGATCAAGTATTCCGATATCATCACAAGAGGTCTCCGGTCAAGTACTCGATATCAAAATCTTTAGTATGGTTCTGATGGCTATGGATGGGCCAAACATGATCCGAACTAGCAAAACCTATTAACTGATTTGGGGAAAAAATTGTTTTATGGTTTGAATTTGGCCTAATCGACGCTTTATGGTTTAATACATCCCATAAACGAGGTTCAGATTGCTATAGATGGGTCAAGCACGATTCAAACTAGCAGAACCTACAAAGCGACTTGGACCAATTTTCTTTTACGTTTCATGGTTCGAATTTTGCCTAACCGATGCTTCGGGCATCTTTGACAACAAGCATTTGTGAGCGTTTTGAAGTGACTAGTGACTTAAATATAAAGCTTGTTTGGCAATAATTAAATAGCAGTTGAATTTAGTATAACCGGTCACATTCAAAGCGCAATTTAAAGAAACATTTAGATCTTGCCCCTAGCGTTGTGGCTCTTACATTACATATCCACCCTTATTATTTTTGTGTTAATATGTATGTCTTTTTATTTCATTTTACATTTTATAATTACAACAACTAATACGTTACCAAATGCTTATTAAACAAACAACTATGTCGTACTCCTTTTGGTGGTAACTGCTACCGCTTCGGTAGGGTCCTGTTAAGAAGTGAAACCAAATCCAAACATGTTTATATAGTTCGTTTGGTAACAAACAGTTTATAATCACGATCTTAATTGGTTCATCGGTTCAAATCCAAGTTCTTTTGTAGGTTAGGCCCATGAATGAACAAAATCCACATTTTTCTTAGAACATTGGGAATTGGAGATTATATTGACATGCGAAATCCAAACCCCATGCGTATATTTATACCTTTATCATTCCTCAACGGGCCGAATATTCTTGGAATTCTATCCATACGACCATACGTGATACATGGGCTACAATTTTATTTGGCCCAACAAGCAAGCCACAGATCTATAAGCTGATGTGTCAAAAAACAAATCTATACTACATATAAACTATAACCATATATGTTTAAAATTTAAAAACTTAAAAATTAAGTAATATTGTTTCACTAAACTACCGCTACTTATAAAAATCAATACAATCTGTTAGTTAAATATCAACTAAAATTTAGTCTACTAAAAAAAAATACTCCAGTTTAAACCATTAACATTCTTCACTTTCACTTACTTCATACATATATATACTAAATAAAAAATTACACACGCAAATTAACGTTATTATACATTGTCGCCGTTATACGCGGGTAATCGTGTAGTGATAATAAATATACAATTGTTTATGACTATTCCAGTTTACGAACATAGAACTATTGCTGCTACATATATTTATAATCGTTAATCCGATATATAATTGTGTTGATTGTTGAACGTCTACAAAATATAACTTATTTCTTTTTATTTTTTTAAATTTCACAAAAGGTCATTTTCTGAAAATATCGAGTCAAATTTGTTGGGATTTTACACCCATGACAACGGATCAAACAACGATAGCCAAACAATAAAAAACGAAAAACAACACACGCACTTTCTATGCGGAAAACCTCCCAAAAGAGAGTAAAAACTACAAGACCCTAGACTATGACACGGGATGGAGGGAGACTCTCATAAGGCCATCCTTTTTTTCTCACTTCTTCCTTGATTGCTATGCTAACTTATTCCCAAAGTTAACGTATTTCTGGATTACTCCTATTAAAATAGGCGACTACCCATATTTTCTTAATTTGAATAATTACTAAATTAAATGACTTTATTTTAGGAAATTATAATCAATCTCCTACAAATCCTCACCTGATTTAAATTCCCTCAACTTTAACTTGACTTCTTCACTTCAAACAATAATCCACATGATTTACACATGTACCGCCGCTTTCACAACCGGGACAAACCGCTTGATCGCAATCAAGAAAACTTTCGACAAACCAATTGCTCCACCAAGCCACTATCGTCGTTGAACCACACGTCATCCACATCACACCTACGTTAACCGTATCTCTTTCACAACCTGTTCACCATATTCAATCTCGATATTCTTCATCATTGTAAACACCACAACTTGCCTCGAAAGAAATTCACCAACACAACCATTTGGCAGAATATATGACGAGCAATATCTCTCATATAGTAGTTCAAATGAATGACCACTCCGGTGAGATTGTAGATCTGTGTATCAAGAACCTATGGCTCAAATATCACAAAGACCAACAGTTAATGAACCTGCAATGTCAATTTTACCACTATTGCACAAAATATGACGAACCAAACACAAGCTCTTCGTTCTTCTCGTATCGGCCTCCTCCGAGTTGTTTGATTCTTTTCCTCGAACCTCGGCTCTAATGCTACTTGTTGGGATATTACACTCACGACAATGGATCACACAACGATAGCCAAACGATAAAGAAAACGAAAAACAATCGTGAAAACCCTCTCAGAGGAGAGTAAAAACCACATGACCAATGGCGGACCTTTATGAGGGCAGAGGAGGGTCCCGGGCCCCCCCAAAATAAATGGTCAAGTTCCGCCACTACTGCACATGACCCTTAGACCACCACACGGGACGGAGGGAGACTCTCACAGGGTCTCTCCTTTTTTTCTCACATGCTATAAAAAGAAACAATAGCTTGCTCGCTAACCTAACTTGATTCAAAGTTAACTTATTTCAGAATTACTCTTATTAAACTAGACGAATACACATATTTTCTTAATTTAGATAATTATTTTAATTAAGCGACTTTATTTTACAAAATTAGAATCAATCTTCTTAAAATTATTTCTCCACAACAGTCTGCGTTTATCCCAGGCCGCCTTATTCAAGATAGCATGGTAATTGCAAATGAGGCTTTTCATTATATCAGGAACAAAAAGAAAGGTAACCAAAATGTGATGGCCTTGAAAGTCGACTTAAACAAAGCTTTTGACAGGGTTGAATGGGACTTCCTGATGTCAACACTTAAGAAGATGGGTTTTGGGGATAAATGGTGTAGATGGGTTTTCGCTTGCATTTCCTCATACGAGATCGAATTTAATGTTAATGGTAACTCCATTGGCATTGTTAAACCTTCGAGAGGAATTTGTCAAGGAGATCCTATATCTCCTTTTTTATTCATAATTGTTGCTGATGTTCTATCAAGAATGATTAATAATGCTTTACAAAGATCGATTATTACAGGTATAAAAATGGCTCGTGATTGCCCTGTGATTTCTCATATTTTCTTTGCAGATGACTCCCTTTTTTTCTTAAAAGCAAATGTTGAAGAATGCGAAAGACTTATTAGTATCCTTGAAAAGTATTGTGTTGCTTCAGGTCAAAGCATCAATTTCTCAAAGTCAGCTGCCTATTTCTCTCCAAATACCCCAGAAACAAGTAAGCATGATCTTTGTTCTCGTTTTCGTGTGCAGATTATGGATCCAAAAGCTCGTTATCTCGGTATGCCATCAATACATGGTCGAAACAAGAGTGAACTGTTTTCTTTCATTTTGGAACGAGTGCTCAACAAGATGCAAGGTTGGAAACAAAAACTTCTTTCAGAAGGTGTCGTGAGGTTCTAATCAAATCTGTTATCCAAGCTATCCCTTCATACGCTATGCAATGTTTTTTACTTCCGACAGGTTTTCTAAATAAACTTTTAAGTTATGTGAAACGCTTCTTTTGGGGTGGCGATGCTCACGGGAGTCATATTCATTGGGTTAGCTAGGTGATGAGTGTCTAAATACTCATCATTTTTGTACAATCTAAACTGCAAAATCATCTGAAAACACTCAGAAACACATCAAAATGATCAAAATATCACAAATCAGTGTTTTATGTGTTTTAAATGCAAAAATATCAAAATCAGATGAAAAATGATCCAAGTTTGCAAAATTGGCAGTTTTAGTCCCCCAAGTTTTAAAAGTTGTCAAATCTAGTCCCTAGAATTCAAAAATGTGAAGTTTTGTCATTCAAGGTCCCTGAAATCTTCTAAGTTGTTAAAAATGGTCCTTGAATGATTCTTTGGTCAAATGGCATAAAAGGTCCCTAAACTTTGGAAAATTGCAAAATTAGTCCTTGAACCTTTTAAAATGGGATTTAATGCAAAAAGGGTCCTTGCACTATCAATGTTTGTCAGGTTTAGCCCTTGTGATATGATTGGAAAAGTTTCAATTTCAGCCCCTTCAACTTTGGCAGAATTACACTTTTGGTCCTTGTGCTTAATACAATCCAAACCGGACCTTATACACTAAACCCAAACCCAGCTAAGCCCAATGTATAACCCGGCCCAACTTTTAAATTAGAAATAAAACCGCGCACTGTACACTGTCTCTCACACAAATTGTTTGAGCTAAAACCATGTGGTTTTAACCACCTTTTCACCACTTGATTTCCTTTCCACATCACCCCTAACACCTGGTTACCCACTCCCTCCACCTCCACATCAAACCAAACCTAATTAATGCAAAGAACCTGCTCAATTGAAAAATGGCGCCAAAATAGACAAATGGCAAATATGGTGATCTGGCCCAAATCAACGGTTAAAAAGTGGTGGGATTAGCTCAGAGATGTCGACAAGGTTAAATGAAGTCAATAAATACAAGTTTGAAGCAATGTATCTAAGTATCTAGTGTAATCTTTAATTTTCATGTCGTTTTAGCTTAAGTTTGATTTTCAGTTTATATTTCAATTTCCAAGCCTTGTATTTCATGTTTTCAGAGTGCAATAAAACTTTTGTAATCAACAATTTCAGTATCAAGTAATATTTCATTTATGCAAAAATTTATTCTTGATCAAAAATCTCAATATGGTTAAATGTTATTAGCAGTTGTTATTTTGGACTCATAAGCCCACATAAGCTCCCTATAAAGCTTATTCAAGCTTTTAGATACTTAAAAACTCAGTTTAGTATCAAAAACATAAAAATTCATAAAAATACCAAATAAATAGTTTAAAAATAAAAAGCCATGGTGCAAGGTACAAGAAGACTGGAGCAAGGTTGATATTGGATGGCCTTGGGATTAGTGCTTCTTGGGAAGCTTTAGGAAGTGTTTACAAGTTCTTTTTCTGTGTTATCAGCTTGGATCAAGTTTGTAAGCTTATTGTTCAATTTTTGTTTTTCACTTTGCAAGCTAGTCATTAGCTTAAATCTGTGTGTTTCTGTTTTAATTAGTCATAGTTAAACATAATTATCCAATAAAACCAGTTTCTTATTCCTTTAAAATTGTAGTTAGTAAAGATTTCATTTTCACAGTTTAAATAGTATAATCATCATATCTTAGTTGTATGTTGTTATTGTTGTTAATTTTTATTTCTTTAGTCTTATAAAATGATTATATAAGGTTTGAAATCATGCTCATGGTCTGAATCTATGTTATCCTTTGAAAAGCTTCATAATCATTCTTGATAAAGGGTGTTTGGATCTGCTTGTATCACTGTAATATAGGTTGTTTAAGACTTTGGTCTTTGTTGTTCTGTGTTTCATTGGTCCATAATAACTCTAAGAAACAAGAAAAACTAGTGCTTACTGTGTAAAAAGTCAAAAATCCTTTTAATCTCATATTGTGCATTAACTGTTGGATTTTTAAGTCTTATAATCATGGTTTTGTGTTAAGAAGTTGTTATACTTATTCAATTCAGTCTTAATATACTTTAATACATCATAATCAGTAGCTTAGGATCATTCAAATCTCACAATAGTCAACTGCTTCATTTTCTCAAAAGTCAAAAGGTGCTCTGTGCACAGAATTGGTAGTCTAGTTCATAAGCTCTTAGAGAGCTTATCAGTTAGCTTAAGCCTGTGTGTTTTAGCTTTTTGAGAAGCCAACCAAGCCATCTTGAGGACACCAGCTTAAGTTTCCATTTTGTAGCTTATTCTCTAGGACTGCAAGTGCTTATTAGTTCTGACCATTTCATTTAGTCCAAGATAGCTCAGTAGTTTTCCAAATTTTAATAAGCTCATAAAAAGCTATCCAGTGAACAAATCAGTGAGCATTTTAGCTTTTTGAAAAGCTGAGTTGGTCAACTTGTTAATCCCAGTCTTTGTTTTAATTTTCTAGCTTATTTAAGTGCTTAAAATTAAGCTTATAGGTGCCTAGTAAAAATAAAAGTGTCCTGTGCAATACAGTTAAGTAGTGCTTATTTATAGCTTATCCTGTGCTTATTTCTAGTTAATTGAGCTTCTTCAAATGTTGTATTAGCTTATTATCATAATCTTAGCTTATTTCCAGTTTCACCTTGCTTATTTAGTAGCTTATAAGCCATTTGGCCTATCCTTAAGCTTATTTCATTCATATAGGTCTACTGTTGGAATAATAAGTTTACAGAGCTTATTAGTACTTTTTATAAAAAGTTGTAGTTTTAAATTTTGCTTATTTCATTGTTCTTAATAAAGTGCAAAAAGAAAATTCCAAAAATAAAATGTTTCACAAAAGGGAGAGGCGGGGTCGAACCTGAGACCTCTCCCTCAAGAGGATGATAGTGGTGTACCAGTATGCCATTAGCGCCTTGGGTCTTTCTCGTTAAAACCTTACACAACTTAATATATAACTACGTTTTCCACAATAAGCTTAAACGTAGCAAATAGCTTATTTCCAGCTTATTTTTAATAGCTTTTTCAACTTTTGCAATTTTCATAAATTTGTATTAGTATTAAGTATTTTATAAAAAAGTTTCAGATTTTTCTCATTTGTTTTAGTATTTTTAAACATTTAATTAGTGTTTTTTAGTAATTAATTCATAATAAAAAATATAAAAGTCTAAAAAATATAAATCTTTTTTCTAAAATTTTCTTTTGTCATATAGTACGTAATAAAATTAGTTTTACATTCGTAGGCCTTTTATTTCATAAATTTTACGTTTTTGCTTGCGCTCCAGCGTAATTTTTAAACGTAACGCTCGTTTTCATTTTAAACCACGTTTTTAGGTAATTTAAGGTTACGTTTTAGTTAAGATAGTTTATTTAAGTTATTTAGTTTTATAAAATCACAAAAACATCATTGTAAAAATAGTGATAGCGTTTATTTAATATATTTTATCTTTTATTTCTTTTAATTTGCATTTAAGTCGCTATAATTTGTTAATCTTTTTCTTTAGTATAATTATTCATCAAAATCCTTACTGATCACTATCCTTAGTGATCATTCTATCATCTGAAGTTGTTTAACACCAATTCATCCTCCGTGGGACTTAACGACCCAGGAATACACTATATTCCTCTGATCTTAAATTGCATTGGTGTGTGAACTGTTTTAAGTTTCTTACGGTCGGTCATTCACAAGTGGCTAGCTTGCGTGAGATAACTTGACGGTTTTGCACCGATCAAATTTTGGCGCCGCTGCCGGGGAGGCTGTAAGCGTGTTCTAGCATTTTTCAGACCCGTACTTGCACATATACCACAGTTTGTAAAAAGTTTTTTGTAAAGTTATAAGAAAATCAAAAAGTTCATTAGCACTTTTCCTAAAGTGTTAACAAACCCAAAAACAATATAAAACAACAAAACAATCGTAGCGTTTTCTATCTTGTATTGTCTTTAAGGTGATTCTTAAAACAGTACGATTTGGTCAAACGAGACGATCCAAAAATATTGTCCAAAAGTTTTTAAACCCATCTGCACAAATCATTACCTACGTCTTTTCAGTGGTACTTAATATATACATAAAAATCAACCACCGCAAATCAAGGCAGTGCACTACCTAACTGGGGGTGCGACCATAATAAGTTCCCGAACATCAGATTTAAAACTTGCCTTTGTGTCCTTGTGATTTGGTGTACCTTTTTCAAAGAAGCCATTTCATTTGTGATTATTGGTTAAGTTCACTTGTCGTTTTACCTCATTTGTTTTGAAAATTGATTTTTATACTTAGTGCATGCGCACTCGTTCTTCCAGTTCTACAAGTCCACTTTCAGAACTTGGAAACATTCCTCGTAGACGTAGAGGACGTTCAGCTCCTTCAGCCGTGGATCGAGGAACGTCTACCACAACTACCACCTGTCGTAATGGCAGAAGACAAACCCATGAACGAGCTTCTCCAAGCACCCATCGAGGGTTACGGAGATGCTATTGTTGTTCCACCATCGTGGTGACACTTTCGAGCTCAAAACCGGGTTACTTAATCTGGTAACCCAAAGCCAATTCTATGGTTTTGAGCGGGATGATCCTCATGCACACATTCGATGGTTTAACAAGATTTCATCTACCATCAAGTACAAGAATGTCCCACATGAAGCTATCAAGCTTCTTCTGTTCCCATTTTCTCTAGAGGGACAAGCCCGGAATTGGCTTGAGAAACAACCCCCTCGTTCTATTGAGACATGGGAGGATCTAGTCACCAAGTTCGTTAACGAGTTCTATCCTCCATCCCGAACCACAAGTCTTAAGAATGAGATAATGAAATTTTCTCAGAGATTTGATGAATCATTCGGGGAGGCATGGGATCGTTACAAAGAGTTGCTCCGCAAGTGTCCACATCACGGTTTTACCGAGTTAATGCAAATGGATACTTTCTACAATGGTCTCAATCAGACTAATCAAGACTCTCTGAATGCCTCCGCGGGAGGTAATTTCTTGAGCAAGACCACAAAAGAGGCCTTGCAGATCATTGAGAACAAATCTCAGGTCCGCCCTTTCCGAGCAAAGACATATCAGTCTCATGCTGGACCTTCTTCTTCTTCATCTCCCGTGAGTACATCTAGCACCGATGCTAAGATTGACAAACTCACAGACATTGTTCAGGCTTTGGTTCTTGCTAACCAGAAGAAAGTGACCTTCACTCAGACACCAACACATGCTGAAGTGAAGAAAGTTGAGAGTTGTGTCACTTGTGGTGGTCCTCATGCATACTACAATTGTACTGCCACCGATGGTAGTCCATTTGAGGCCAATGCTCTAGCCGGTAGTTCACAGCAAGGAGGTAATCAATATCGTCCTCAAAATGAACCACACTACCGTGCTAACACTAATCAGGCACCACCCGGTTTTAACCAAAATCATAACATGCAAAACCGGAATCAGAACCAACCAAGAATGAACCAAGGTTATCAAAACCAAGGTAATTTCTATCCTGGACCCAATCAAGGTTTCCAACATCAAGGGAACCTCCATCAAAACAATTTCAATCGAGGGAATCAATTTCAGGGGAATGTGAATCCTAATCAAGGGAATTTTGGCTATAATCAAAACATACGGCCTCAATTTATCCCTCCAGCTCCTCCCGTCATTGTTCCTCCAGGACCATCATCTGATGAGTTACTGAAGCAATTCATGAAGTCCCAAGATGAAATGAACAGGTTGTTGGTCAGCCAAATTGCTGATCTCAAAAAGTCTTTAAATGATCGACCCTCGGGCTCGGGTACTTTACCTAGCAATACGATCGCTAACCCGAGGGGCGATGCTAAGGCGATCACAACCAGAAGTGGTGTTTCATATGATGGACCCTTTGTTCCTACTACCTCTTCTTCTTCTCTCTCCCAAAGGTAGTGGGCGGTGAACCTAGGACACACAATGGACCTACGACTCCAATGCCCCTCCACCTGTGGCAATGAGTCAAGTTACCAAGGAAACAACGGACAAGGTGCATTATTCAAGCCCACGAAGTACCGCGCACGTCCTACCTTCGGTAGTCCAACCTCAAGTTGTCCAGAAACCCAAGTCAAATCAAGGAGTTGTTTTTGAACCTCCTGTAGCTCCTGTTGAAAACCAGAAATCCAAATCCTCTATTCCTTACCCATCACGTTTGAATGAACAAAAGCTCCGCGAGAAAGCCAGTCATCAAATGGACAAATTTTTCCAAATTTTCCAAGAATTACACTTTGACATAAGCTTTGCGGATGCTATCATGTTGATGCCCAAGTTTGCATCGACTCTCAAACACATGTTAAGCAATAAGGAAAAGCTGTTTGAAATGGCTAAAACTCCTCTTAACGAGAACTGCTCTGCAGTTATCCTGAAGAAGCTTCCAGAAAAGCTTGGAGATCCTGGGAAGTTTCTCTTACCTTGTGTATTCCCAGGAATGGTTGAATGCTTTGCCCTAGCAGATCTTGGTGCAAGCATAAACCTTATGCCTTATTCAGTGTGGAAGAAACTTTCTCTTCGGAACTTACTCCTACATGCATGACTCTCGAGCTTGCAGATCGTTCCATATCCCGTCCTCTTGGCATTCTTGAGGACGTATTTGTGAAAGTAGGAAAGTTCCATTTCCCAGGTGACTTCGTGGTTGTTGATTTTGATGCCGATCATCGGGTTCCTCTCATTGTTGGTCGAGGATTCACGAGAACGGGTCGTGCTCTCATAGATGTATTTGAGCAAGAAATCACATTGCGTGTTGGTAATGAAGTTGTCACCTTCAACCTTGATCAAACTTCGAGGTACTCCGCAAACTATGATTCTGAGTCGGTTAACCGAATAGATATCATTGATGTTGCTACTGAAGAGTACTCTCAAGAAGTTCTTGGTTATTCTCATAATTCGTGAGTAGGGATCCCACCACATCTTCTCAACCTATCATAGCCAATTCTACTCCTTCTATCACTCCTTTTGAGGGAAGAGACTTCATCTTGGAAGAGATTGAAGCATACTTGGCTAGTGATTCTGTTCCATGGGAAATTGATCATGCTCCAATTGACATTGAGGGGACATACTTCTTATTGAGAAGTTGCTTAATGATGATCCATCATCAGCCCCTCACCCTAGTGATTCAATCCCAGTTGAGATTAATCAAAATGAGATTAATCTGAAGGGAGATATTCTTCTAAAGAAGTTGTTAAAACAGGACACTTCTCCTCCTCTCCCTCCCGTCAAGCTTCATAACAAGGAAGTCAAGTCAGTTGAGAAAACTAAAGAATTTCCTGAGGTTGAGCTTAAGGACTTACCTCCTCATCTCGAGTATGCATTTCTAGAAGGTGATGATAAATTACCTGTCATTATTGCTCGAGACTTGAGTAAGGATGAAAAGACTGCTCTCATAAAGGTTTTGAAGTCACACAAGCAAGCAATTGCTTGGAAACTCTCCGACATTAAGGGTATCAACCCTGAGTTCTGTACTCATAAAATCTTGATGGAGGATGACTTCAAACCAGCAGTTCAACATCAGAGAAGAGTAAATCCAAAAATCCATGATGTTATTAAACAAGAGGTTATCAAACTTCTTGATGCAGGATTGATTTACCCAATCTCAGATAGTCCTTGGGTTAGCCCAATTCATTGTGTTCCGAAAAAGGGTGGCATTACTGTTGTCACAAATGAAGATAACGAGTTAATTCCAACTCGATTGGTAACGGGATGGCGTGTGTGCATTGACTATCGTAAGTTGAATGACGCCACCCGTAAAGACCATTTTCCTCTACCCTTCATGGACCAGATGCTTGAGAGATTAGCAGGAAACGAGTACTATTGTTTCCTTGATGGTTTCTCGGGTTACTTTCAGATTCCCATTGATCCAAATGATCAAGAGAAAACCACATTCACCTGCCCATACGGAACTTTTGCCTACAAACGTATGCCTTTTGGCTTATGTAATGCTCCTGGCACGTTCCAAAGATGTATGATGGCCATTTTCCACGACATGATCGGGGAAACAATGGAGGTGTTTATGGATGACTTCTTGGTCATTGGGGATTCATTTCAGACTTGTCTCTCCCATTTAGACAAAATGCTAAAACGGTGTGAAGACACCAATCTCTGTCTAAATTGGGAGAAGAGCCACTTTATGGTCAAAGAAGGCATAGTCCTTGGCCATAAAATTTCAAAGAACGGGATTGAGGTAGATAGAGCAAAAGTTGATGTTATTGCTAAGCTGCCTCATCCTGCTACCGTCAAAGGTATTAGGAGTTTTTTAGGTCATGCCGGTTTCTATCGTAGATTCAAACAAGATTTTTCTAAAATCGCCCGGCCAATGACCCATCTTCTTGAAAAGGATGCTCCTTTTATCTTCTCTCCTGAGTGCATCATAGCTTTTGAAACATTGAAGAAAAAGCTTACTGAAGCACCCATTCTCGTTGCTCCCGTCTGGGACTTGCCTTTTGAGCTCATGTGCGATGCAAGTGATTTTGCTATCGGGGCAGTCTTAGGGCAACGTAGAAACAAGCATTTTCAGCCTATCCACTACGCAAGTAAAACTATGACTGAAGCTCAAACTCATTACACCACCACAGAAAAAGAGCTATTAGCCGTGGTGTATGCATTTGAGAGTTTCGGCCGTACTTACTCTTGACCAAATGCGTGGTGTATACGGATCACTCGGCTCTTAAATATCTCTTTGCAAAACAAGATGCAAAGCCGAGATTGCTTCGTTGGATTCTCCTCCTCCAGGAATTTGATATCATTATACGTGATAAAAAAGGAGCCGAGAATCTAGCTGCTGATCATCTGTCCCGATTAGAGAACCCTCACCAGGATGTTTTCGAGAAAAAGGAAATAAATGAAACATTTCCTCTCGAGACACTCAATGCGGTTTCTTTTCGTGGAAATTCTTCTACCCCATGGTTTGCTGACTTCGCAAATTACCATGCGGGTAACTTCATTGTGAAAGGGATGTCGACCCAGCAGAAAAACAAATTCTTCAAGGATGTTAAACATTATTTCTGGGACGACCCTTTCTTGTTCAAAATTTGTGCGGATCAAGTCATCAGGCGATGTGTTTATGGACAGGAAGCTATTGACATTCTCACAGCTTGCCATGCTGGACCCACCGGGGGACATCATAGTCCAAACTACACCGCCAAAAAGGTGTTTGATTCAGGATTTTATTGGCCCACAATCTATAAGGATGCCCACGATTTTGTCAAAGCTTGTGACGCTTGTCAACGTCATGGAAACATATCTCAAAGAAATGAAATGCCACAAAATGCCATTCAATTTTGTGAGATATTTGACATCTGGGGTATTGATTTTATGGGGCCATTTCCATCTTCTCATGGTAACAAGTACATACTCGTGGCTGTTGACTATTTGTCAAAATGGGTTGAAGCAAAAGCTTTACCCACCAATGATGCCCGAGTTGTTGTGAAGTTTTTGAAATCTCTGTTTGCCAGGTTTGGAACTCCGAGAGCGATAATCAGTGATCGTGGTACACATTTTTGTAATGACCAATTTGAAAGAGTCATGCAAAAGTATGGTGTTACCCACCGTCTCTCTACTGCATACCACCCCCAAACAAGTGGGCAGGTGGAAGTTTCCAATCGTGGTATTAAAAGGATTCTTGAAAGGACAGTAGGCGAAAATCGTGCCTCTTGGTCGGATAAGCTAGATGACGCACTCTGGGCCTTCCGTACAGCTTACAAAACACCCATCGGGTGTACTCCATACAAGCTAGTGTACGGAAAGGCATGTCATCTTCCGATTGAGCTAGAGCACAAGGCTTACTGGGCCTTAAAACATGCCAACTTCGATATACAGACAGCTGGTGATCATAGAAAAGTTCAAATGAATGAATTAAATGAACTTCGTGATCAAGCTTACGAGAACTCTTTGATCTACAAGCAAAAGACAAAGAAGATTCATGACTCAAAAATCAAGAACCGCGTTTTCAACGTTGGTGATCGAGTCCTTCTTTTCAACTCTAGATTGAAGATTTTTTTGGGTAAAGCTCAAGTCCCGTTGGTCTGGTCCATTTACTATCGCTAAGGTTTATCCTTATGGTACCGTTGAGTTATCTCAAACCGATGGTCCTAATTTTAAAGTGAATGGTCATCGAGTGAAGCATTACTTTGGAGAGGACATTCCTCCTGTGGTTGTCCCAGATCTACAAACTTTCCCCATGAACCAATGAATGCGGGGATCGAGTCAAGCTAATGACTCGGTAATCAAAAACTTTAGCACACGCACCATATGGGTTTTCACCCATATTTCTGTCTTCTTTCTCTGTTCTACCACCCTAGTGTGGGGGAGTTGCCCCACACTGTTGTATATAAGTATAAAAAAAAAAAAAATGGCCGTAGTATTTCCCTTTTACGTTCTTTGTTTCGGCATAACTGCCGGTACTTTGAATATTGAGGGCAATATTCATTTCTAAGTGTGGGGGGGGAATTCTCACGAATTTTAATATGTATTTATATACCAATTCCCCCGTTTTTGGCCAAAAATTTTTTTTTTGGAGTAAGTGTTTTTCACTTACTCATCTTGGTTATCAGTCCGCCATGTCTAATAGACAAAAGGATTGGCTAATCCAGGAGCAAACGGCTCTTGGTAAAGATTTCTCAAATCCGTTTATATGGCTTGCAATTTGCCCAAAATTGTATGGTTCTCAACTCACCATATCCTAAAAGTGAAGAGTTGGCTAGCCCGCAAGGTTATGGCTTGTGGTAAAGGCAGTGGAAAAACCATAATTGGTATTCACCTCACCAAAGATAATTCTGATAATTTATCTAAGAGTTGGCTAGTCGAAGACGGCTTACGGTAAAGACAAAATCAAATCCGTTATATGGTTTATAATTTGCCAATAAATCATTTGGTTATCGTTGTACCAAGGTTCTTACTTGAATCAAAACAATTGGCTACTCCGAAGTGATGGCTTTTGGTAAAGAGTTTTAAAATCCATTAAAGATCTAAATCATTGCTAGGGACTAGCAATATCTTAGTGTGGGGGATTGATGAGTGTCTAAATACTCATCATTTTTGTACAATCTAAACTGCAAAATCATCTGAAAACACTCAGAAACACATCAAAATGATCAAAATATCACAAATCAGTGTTTTATGTGTTTTAAATTCAAAAATATCAAAATCAGATGAAAAATGATCCAAGTTTGCAAAATTGGCAGTTTTAGTCCCCCAAGTTTTAAAAGTTGTCAAATCTAGTCCCTAGAATTCAAAAATGTGAAGTTTTGTCATTCAAGGTCCCTGAAATCTTCTAAGTTGTTAAAAATGGTCCTTGAATGATTCTTTGGTCAAATGGCATAAAAGGTCCCTAAACTTTGGAAAATTGCAAAATTAGTCCTTGGACCTTTTAAAATGGGATTTAATGCAAAAAGGGTCCTTGCACTATCAATGTTTGTCAGGTTTAGCCCTTGTGATATGATTGGAAAAGTTTCAATTTCAGCCCCTTCAACTTTGGCAGAATTACACTTTTGGTCCTTGTGCTTAATACAATCCAAACCGGACCTTATACACTAAACCCAAACCCAGCTAAGCCCAATGTATAACTCGGCCCAACTTTTAAATTCGAAATAAAACCGCGCACTGTACACTGTCTCTCACACAGCTGTTTGAGCTAAAACCAGGTGGTTTTAACCACCTTTTCACCACTTGATTTCCTTTCCACATCACCCCTAACACCTGGTTACCCACTCCCTCCACCTCCACATCAAACCAAACCCAATTAATGCAAAGAACCTGCTCAATTGAAAAATGGCGCCAAAATCGACAAATGGCAAATATGGTGATCTGGCCCAAATCAACGGTTAAAAAGTGGTGGGATTAGCTCAGAGATGTCGACAAGGTTAAATGAAGTCAATAAATACAAGTTTGAAGCAATGTATCTAAGTATCTAGTGTAATCTTTAATTTTCATGTCGTTTTAGCTTAAGTTTGATTTTCAGTTTATATTTCAATTTCCAAGCCTTGTATTTCATGTTTTCAGAGTGCAATAAAACTTTTGTAATCAACAATTTCAGTATCAAGTAATATTTCTGTTTATGCAAAAATTTACTCTTGATCAAAAATCTCAATATGGTTAAATGTTATTAGCAGTTGTTATTACGGACTCATAAGCCCACATAAGCTCCATATAAAGCTTATTCAAGCTTTTAGATACTTAAAAAACAGTTTAGTATCAAAAACATAAAAATTCATAAAAATACCAAATAAATAGTTTAAAAATAAAAAGCCATGGTGCAAGGTACAAGAAGACTGGAGCAAGGTTGATATTGGATGGCCTTGGGATTAGTGCTTCTTGGGAAGCTTTAGGAAGTGTTTACAAGTTCTTTTTCGTGTTATCGGCTTGGATCAAGTTTGTAAGCTTATTGTTCAATTTTTGTATTTCACTGTACAAGCTAGTCATTAGCTTAAATCTGTGTGTTTCTGTTTTAATTAGTCATAGTTAAACATAATTATCCAATAAAACCAGTTTCTTATTCCTTTAAAATTGTAGTTAGTAAAGATTTCATTTTCACAGTTTAAATAGTATAATCATCATATCTTAGTTGTATGTTGTTATTGTTGTTAATTTTTATTTCTTTAGTCTTATAAAATGATTATATAAGGTTTGAAATCATGCTCATGGTGCGAATCGTGTTATCCTTTGAAAAGCTTCATAATCATTCTTGATAAAGGGTGTTTGGATCTGCTTGTATCAACTGTAATATAGGTTTTAAGACTTTGGTCTTTGTTTTTCTGTGTTTCATTGGTCCATAATAACTCTAAGAAACAAGAAAAACTAGTGCTTACTGTGTAAAAAGTCAAAAATCCTTTTAATCTCATATTGTGCATTAACTATTGGATTTTTAAGTCTTATAATCATGGTTTTGTGTTAAGAAGTTGTTATACTTATTCAATTCAGTCTTAATATACTTTAATACATCATAATCAGTAGCTTAGGATCATTCAAATCTCACAATAGTCAACTGCTTCATTTTCTCAAAAAGTCAAAAAGGTGCTCTGTGCACAGAATTGGTAGTCTAGTTCATAAGCTCTTAGAGAGCTTATCAGTTAGCTTAAGCCTGTGTGTTTTAGCTTTTTGAGAAGCCAACCAAGCCATCTTGAGGACACCAGCTTAAGTTTCCATTTTGTAGCTTATTCTCTAGGACTGCAAGTGCTTATTAGTTCTTACCATTTCATTTAGTCCAAGATAGCTCAGTAGTTTTCCAAATTTTAATAAGCTCATAAAAAGCTATCCAGTGAACAAATCAGTGAGCATTTTAGCTTTTTGAAAAGCTGAGTTGGTCAACTTGTTAATCCCAGTCTTTGTTTTAATTTTCTAGCTTATTTAAGTGCTTAAAATTAAGCTTATAGGTGCCTAGTAAAAATAAAAGTGTCATGTGCAATACAGTTAAGTAGTGCTTATTTATAGCTTATCCTGTGCTTATTTCTAGTTAATTGAGCTTCTTCAAATGTTGTATTAGCTTATTATCATAATCTTAGCTTATTCCCAGTTTCACCTTGCTTATTTAGTATTATAAGCCATTTGGCCTATCCTTAAGCTTATTTCATTCATATAGGTCTCTTGTTGGAATAATAAGTACATTCTGAGCTTATTAGTACTTTTATAAAAGTTGTAGTTTTAAATTTTGCTTATTTCATTGTTTTTAATAAAGTGCAAAAAGAAAATTCCAAAAATAAAATGTTTCACAAAAGGGAGGGGGGTCGAACTGAGACCTCTCCCTCTAGAGGATGATAGTGGTGTACCTGTATGCCATTGCGCCCTTGGGTCTTTCTCGTTAAAACCTTACACAACTTAATATATAACCACGTTTTCCACAATAAGCTTAAACGTAGCAAATAGCTTATTTCCAGCTTATTTTTAATAGCTTTTTCAACTTTTGCAATTTTCATAAATTTGTATTAGTATTAAGTATTTTATAAAAAAGTTTCAGATTTTTCTCATTTGTTTTAGTATTTTTAAACATTTAATTAGTGTTTTTTAGTAATTAATTCATAATAAAAAATATAAAAGTCTAAAAAATATAAATCTTTTTTCTAAAATTTTCTTTTGTCATATAGTACGTAATAAAATTAGTTTTACATTCGTAGGCCTTTTATTTCATAAATTTTACGTTTTTGCTTGCGCTCCAGCGTAATTTTTAAACGTAACGCTTGTTTTCATTTTAAACCACGTTTTTAGGTAATTTAAGGTTACGTTTTAGTTAAGATAGTTTATTTAAGTTATTTAGTTTTATAAAATCACAAAAACATCATTGTAAAAATAGTGATAGCGTTTATTTAATATATTTTATCTTTTATTTCTTTTAATTTGCATTTAAGTCGCTATAATTTGTTAATCTTTTTCTTTAGTATAATTATTCATCAAAATCCTTACTGATCACTATCCTTAGTGATCATTCTATCATCTGAAGTTGTTTAACACCAATTCATCCTCCGTGGGACTTAACGACCCAGGAATACACTATATTCCTCTGATCTTAAATTGCATTGGTGTGTGAACTGTTTTAAGTTTCTTACGGTCGGTCATTCACAAGTGGCTAGCTTGCGTGAGATAACTTGACGGTTTTGCACCGATCACTGGGACCGCATTAGTAAACCGAAAGATAAGGGAGGCCTTGGCTTCAGAGATCTCAAAGCTTTCAATCTTGCTCTTCTCGCTAAACAAGGTTGGCGTCTCATCATTAATCCATATTCTTTTTGGGGTCGTGTTTTGAAAGGCATATACTTTCCTAGATCAAACTTTATTACTGCTCGAAAGGGATCTCACCCCTCATGGTTATGGCATAGTTTATTACAGGGACGCGACTTATTGCTCCAGGGTATTCGATGGCAAGTCGGCAATGGTTCTGAAATCTATTTTTGGACACAAAAGTGGGTTCCTTATCCAGAAGATTTCTATGTTCGAACCCCCCGTGGGCCTTTTGATAATTCATCCCGTGTCTCTGACTTCATTGTTAATGGTTATTGGGATATGTCAAAGCTAACGGATCATCTATCGAACCAGGAAGCAAAATTCATTTCTGAAATACCCATCTCCCGTACAAATATTCCTGATAGAATTATATGGCACTATGAGTCTAAAGGTAATTACACCGTCAAGTCTGGTTATCGGATTGCTATTAAGTGGCTCAATCTTTCGACCCATGAAACCGCATCATCTTCTTCATCTCCAAGGTACGAATTCTGGAAACAAGTTTGGAGTATTAAAGTTATTCCTAAAATCAAATCCTTTTGGTGGAGAGTTTGCTCTAATGCTATAGCCACTCGAGAAAATCTATTTAAACGAAATTGCTCACCATCTCCTTTATGCCAAATTTGTAATTCTCAAGTTGAGACTGTCGAGCATTTACTATTTGAATGTCCTCGGACAAAACTAGTGTGGTTTGGATCAAATTTGGGGCTTCGGGTCGAATTGTTATCTGGTAATATTACTTCTCGTATCTCCGACATCTTAAACATAACAAACTCAAAGTCGGAATTCAGGAAGTTACTTGCATCTATTGCCACCATCTCATGGAATATTTGGAAGTCTCGAAACAGATTCATTTTCGAGCATGCTCAACCTTGCCCTGTTCAGGTAATTTCCGCTTCTAACATTATGATGCATGAAACAGATTTAACTCTTTCACACTTCTCAGCTTCTAATCCTTTGGTTCTTCACGACTCCTCTCAAGAAAGTTCACGTAAGTGGGGCCCCCTACTTCTAACATTGTGAAGCTTAATTGTGATGGAGCGTTTAAATTGAACAAGGTCTTTGGTATTATGCTCGAAATTGTGAAGGATCTTTGCTTTTATGTCTTGGAGAGAGATGGCACGCTTCTTCAGCAATTGCTACCGAGCTTATAGCATTGCGTAGTGCATGCAGTCTTGCAATGACGAAAAGGTGGTACAATGCGATCATCGAGTCCGATTCACGACTTGCTATCTCTCTTGCTTCATCCGAGTCCGACCCTCCTTGGTCACTTGATGCTATTGTTGATGACATTAAGGATTGGGCATCCCAACTAAATTTGCGTTTCTCTTGGATTCCCCGTACGTGTAATCGCGTTGCACATTCTGTGGCACATGTAGCTTTCAATTCTGTTGCAAATTTTATTTGGGATGTAAACTTTTCTGTAGAAATTACCTCAGCGATGAGGAGTGATCTTGAATAAATTTTCTGGCGTTAGCCTTTTTAGTTCAAAAAAAAAATAAAAAGAGTCAAAATCCATTCGCATCCATGACAACTCTAAGCCATAAATATCAAACTCTTGATTGAGGGACATACATTAATTTCTTCTGTTATATGTACCAAATCAATTAATTTGCACATATATATTGTAACTTCATGAGATTTTTGGTTTGGTTTTGTTTTTATTTTAGTAGTCCTTACCTTAAAAATTCTTATGACCTTTTTTTTTTTTTTTTTTTTTGCATTATCAAGTCGGTTCGATGTTGTTGGGATTTTAGAACAAGTTAACCAGTAACCTCTACGAGTACGCAGCGGATATTGGATCTAGTTAATGCAATTATGTTAAGCACGTAATTAATAAACAAATAATTAATATAACAATTAATTAATAAAAGGGATAAAAGAAATCCTAACCTTGCTTGGCAATTGATCTTTAGTAACGGACAATAAAACCAATACGAAACTGAGCACCTAAAATAGATGCATCAATGGGTATCACACACAAACCCGATAACGTATACGTTCGATATATGGCTAGTCGAGAACGTATAAACCAATCAACCCCTTGATAACTTGAATATCACATGAACAAGAAAAACCCAAGAACCAATTTCTTCTTTTCTGTCCGAGATAAAACTTCTATCCGAGAAGTTTCAATGTCACCCGATATCGGATAGATCTATCCGATATCTTTCTACTTTGTTGTCCAATAAACATCAAATAGTAAACTCCCTTTTCTTTTACTGCTAAAGTTAGACTAGTAACTCAGTAAAGAAACATTAATAAAATCTAATACACTTGGACCAAAAATAGATGCAAGTTTAGAATATTAAGAAACCAATTCATAAACTCCAATCGGATTCTAGGATGAATACCGATCAAATTATGCATGGACTGAGGTTATTGATTTTAGGTTTAGGGATTAGATAATTATGCATGCTATTTGACGTAGGGTGAATTATTATTATATAGGGTCTTGACAAACCCTTACATGGGCTCAATACTTGCTAGACAAGCAAGAAACCCAAGCACCCTACATGCCCGATCGTTTGTAAGCTTTCAAAGCCCATGGCAGCTCCAAACTAAAAGACCCAAGTCCATGAAATAGTCCATAGGTCATACAAAGTAATCGGGTCAAGATACATACAAATATATCGGGTATACATTCAAGTTATAATACGTTCGACACGTACACTCGTGTTTATCGTGTGTGCCCCCATCGGCTCACACACTTCTAGTCGTTTACGTGTGTTTATAACTCCCACAAACCAACAGCTCCCACTTGGGAGTTGGTGTGTCGAATGGCACACAAAACTAACGACGGAAACGCCTAGCAAACGCTCTCACTCGCTTTTTAACTAAAAGTGTCTGAGAGAATAGTTTCGTAAAAGTTTCTCAGTAGCATGGTCATTCAATGTCTTGCTCTAATCATCCTTTGTTATAGATACCGTTAAACCATGGATTATGGATCTTAAATCATTCCATATAGTTTAACCATTTAGAATCTCGTTATAGAATTTAATTTGATATACCAAATGTAATCAAGTATCATCTTGCATTACCCTTTGGGTTCGGCCGAACAATTATCTTATTAAATCTGGAGAGGCGCCATGGTATCTTTCCGCACATATCAAGTGGAGTAACAAATCCTTTATTGATTACAAGTGTTGTGGATGCTGCTTCACATCACTCCGAAATATAGCTTTTATAACTACCTTGTTCGGATAGCGTTTTGCGTATACTTACAAAAAATGATATCCACACATAACAGAACTTGCTTGTATCTCAAGTCTAAGGATGAAGATAACAAACCATTTTCAATATTTTACTTATGACAAGGATCCAAAAGTAAATGTTTGAAAGTTGGGGAATCCAATATGCATCTCTAGTGAATACATATGAGTTTGGTGGGAACAATCCGAATTCTCGTTAGAATTATAACAAACACTCACATTTGCCTTATCATAACAATATTCCCATATTGTTAACCGACAATGGACATATTTAGAATAATAAACTTATTCAGGGATTAAACATGCAAATATAGGATAACAATTATTATATAAATGAATAACAAATACCAAGTATCTTTATTCATCATAATGTAAAAATTGTCTATCAATCCCAATTATCCAAATACTAAAACAGATATGCATGAAACTCATTTAGTAAGTTGAACCCTAATGTTTCCAACATTCTCAACCTTTCTTTAAAAGAAAAACTAAATAGTTATCTGAGTAAACTTTCCGAATACTTATTTCAAATATCACATATAGTGAGTGATTTGAAATACAAGATGAGTGTCTTATCTCATATGCTCATACTATTGCAAGAATTATAGTATGGAGATGTTATCTTACCTTGCATGAGGTAGTAAAAGTCAACAACATACTGACAGTCATCTTTACAGTTTCTAAAAGTGTAAAGTATTCTCATTCCTTAATGTGTAATGCAACAATGCTCTATGTTAAACATAACTAGCTAGCAGATTTATCATAAAAGATGAAATCCTACTACAACTAGTATTAATAATCCTCTAGCATCATTTGTACTTATACAACACTATGCTTTATAATTCGTAAACATTTATAAAAACAATAATCTAAACACTCTCAATTAGATATTGTTGTTGTCAGCTCATTTTGTTCTTGTACAAAAGCAACAACTAGTCTTATACACAATATAATGTCTACATGATAAATCCTTAGTTTAAAAACACAAGGTTTTCATCCATGTAAATTATTTCAAGTGAAATATATCATTTAAGACTTGCTCGAATGATATATTGCATTTGTGTTGGACTTAATTTTCCGCATTTGTTTATTCCAGATAAACATTTATTCCAAGGTTGTTTGTTTTATTCCCTAAATTCCAAGTGAAATTTCATTCCAAGCTTAAGGATCAATATCTAGCTTAAATAGAATGATATCTTCAACATGTAAATTTTAAAGAAAAACACATTGCTCCCACTCAATGTCAGATATACTCAAGAGATATCTTAATTCAATCAGAATCATATTGTAATTAAATTCAAGATCTAAGCTCTTAGATGCATGATCCAATCCAAAATATGGATTGCTCAAATTTTTTTTATACTACATAAAGATAATATAGATTCATAACCCTTTTGATTACACACCGTCCTCGCAAAAAGTAATCATAAAGAAAGAGTTATAAATTCTAATTATCACATTCAACATACAAATCACATGTATGACAATTAAATATCTTTATATAATTAATGCATGTATTATATAAGAAAATTTAATCACAATCAATTGTATAAGTATGATTAAAAACTTCTTATTAAATACCAAACATTAATATGTATACAATTTTGTCCTTGTGAGTCATTCTTCAAAAGAAACTCATTCCAACCTCATAGGTTAACTGTTAGGCGAAATAACAATCAAGCTCAAAACTCAATTTTCCTTTTAAGGACAACATCTTATCATTCATAGTACTAAAACATTTATCAGATTCAAGATGTGATAATGTCCTAGTAGTTAGCTGATTTACAACAATCTTCTAACTTACATCCCTCAGCATTTATACAAAATATCACTCAAGTGATGAGGCATCCTTTCGGATTTATGAATGGGAGTAATCATTATACTTCGGTCAACATTTTCATGTTTAACCTTAGTATGACATTAATAAGTGCATTTAAGAAGGTTAAGTATTTTGTTCTCAAAAACTTTGAGATATGTATATGCTCCCACTTACTTTTGTAAGTAGAGACAATTCTCTAAATACTAAGTATTTAAGCAACAATAAATTGTCCTTTATGGAGAATCACAAAATACATTTTAAGTTCTCATCTTAAGATTTGTTAATAAAATGCTTCATAAGATTTTAACAAATTTAGAACTTAAATCAAGACATAATGGAATTCCTTCCAACAACTCAAATTAGGGTTTATAGAAAAACTCTAATTTAGTATCACTCTTTAACCAAAAGTTTAGTGTTTCGTCAAGCTAGGAAGAACACCAAAACTACAATCTTCAAGCTAGGAAGTGTAGAAAAATTATAAATCCAAAAGGGTTTATGATTCAATTGGTTTGAATAGTAAAACCTCAAATCCCTAATGAATTAGGGTTTTCAATTATGGGTTGTCTTGAATACCTTCTAGGTTTGAACTATATTGAGTGTATCCATGACACACGCAATTTCTAACCTTGATATGTTTTTGGAGGTAGAGCAATTAAAGCTATCAGAAACCAAACAATATGAATAAGGTTTGATCCAACATATTAGACATACCATAATGAAGTGGTATCCTATGAGTTATTAGAATTGTGAAACTATATCAGAATTCTATAGATAACTTAATTCTCTTAGGACCAAATACTTGTCAATTGGGTTGAGCCAAATTGCATATAAAGTATTCATGAACCAAGTGCATGCAATAATGTATATTCATTGAACAATACAAGAAACTTATGTTCACGTGTTCACAAGAAGACAGAACTGTTCAAGGATTATATGTTCATGTGTTAACAAGAAAACATAACATTTCAATAATATATTATCAGTCTTTGAATAATTCAAAGCCTCATGTTTATGTGTTAACGAGAAGACATAACACATTTACTATATACTAGACGAGTACCCGCGCCTAGCGGCAGCGATTTCTAGTTTTCTGCAAAGTTCCGATGACCCATAAGTTTCTTTCAACAAACTGTATTTGTAGCATTAGAGAATGGTTTTGAATAACTACAATTCGATGCGTGGTTGCATAGCGACATAAATATATAGTTTTATAAAAAATTATGTGGAGTCGATCTAAGTGTGTGAGTATATTTTCTAATATGATTGTTTTAAGTTATTAAAATTTTTAGTAATAATAGATTCAAGCATTACAAAAAGCAACGGTATTATGTAGTTGGCGATATTATATTGTAGTTTAGAGGTATAGCCAACATGTGTGACCGTTTTTCTTGTTTTTCGATAATTTAGGCAGTGATAACTATTTTTTTTACATGTGTAAGTTTATCATTTGGTGTGTGGCTTTTAAAATTGTAACTTTGCAAATTGGATATCACCATATAAGATTATTTTTACTATCAATTTGTATTCATATTTATGCATTGTTCAAAGCTATTTGTTTGAGGTACAAATAATTATCGCTAAAGATAACAATACTATTTATTTTTTGTGATTTTAATAAACTTACATAACATTATAGATACACTGGACAAAGGGCTATACAATATATATTAACTTTTAAACGACGATTCATATATGCTAGTTCCTTAAATGGTGCAAGAGCAACATTTTTTAAAATAACATTATACAAATGACAAATTACATGTGTCAAAGCAAAATAAACCAAAACTACAATTACTTGGTCTCTCCTTTCAAAACAATTGTCACGGGTTCCACAACTACTTCATCATTTCTCATATAATTTTGTCAAATTTGAAACCCGATTTCACGCGGGTGGTTCAACTGGTTGAACCGTTCGATAAAAAGCAGTCGATTTAAACCGATTCAAACCGATAGGTTGGGTCGAAAAAATGTCAAATTAAACCGGGTCAGCCCGCCGGGTTTGAAGTGTCCCGGGTCAACCCGGTATCGGTTTCAACAGGTCAACCCGGTATCGGTTTCAACGGGTCAACCCGGTATCGGTTTCAATTGGTTGTTTTTAATTTGGTATATGTGCTTTTAATTGGGTGTATAATGTGAATAAATTATTGTACTTTTAAGTAATGGGGTGTTTTAATAAGAGTATTAATTATATTATTTATTTCTCTCTCCATTGACAATGTTTTCAACATTCAACTTTCAACATTTTTCACTTTTTCCACTTTGACCATTTTTCCATTTTATATAGTATAGATATATATATATACTTTATGTTATAAATCATTGATTAATACAAGGACTTTATAATTATGTCTTAACTTGTAAGCATAATTATACTAACAAAAGTAATCATGAACGCAAACTATTGAGTTCTATAGTAATTTCAAGTTAATTTTATACTTCAGAATTATGATCATTATCATATAACCATAATTATGTTGACTAAAACATGTAGTCAAATGTTGAAGTATCTATACACAATATCATGACATTTGAATGTAGTAGGGCAACAAACATCTAGCGTGTTCACGTCCTATTAGAATCATTATTAGAATGTAGTAGGGCAATAAACATCTCACGTGTTTAAGTCCTAGTATAATTCTTATTTTCATGTAGTAGGGCATTAAACATCTAACGTGTTTAAGTCCTAGTAGAATTCTTAGTTTCCTTTACCTTGCGGTCAAGAGATACCAATAATATTGTTGTTCCTTGCACACACTTTGAGATTTCTCCCACTTGTGAAAAGTACAACATCATATTATGAAAACAAACAACACGTGATTGATTGTTCAAACGATATGATAATGTCATAGATATCATAAGTAGTTTTAGAACCATAACCTGTAATAAGGAATTTGTGGATTATTATTCTATAGATAACGCTTGAGAGCGGCGAGGAAGGCAACGAGTTATCTTATAAAATAAAATGCAATTTTCCTTTAAGCAATGGTTGTTCATATTCGAAAAGTAATGGATTATTTCAAAGCTAGTTTGAAATGATATGGGTGACTAATAGGAAATAAATCCGTAGCTCCCACTTGAAATTGACATTACATGAATGATATTTCAGTTATAAAATGCAACTACTTCCATTGGATTTGTCAACATAGTAAGTGTTACATTTCGATAGAAAGCATATAGCAGTTTTATATACTTTCCTATTCTCTACAATTGCCTACGAGTAACATGTACTTAGGTATTGGCGAGTTTATGAAGTTCTACTTATGTAGACAATGGACTAGCCATTCTTTCATTCAATTAACTTGAATCTTGAGCATGCAATTCCTCCTTTATCGTCTACAAAGCCCCAAGGGTATTTAGCACTTTAGGAATAATAAGAGTCCAAGAAGATTACCTAGCAAATATGCTAGTAATTCCTTTACTCTTTGCGGTTTAAACTCATACATCGTAACAAGTGCAGGATGTTATTTATTTTGGTAGCTCTAAACACAATGTTTCCAGTTACACAAAATATTCTATCTTTCAATTAACTCTAGACCACGAAAAGGGTAATGAAAGATCATATAAGAGTTTATTAATTTAGGGATCCTATCTTAGTTTGTCAACTAAGGAGAAAAGATAGGTATAAGTCTCACTCTTCTTACTAGGAAAAGAGACTAAGTTTGTCTTTCAAAGAAAAACAAATTTGTTTACGAATTATGTTGCAATAACACAATTAATCGGAACATAAAAAGTTCAAATCTAGTATTTTCGATAATTACATTCTTAAAAGAATTAACTACCCAATTAATTACTAATTAAGACTAAGATCCATCTTGCAACCCCACTTAATTACCATAGGTCTGACGGTGTGTAAAAAATAGGACAAGAGGTAGCGGCGTTAATTGCATAATGCAACTCTTAGATTTATGACTGTTTAAGGCATTAGTATCAAGTAATAATGTCAAAAGCATGTTTAGTTCTCATCTTATGCCTCGGGTCCGAGGTCGACCAGTTAACTTCGATATAAGTCGACCAAGTATGAGCGTGTAAAAATAACCGGAGGTCGACCGGTGAGAAATAATTACCATGGGTTGGAAAGGCCCTTAGGTCGACCGGAGAAGTCAATCAAGTGCACGTGTCCATAATTGGGTGGCATAGACTTAATATTTACAAATAGGTATGCACACATAAATGTGGTAAAAGTCGTGTACAAAGAAGCATGCAAAACAACTTTGTAACACTAATTTTAAAACTTTTGGTAATGACACTGTAGTGATCATCATGGTTCACGGTAGCTCCAATCGAACGCACATGGAGGCAGAGGACCAGGTAAGCACAAAGCATAACCTTAGACATCCTTTCAGTGAGACTGTGCTCACTTCTTTAAACCCCTTTCTAGTTTGTTCTAGTGGGTGAGCCGTACATCCCAAGTGTCCATAGCGTCTAGTTTTTAAATTCTTGAAAACGTGTTTCATATATTAGGTCACTTTATTTTACAAAAACAATTTTCCACGAATCAAATAGCAGGTCACAATGAGCATGGTATTTTGGCGTGTAAATAAAGACCAATATTAATGTTATGGTTTCGATATGTATTATTCCATATTGCATACAATTAGGTGTCAAAACAAGTAATAATGCACATATAGGAATCACAGACATACAAACATAAACATCAATATTAAATAACCACATATTGTTCTGAGTACTCTTGCGAGTCTTCCCCAAACGGAGAACCATAAGACCGTCACTAGGATGCAGTACCTAGATAGCCCCATACATCACTTAGAAAAGCAATTGAGTGGGTCTTGTGGCCGGAAAACACATAAAAGCATGGCAATCCCAATTAACAAGTAATTACGCAATATATGTATTTAAATCAATATGTAATTATAATTATCACAATAATTCTAATTAACAATTAATAAATACAAATTAACTTTTAATTCTAATTAGCAAGTAATTTTAATTTAACATGTAATTCTTAATTAACAATTTAATTTTAATTAACAAGGTAATTATAATTCACATGTAAATTAAATTCTAATTAACAAATTAATTCTAATTATCAATATAATTTTAATTTGTGTGTGACTAGTTATTATTTATTAAAAATTGACAAGTATTGCATGTAGTTGTCAAAATTAAAATAAAACAAAATAACTAAACTAGGTTTCATCGACCCTTTTAAAACATGTTTATTAATATCGAGAAGCGTGTAACCCATAATCGCAAAAACGAGATGGCTCGTGATGCCACTGTTGGGATTTTAGAACAAGTTAACCAGTAACCTCTACGAGTACGCAGCGGATATTGGATCTAGTTAATGCAATTATGTTAAGCACGTAATTAATAAACAAATAATTAATATAACAATTAATTAATAAAAGGGATAAAAGAAATCCTAACCTTGCTTGGCAATTGATCTTTAGTAACGGACAATAAAACCAATACGAAACTGAGCACCTAAAATAGATGCATCAATGGGTATCACACACAAACCCGATAGCATTATCGTTCGATATATGGCTAGTCGAGAACGTATAAACCAATCAACCCCTTGATAACTTGAATATCACATGAACAAGAAAAACCCAAGAACCAATTTCTTCTTTTCTGTCCGAGATAAAACTTCTATCCGAGAAGTTTCAATGTCACCCGATATCGGATAGATCTATCCGATATCTTTCTACTTTGTTGTCCAATAAACATCAAATAGTAAACTCCACTTTTCTTTTCTTGCTAAAGTTAGACTAGTAACTTCAGAAAGAAACATTAATAAAATCTAATACACTTGGACCAAAAATAGATGCAAGTTTAGAATATTAAGAAACCAATTCATAAACTCCAATCGGATTCTAGGATGAATACCGATCAAATTATGCATGGACTGAGGTTATTGATTTTAGGTTTAGGGATTAGATAATTATGCATGCTATTTGACGTAGGGTGAATTATTATTATATAGGGTCTTGACAAACCCTTACATGGGCTCAATACTTGCTAGACAAGCAAGAAACCCAAGCACCCTACATGCCCGATCGTTTGTAAGCTTTCAAAGCCCATGGCAGCTCCAAACTAAAAGACCCAAGTCCATGAAATAGTCCATAGGTCATACAAAGTAATCGGGTCAAGATACATACAAATATATCGGGTATACATTCAAGTTATAATACGTTCGACACGTACACTCGTGTTTATCGTGTGTGCCCCCATCGGCTCACACACTTCTAGTCGTTTACGTGTGTTTATAACTCCCACAAACCAACAGATGTCATATGCGGTGCAAAACTATTATCAACAAATGGACAGTGTCGTCATCATTCAATGACTCAAAGTATTTGTATATGATGTTCGGTGGATGATTACGCGATCTCGCCAATTGTATATCAAAATACGGATTTGATCGGGCCATTATAGAAGATGTTCAGGACTATGAACTACATATAGAGACTATCTTGATGGACTTCTCGATAGTTGTTGTCATGTTTTGACATACAAAGGGGTGAAGTGGATGTGCGTTTTTCAAGTGACTATTGTTACATTTAGGAGTAATCTTGAAATAGATGGTTGCTAACTTGCAACTAAATACTAGTAGGTCATTAGCCTATACCAAAACGTAATTCCCCGTCTTAAAATTATTGTCCTCAAACGAAAAATACGTAGTTTAAAAAAGTATGACCACTACACTCTTCAACCAATCAAATGTCATCATAACTCACTAAACTCTTTTTTGATTAGTTGACGCAAGATGAAGATTTTTATTTTGAGACATTCTAAAATAAAAATGAATATTATAATTTTCGAACAGAGAGAGTAATCTGTTTTACATAACATTCTTTTAATTTTTGACATAATATAAAAAGTTTAAACATGTAAAAAAGATAAGAGTGAATTGCAAAAATCATCCCGGTGATTTGGTCAAATTGCATGTTATGTCCTTACCTTTTTAAAAGTGCATGCACCATATTTGTTAAAAACTTACAAGTGCAACTTTTGTCCATAACCTAAACAAAATGAACAAATGACCATCCTTTCAATTTTATTAATTAGAAAGAAGACAAAAGTAATATTTCACTATGGTCATGGATGAAAATTACACTTTTAAATTCTTTACGGGAACGGTGGCTGCACTTTCGGAAAGATAGGGACAAATGATACACTTTGGCCAAACCACAGGGACAACTTTTGCAATTTACTTCAAAGATAAAGTACATTTATGTACCAAAGTTTTACTTTCTTCTTTGGGCATTGATTCTTTCCAACCCAGATCATTTATGATCCAAAACTACAGTATTGTCCTGTTAACATTTAGGGTGCGTTTGGTGTGGGGTTATCACACTGTTGGACTGGATTAAAAACTAAAGAAAGTGGTTTGGTTTGAGATTTTTGGTATGGGATAAAGGTGTCGAATCAAAAATTCATTCAACTGGAAAATGGTGGGATTGAATCTATGATTCAATATTTTTCTGACAAATGTTGTACTTTTTCAAATCATAGCCACTAATCTTTGTACTACTCACTTTTATTGTATTATTTTCTTTCTTATTTTTAAATAAATAATTCTTTTTAAAGTAATATTTAGTTTATAAACTAAATTTATTTATATAAAATAATATATTTTCTTTCTCCAAATCCAAACCAAAATCCAAATCCAAATCCAAATCCAAATCCAAATCCTAAACCCATTACATCATTAACCTATTTTTCATAAAACTTAATTTAATATAGATCATGGTGGATCCAAAAGTTAGGATGATTAACTAAAGTACATAAGTATCTTATTAGAATTATGGTAATACAAGTTCAATAGTCTTCTAGTGGCCATGTCTATGGGGGTAGTAATGGTCTAAACTCATACCTCATCACCCACCAATAATATCATTCCACCTAATCTCATACTTCACTCATACCTCACCATAGTTTTTTAGTGGCAATGATCATTCCATACCTCACTCATTTTTTTATTTTTTATTTTTTTTAATTAATAATTATATTAAACAATTAAATAAAAACATAATATCTCATTAATAATAAAAAAAAAATTACATAATACTTAAAAAAAATACATCACCGTTGAAATAAAAAGAAAATTATACTAGTCATCGAGGTATGCTAAGTCTAGAGCCGCTACATGCTCCGTAAGATCAAATCGTAGACGATTATGGATATCTTCGTCGATTAACTCACGTAGTGCACTGTCATTGTAAAGCTGGCGCTACTGGTGATCCATTATATGAACCGGTAATATTGCCATCTCGTCGTCTTTTAAAATTATATTGCAAAGTATTATACACGCATAAACGAGGAGTCGATTCTTTTCGACCGACATAGCCCGTAGAGGACGACTGAGAATCATCCATTTTCCCTTAAGACGCCCAAAAGCTCGTTCGATATCATTTCTTGCAGACTCTTGTAGCTTCTTGAATCTCTTTTCCTTCGGGTCAGTGGTAAACTTATATGCTTTAACCAACGTTGAATACGTAGGATAGATTCCATCGGTAAGATAATATCCACGTTTGTAAAGCCGTCCATTTACAGTAAATGAATTGTTTGGCGCCGTTCCATTTCGCTCAGTAAGATACAACGGAGATTGATTCAAAACATTGGTGTCGTTATTTGAACCGGGAGGTCCAAAAAACGAATGCCAAAACCACAAATCATTTGAAGCGACGGCTTCAAGCATAATAGTCGGGTATTGGTGATCACCCCTTTTATATTGGCCTCTCAAATTCCTAGAACAATTTCGCCAAACGAAATGTGTACAATCAATGCTACCAAGCATTCTAGGAATGTGATGTTTTTCTTGATGTGCCTCGAATAACCGTGCAACGTCATGGGTTGTCGGCCTACGTAAGAACTCTCGACCGTATAACGCAATTACCGCATGGCAAAAATGATCAATACAATCTCCTACAATATATATATATATATATATATATATATATATATATATATATATATATATATATATATATATATATATATATATATATATATATATATAGGGAAGGGTTAATGTGAGATCAAACTTAAAGTTGTAAAAATAAGATCAAGTCTAAAAACCACTAAAACGTTTATAAATAACAATTTTAGCAATAATACACAAAAATATAATATTTTAATACAAATTAACATTTTAGAAACTAATAACCAAATGATACATGAGTTTGAAATAGTGATACACCTGATACACATTACACTAATAAGTATTCCAAAATCGATACACATACAAAACACGATGCACATTACACTTCTAATCAAAGTGTATCGCCTAGGTTTAAGTAAATTTTAAAAGAAATCTATCAAAACTTTAACATTTTTAGTTGTAGCTAATAAAAAAATTATTTTTGTTATAAGGGAGTGTCACTTGTCAAATTTTAGATTGATCTCATTTTAACAACTTTAAGTTTGATTTTATTTGATCTAGATTCTATATATATATATATATATATATATATATATATATATATATATATATATATATATATATATATATATATATATATATAGAGTTAGGATCAAATAAAAAGATTACTTAAAATAAGAAGGAATAAGAAGAACTATAACAGCAAATCCGAGATGCACCGACCTAAATTAGGCGCATCCTATAATCTTAGATGCATTATAACGTACCATAATGTGTTTTCTAGCTTTTAATCAGATGCATATACGTATATTAGATGCATTTTATGATTTCTCTTGTTTTTTGTTCCTCTATACGTGCCGAAATCATGAAAATCAATTTGCACCATCTAAACATCAACTTAACTTTCGAAACTCAAGATGTTGCATCTATATAAATAGAAATCCATCTAATGCAAGTCGTTGCATCTCAAATGCGTGGTTTTGGTCACTTCTCACCACTTCTTATTTTAATTTACTTCACCTGGATCCTACTCTATATATATATATATATATATATATATATATATATATATATATATATATATATATATATATATATATATATATATATATATATATATATATATATATATATATATGTATACGAATTTAAAAATTAGAAAAAATACCAAAATACAAAAAAATACGGACGTTCTTTGTGACATGTTTAAATAGTCATCAAATCTATCAGGAGGTTCACCCGTTCGAGTTGCGAATGGCGATGTGCATTTTGTATGCAGTGAAACTTTTTTTCTTCCTCGTGTCTTGGCTCTCTTTAAACCATTCAAATCTCGCTTCAACATCACTAACAATTCTTAAAAACAAGCTTTTACTCATTCGAAATCTTTCACGAAAAACACGGTCGGGAAACTTTGGTCTTTCGACGAAATAGTCATTCATTAAAGTTTGTAATGCTTTATCACGAAAGCGGGTGAAAGATTGCCCCCGAGTATTGCTTGAGCTAGTTGTGTCTTGAAGGGAATCGCGCATAGCGAAATAGGTTTCTAGAGTACTACCGGTGGAGAGAATTAGTTCGGAAGACTTTTCGGGAAAAATTAATTCGTCATCGGACGAAGAAGAGGATGATGAAGACATTTTTTTTGAGTGTTGTAGTTGATTTGTGTGTGTAAAAATGATGAGATTTGGAATAAATTGTGAGGAGAAAGGAGTGTTATTTATAAAGAGGATTTTTTTTTTTTTTTTTTTTTTTTTTATGTACAATGCATGTAACGGTCGAAAGTCAAACAAAATTCAAACACAAATCGCACGCTCCTCTTCATGCCGTTGCGGCTTCCTTTCCCGTCCTCCATCTATGCAGCAAATTAGCGATGGTGTTGCCGTGCGGTATGGTGGCATACCTCGCCCATACCGAACCCATTGCCACCCCCTAAAAAGTTATCACATACCACAAGTCTGCAAGTAATAAACTTCACAAAATCAAAAGGACCACTTTGGTGTTTTGTCATCCTATTCACTGCTAGCATTTAATAAACTGACAAATTGTAAAAGAATATATATATTTAAAAGTGACTTTAAATGAGCAATATTCTATCATCTATCTGTTATATGTGCGTGTACATTTCTCTTTATAACGTTTTTAAGGTGAATAATAATTTCTTTTCATGTAAGCACACCATATTATAGTATGGTCTATCATCTAAATTAATAATACTTGAACACAGATATCATTTTATTCTTGAAAGTAATGGCACAAATGCACAATTAGATGCCAAACAAGCTATTTTGGCTCACACAGAAAGAATATATGATTAAAATACATTAACATAAACTTAACAAGTGAACTATTAATAAATTCAAAGAAAAAAACAAAAAAAAAGACTTGTTTGACTTCAGTGTGAAAGAATGAAATTTTATGGTCTCCTAACGTTTCCGATTAAAATATTTAAAGCGTATTTCATCAGGAAAACAAAAAGAAAAAATAGTTAAGCGGCTTTGACTACAAGTCAAAGAGCATAGTACAAAAAACTTTTCCGTATTCATCAGTAAATTAAACTATTTAATTATTCAAAAAAGAAAAAAGAAAGTAATAAACGCTAGTCTAATGCATATGAGGAATTTAGGCACATAAGATTTTCTATGATTCTCCAATCATAAATAAAAGTGATCCCAAAACACGTCATTTTCCAAACCTCATGAAATACATACAATAGTTACTATCACTTGCCTTTTCCTTAGTAACTTTTAACACAAAAAGAAGAAAAAATAAAAAATACTATGTCATGATAACTTACGGATCCGAGGAACAGTAGGATGGCATATAGGTTCAAATGAATTAAAGTGGTAGTTGTTATTGAGGGATTTTTATCATTACATTATAAAGTGTATAATAGTGATTTGCAGCGATTTTTATTTTATATGTTATATCAGTTTTTTTTCTTTAATGATCTATAGACGATTTTTTATCACATTAAAACGACTTCCATCTTTTAAAAAAAAAAAAAAAAAATCTCACACACACAACTTCTCTTAACTTCACAAAATATGGTTGATAACCTAAATAAAGTAAGACGAACAGTCATTAGACGACTACGAAGGGAACTAGCTGCTGAGATAACATTGACAAATGAATTATTGACCGAGTTGGGACGTATTCTTGAGCAACTGCAAAGCCGTACTCCAGAAATAGAGAGGTTGCGTTCCATGCCATTGGACCAGCCTCTTTTTAGCTACATTCTACACACTCTCCTTATGAGCCAGAAGCATATATACGTGTTGCCACCAATTTGAGGATAACAAGAGAGGAAGTGTTGCGAAATGTTGCTGAGAAACAAGAATTCATTGCAAATTACAAAGCAATATAAAAGCTCGAACCATGTTTAGCTGACGAAGTTATGTGTTTTGATTTTCATATCATAATTTGTATTTTATTTCAATAGCGTATTCTACTTTGCTGTTTTAATGAATAAAAGTTCCTATTCTACTTTGTATCTTTGTACTCGAAAATAAATTTTCATTCATTTAAATGAAAATAGATATTACAATACAAAATTTAAAAAACAATACAAAAACACAATGCTCCTATTTATTTTTTAGATGTATCCAAACAAATTTAGATTCAATTGTTGTTCTAATTTTCTCGTCTTTCAAAACAAAGCATTATGCATCTCGTAATCGAAACTAGATTCTTGTTTCAAATAAGCGTCGATCAAAGCATGTTTCTCTTGTGGAATGTCACTGCATTCAGCGTATGTTTTTCTCAGATTATCTTTATCTATGCTTGTATTATCAAATTCTACGGCTAAGTTCATAAGGGCTTGCTGACGAACTTTATCCTCGACTATTTGTTTCTGAACCATAGCTTTGATTTCGTCAATATTGTGTGGAAGTAAATAAGTCATTTAAAAAAGTTGATGAAAGTGTATAAAGTGTATATAAATTGTGTATAAAATGATAAAATAAATGAGGTATTTATAAGGTAAAATAGTTTAAATTTTTAAAAGTTTTTTTTATACAAGTACCAAACGGTACAATTTTTGAAACACATATACATGCTTTGACAATGGTCGAGTTCACGCCCAAAATCCTCTTCCGACCGAGCTCGACCGACACCTCCGCACAAAGGCCGATCAACTCAACCGACTGGCGAGCAAAGATAGATCGACCTTGGTGCGCCCACCCTTAGATTCACATTATCATAAAACATTTCTTTTATTTTTTTATTTAGTTTTTCACCTACTATTGCAACATCTTTTGGCTCTTTCATTAATTTTTATTCTATTTATTATCATTTAAAAAATAAATTAATGTTTGTCTTTCCTTGTGATGTGTGAAGGTTGATGCGGGACTCAACTCTCGTGATGAAAAAAAAGACTATTCCGTTAATGAGCGGTGTGAGTTTTTCTTGGTTCTTGCAAAGAAAGAGGGTTTCATTCTCTTTTTTCTCGCTCTACACCTCACACACTTATCATCAAAATGCAATTTTGAATATAAATTAGCGTGCTTTTTTTGTTTTTAAAACCAGTGTTTACTATCATTCAAACAAAATCTAAACACCTTCAATAATTAAACCTTTTCATTTGAATGTTGTGGTAAGTTGCGCGTCAAATATAACTTACAAGATAAGAGCTACAACTGCTAGAAGTTCTGTTTCTTAATAAGAAGACCCCTTCATATGTTGTAAAAATAAAAATACATATATCTAGGGTACATTTAGTTGACACCCTTATTTTCTATAATTACTTTGTAAAAGAAAAAAGAAAATATAGATTGCGCTCAAATCAAAGTTTTCTCATCAAATTCTTTACTAAAAAAAAACTACAAAACACTTTTATTGTGTTTTCTTTGTTTCTCTTATAGTACTCCCCCTCTTTTCTCCAAAACAAAAAACAATGTCATATAAACGCGTTTATGTGTTTTGTATAAAATTATAACCCCTCAATTTTTTTATTATTATTATTATTTTTAATTATTATTATTTTTATTTTATTTTTTTTGCATACAAGAGCTTAAACTTTTACATTATACTAGTTGTTAAATCAAGCATGATTTTGCACACAAGCTTTTTAGAGCTTATAAAAAGAAACGAGCTACTTTCACCACATGTAACCATAAACAAACAAAGAAGCCAAAAAATTATAAGCTAAGTCTGAATAAGCCAACAGGATTAAGATTTTTTTATATTTTATATGAACATAACCATAATGTTAGGCAAAATTGTTCAAGTGTAGCATGTAAGACCTAATTTGTATTCAAATATACTCTTTCTATTTATCTTTTCAATCATTGATTAACATGACCTATGATGTTAACATGAATATTAGAATATATGGATCCAAGCTAACGAAACAAAAAAGTAAGCTTAAAAAAACCTATTTAATAGCAAAACTTTTATAATGTGTTCACGAGAATCACTTAAGGAAGAAGAGTAAAGAAAATAAATTGAAACAAAAAGGTTATGTTCTCGAGTATCACTTAAAGGGGGAAAAAAAGAAAAAGAGTTAATTACAAAAATAGTCACTATGGTTTGTCGGGTTTTGCACTTTCAGTCACTGAACTTTTATTTCGTCGGGTCCAGTCATTGAGGTTTGATATGGCTACGAATCTAAACCATTTTTGTAACCTTCGTTAAAAAGTCAGTTATCTCCATGCATGTAACATTCACGTGAGGGTACCGTTGTATTTTTTCCTCTCATTGGCTTCGTTAGTTCCCAAGGCTAAATAAAATAACACATATGAAACTTAAAAAAAAAACACTGTGGAAAACTAGAAGGGGGGGTTGAATAGTTTTACCGATTAAAACTTGGTTTTAAACTATTTAGATAGACTTATGTCAATCTATTTAAACATGTGTGTTGGATGTTTATAGACAAGCATATATAAATATGTAATGAAAAGATAAGGAGTAAGAAGCACAAAACCACAACGCGAGTATTTATAGTGGTTAGGCTACAAGGACACCTTCCTTGCCTTACTCCACTCCCCGAGTCACTTACTCGAGAGTTCGTAAACACTACACGACACCAACTCCTTATGGCGGAGAAGCCTTCACAACGTTGCCTACTCTTTATCCAGTACAAGGCTAGATACCGGGTTCTTCCACGAGGTACAACCAAACCTATCACAACGTCGCCTATCCTTTATCCGGTATTAGGCTAGATACAGAGTTCCATTACAATGGAGGAACTACTACCCAACACTACAACAACAACTAACCCCAAAGGAGATCTAATCCTTATAACAACATCAACAAGGATATCAATATCCTTTGACCCAATACTAATCTATCTTGTACATCGAACACACCATATCGAATGTACACCTTAGGCACCTTTCACTAATGCCTTTGACTCGATCTCAACGCACCCTTCACTAATGCCTTGTGGCTTGACTTCTAGGCACCCTTCACTAATGCCTTTAGCCTTGACTATTAAGCACCCTTCACTAGTGCTTTCAATACGTACGATCGACACCCTTCACTAATGTCTTCGTCTTGACCCTTTAGACATCTTTCACTTATGTCTTCGACACTACACTTCTTATGAGAAAGAAGAGAACTATCAACAAGAGAACCTTAGTGATCTTGATGATAACGAAGCATGACTACTCATGGACTTGAGCTTGCTCGACTTCAAAAGGTGGTGATCTCGCCTTTAAGAGGAACCTAGAGAATCACACAAAAACAAAACTACATACATAGATCACTTGGATTTGAGGTTAGAGATTTTATAACTCAAAGAGAAAATATATGTGAAAGGGGTAAGAAATAATGAAGAAATGACTCACTATTTATAGAGGAAAAAATAGCTACTGTTCCACAGATCCCACGGATCCCTCACTTGAGGGATCCGTCCAGTGTATTACTGGGGATCCGTGGGACGCTCCCTTTTGCCCATGGGTTTTGGGTCATGGGTTATGGATCATGGGTATCCAAGTAGATATAATGTATCTACAAGATGCAATGCATCTAGTCCATGGATCATGGGTTAAAACCATGGGTCATGGATAATATCCATATATGACTTAAGCATGATGTCATGCAATGGGTTATGGGTCATGCTCCATGGGTATGGGTCATGGACTTCGGGTTTTACCCAACTACATTCAATGTATTTGGTCAATGGGTCAAATACTTAAGTTTCTACCCATTTATATTACCCATTATAATACATACTAGTTATGTATATATTTGCCCAATATGTAAACACTAGTTGTTGTACATATGTATTACTAAATCATAAAATCACTTATACTTGTTTTAGTATTTTATGTGAAAACGTAAGTGTGTTAGAAAACTATTGACTCAAACCATTTACGTGTTTTATTTGTTTCGTTAAAATGATTTTACGTTTGTTATCGACAAAACATTAGAAGATCGTAAAATATAAATAAACGTTTTTACGGCTTATTTGTATTAACAATCTCCCCCGTTTTGTTGATGACAAAACATAAAATTATTTTAAGGAAAAACTAAAATTCGTAAAAGTTTGAATTTGTAGTTTTTACTTTCTTATCCCCCTTTTTGTCGAAACAAAAAGAGCTTCGAAAATAAACTAACACTTCGGTTTAAGAAAAACATATGAAAGAAAAAAAATAGAGAGCAAGTGATGGGAAGAGTTATCGTCTTAACTCCCCTTGACAAGTCCATCCCTTTGTGAGGGCGTCAAGTAAAAAAAAATACTAAGCTAGTTCATTTGCAACTAAGTTTGCAAAAGATTTCGTCTATGTGACGAATATGCTCCCCCTAGATGATTGCGACTTTGCAAAGGGATGTCATGAAATGTAATCCTAATATTGCAAGTGATTTTGCAATGTAATGCTTTGACACAAAGCTCCCCTAGCTTATGGTGTCAAAGTCTTTACGTGTAAATTGAAAATCTACAAAACAAAGTTAGAAGACAAGTATATAATGCATAATTTCCTGCAAATAAAACTCAAGTTAGTAGAAAACTAGTCTTCTGTTGCACGGATCCCACGGTTCCCTCCTTGGAGGGATTCGTCTAGGAAAAACGTAGGGATCCGATGCATGTGTAACTAAAATACAGCAAATGTGATGTACCAAAAGTTGTTGACATCAAAATGAAATATGTATTAGACCAATAATCATATACTCAGAACAATATAACAAATATCATGCAATTTCATTTAATAAAACTAGAGATATGATGTACATGACTCTAAAAACTAAGAAAATGAACAATACATGACTTTGAGTTACTAGACTATCTAAGTCGCGCTTTATACTAGGACACCACTAGAATCCTCTAGCTCAAGTTTGTTTAGGTTTAATCTCGTCGAAAACGTTCGAGGAGGTGATAAAACATGAAACGTTGATCTTCACGTACTTCATGTATCAAACTTTCAACATGTTGACAATGATAACAATCTTTGTCATGGCTCGGTAGTGGTGATGGAAGAAAGGTAATTGCTTGATGTCGATCAAGTGAAGCGGGTTGAGGAGCCTCAAAAGAAGGAGGAATTGGCGGAGGGACATTCAATGATGGCTCAATTAAAAATGGTGGTGGTAGAGAGGTGTCAACTTCCATGTGGTCGGGTGGTTGACTTTGATGATTTCTCATAATAAAAAAGGGATTATTTGATGGTGACGGAGAAAAGGAAGTCGGGGCTAGTGTTGACTCAACACCTTGATTTTGTTCCACTATTCCTCCTAAAGAGGAGAAAGTTGTCAGTGGTGGAGGATGAGATGGCCTAGGAGGTAAATCCTCTAGATTGTAGAGGTGTGGTGATGAGAGTGGAGTGGTGAATGATAGGGCTCTAGGCACCAATGGTGATAGTTTAGTGGAAATGGGGTTGTTTGGTTTAGGAGGTATGGTGGTGTTTGGCATTGGTAGTTTTGTGGGAACAATCCTTTTTGGGATTGGTTTGATAGGCAGAGAGAAGATCCTACAATTTGTGGATTTAACGGGAGATGATTCGGTTGAGGAAATATCGTGTACAACACGAGCAATTTTCTTGGGTGGTCCTTTGGTGGATGAATTACCACTAGGAGCTTTCCTCATGATGAGATGATTCAAAGAGATTTGTAAAGATTTCTAGTTGCTGAAAATGAGGATGAAGATGATGACTTTAAGAGTCTTAACAATGTGGTTTATAAAGAAAGGGATTTGGCAAGTGCATTCAAGACTTAGGCCACTAAGATCCATTGGAATGTGATGATTAACATGCACAAGAGTCAACTTCAGAGTTGTACTGGTCTAGGAGCTTAATTAAGATGGGATGGAGTGTTCAAATTAGCAAGATGAGCTTGAAATGATTGTTTTAACTAGAGTTGACATAAATCTGTCACCCGGATCCCACAGTTCCCTCCAATGAGGGATCCGTCTAGGCTAATCCTAGGGATCCGGCTCTCAGCAGCTAGGAAAGGATAAAAATGATGTTTGTAAGGTCTAATGCCTATACCTTTTTGAGTGTTTCAGTCCTCCTAAGTGTCTTAAATGAAAGGGTACTTAACTGTTCAAGGGCAATGAGTGATATAGCTAATGATTGCCTTTTATGGAAGAAATTGGAACTTTTATGAGTACCAATGAATGAACAAAGATGACACTAAAGAGCTTGAGAGTGTCCAATGAAGCTAAATGATCCTAGAGACCAGATAGTAACTTAAGATACTACTTTGGAAGATATCTTAAAGATTTATAGAAAATGGAAAAACTATAATTTGACCCATTTTGAGGTAAGGATGACTAAAATCTTTTGCAAAGATTGAAAGATTTCCAAGGCTAGATGTATTAACATATGAAGGATGATGTGTGAGTGTGAGAGCGGAAGAGTAATGAGTTTAGGTGAAACAATAGATCGAAAAGTGCCTTAAGTGTGATCTAAGTGAGTTATGAATGAGTATGAAATTTTACTCAGCTTGAGAAGGACTTAATTGGTCCTAAGGTACTATGTTTGGCTAGTGTGAAGTGATCTAAAGACATGGTTTGAAGTATAAAGATTGCAACTGCATTTCTGTTTGCCCTGATCCCACGGTTCCCTAAGAGTAAGGATCCGTCTAGCACAAACTTAGGGATCTGTATCCCTGCTAAACAGCACCTTTACAAAAGGTATGCAAGGGTTGCACAAAGCATCATATTTCAAGGTTACTGTTTTCTAAGGAGTTCTAACACTAATATATTAGAGATATCAAATGTAAGATGTTTTATTTCATGAAAGAAATTACATTACATTGATAGAGCATGAGTACTAAGGATTGACCCTAATGAAATGAGACTAAGTTTCTTGAGCGTTTTCGCTAAATGGATCATCAAATGGTTGATGAGTATTTGCTGATTCAGGGATGAAGAAAGTCTTCATGAGAGACGTGTTTAGAGGCTCCATCATCTTGTTCACAAGTACGTACAACGGACTTTGGAATTGAGGGTGGAAGTACATGATGTGATGATAAAGGCGTGTCAAGAACATTCCATAAGGGATTAGTTTGTTCTTGGAGCCTTGAAGATTTACAATTCGCCTTGCGAAGAAATAGGCGAGATTGTATGGTTGTTGTGTTAGCAAACAATACATTATGTGAGCACAACAAGCGGGAAGGATTTCTCAATTTCCCCTAAGACTAAAAACATTTTCACGTAGGATGAGTGCGAGATACTTGTACTCATCTCGGATATCCCGTGTATAGATAATGTTTGGATCCGAGTAATAGGGTCCAGGTTTGCATAACATGCGAGTCAAGTCTTGAGGGGAAGGTATGTGTGAACAATATGGACTATTTTCTTCACGATGATTGAAGAGAGAATCAAGAGACCAATCTTCAATGAAGGAACATTTTCCATGATTTGGAATTCGGAGGATGTGAGCAAATTGCCCAAGAGTTAAAACAAACTTTTGGTTTTTGATCCAAAACCAAAGAGATAGAGAGCGATCCTCGTTACGAACGAGTTCAACTTGACGAAAGAATTCCAATACAAACCTCGGACATATTTTCTCGTTAATTTCGAGAAGACATTCTAGTCCTATCGTTCGGAAGGAGGTATTGATACCTTCTTCGTATTGTAGAGGAGTGTCGACAATACGTCATTCATGGAAGTGACGGATTTCGAGGTTATTGAACCCACGGACATGATTTCCAGGTGTGTTGGGCTCAAGAGAGATGTTAGGGGTGTAGACGCAAGTGAGTGAAAAGTCGAACTCATACTCACGCGACATAACGCGACCTATAGAAGTGAAGAGTTAATGAGACGTATTTAAGGCAAAACAATGATTACCTAACGTTTTTACTAGATATTTATTAACAATGATAATTAACTCACTTAATGTTTGACATTCAAGTGGAATATTTTTTTAGGAAGAAAACGATTTTTATTTTGCATGAAAAACTGTTTTCCAGAAGCACGGTTCTCACGGTTCCCTTTAAAGAGGGATCCGGCAAGCAGAACTCCAGGGATCCGTGGATCTGTAGTGACAGAAAAGGGTTTTGATAAAGACATAGGTTTTTGTATCTTATAGTTTTATACCAAGAGATATATATTAGCCAACATTCACTTTTAGCATGCATTATCGATTTCTAACGTATCTCAAGACCAAAAAATACGAAAAGATATAAGGCAAAAGAAATGACAAACACATTATTAAAAATAAACTAGATAAACTAAAACATTAGTAATATTTCATTTCAATGCTAAGAACAATACAAAGGATTTGGTATATAACACCAATGTAGATTAACAACACAAAGTACATGTCTCCATAAGAAAACTTAATCATGGGGAACACGAGAGAGATGAGTGTTAAGACGATGAGTACGAAGGCGATGTAAACCATATTGATGAAGGTCCTTCTTGGTTTTGGTTTGAAATGAAATGAGAATAGAAGGAAGATGAAGTTTGGATGAGAGGTAAATTTTTGAAAGTGGAAGATTTGAAAAATGAGGATTTGGTGGAGTGGACGTCGGAGGGAAGATTTATGGGGAAGGAGGAATTTTTGAGATTTGTGTTTTGTTTTATTATTAGAAAAATATGATTTGGATTAAGTAAAATAAAATACTAATTTTATAAACCTAGACTTTAGACGAAAGAGCAACACGTATTCAAGAAAAAGTTTCCTAACGAAGCTACGTGTAATATATGAGTATGTGCAAATAATAATCATATAAATTCCTATGTAAGCATACTTATTATTTAAGCTAATGTTATCTAGAGATAAGTGGGAGATCATACCTCTAATGCACTTAGAAATGTCTTTACAAATGACACAACAAATGTCACAAGACAACTCCAGTTCCTTCGTGTTTAAGATACCTTCTTAGGGAAGGTATTCTTGTTACCAAGCAATTCCTATGGCTTGATAGGTATGAGCTTTAACTAAGCAACATGACAAGGAAGGTTAGTGCAATAAAAAATAAGAAAATGTTGTCATCTAATCAACATCCAAACAAGGTGTTTTAAAACATGGTGTTTGTTTTTGTAAAAAGACCTTCTTTGTAGTTTTCAATTAACCATGGAGCGTATCAAGTTTTTAAAGTACAATATACTCTAAGAAACTTGGTAACGAAGCTCTGATACCAATTGTGAAAAACTAGAGGGGGGGGGGGGTTGAATAGTTTTACCGATTAAAACTTGGTTTTAACCTATTTAGATGGAATTATGTCAATCTATTTAAACATGTGTGTTGGATGTTGATAGACAAGCATATATAAATATGTAATGAAAAGATAAGGAGTAAGAAGTACAACACCACAACGCGAGTATTTATAGTGGTTCGGCTACAAGGACACCTTCCTTGCCCTACTCCACTCCCCGAGTCACCTACTCGAGAGTTCGTAAACACTACACGACACCAACTCCTTATGGTGGAAAAGCCTTTACAACGTTGCCTACCGTTTATCCGGTACAAGGCTAGATACCGGGTTCTTCCACGAGGTAGAACCAAACCTATCACAACGTCTCCTATCCTTTATCCACTATTAGGCTAGATACCGAGTTCCATTACAATGGAGGAACTACTACCCAACACTACAACAACAACTAACCCCAAAGGAGATCTAATCCTTATAAAAACATCAACAAGGATATCAATATCCTTTGACCCAATACTAATCTATCTTGTACATCGAACACACCATATCGAATGTACACCTTAGGCACCTTTCACTAATGCCTTTGACTCGATCTCAAAGCACCCTTTACTAATGCCTTGTGACTTGACTTCTAGGCACCCTTCACTAATGCCTTTAGCCTTGACTTCTAAGCACCCTTCACTAGTGCTTTCAATACGGACGATTGACACCCTTCACTAATGTCTTCATCTTGACCCTTTAGACATCTTTCACTTATGTCCTCGACACTACACTTCTTATGAGAAAGAAGAGAACTATCAACAGGAGAACCTCATTAATCTTGATGATAACGAAGCATGGCTACTCATGGACTTGAGCTTGCTCGACTTCAAAAGGTGGTGATCTCGCCTTTAAGAGGAACCTAGAGAATCACACAAAAACAAAACTACATACATATGTCACTTGGATATGAGGTTAGAGAGTTTATAACTCAAAGAGAAAATATATGTGAAAGGGGTGAGAAAAATAATGAAGAAATGGCTCACTATTTATAGAGGAAAAAACAGCTATTGTTCCACGGATCCCTCACTTGAGGGATCCGTCCAGTGTATTACTGGGGATCCGTGGGATGCTCCTTTTTGCCCATGGGTTTTGGGTCATGGGTCATGGGTTATGGATCATGGGTATTGATTTCAGTGAACAAAACAATCCCCGGCAGCGGCGCCAAAAATTGATTTGTGTAGAATCAATAATAAGAAGTGTGTAGTATACGGGTAACTCAAACGTGTTAGGTTTGAGCACCGAGATCGTTCCGAACGAGGGTTGAATGGAATTTCCAACTCACGTCTCAATAATCGGGATTCGAATAAGAAAAGGGGCATAAGATGATATACTCTAAACTACGGGATAAGGAAAGTAAATGGAACATATAATCTACGGGAAATCCTAAGAACTAAGGCACACTACAAAATCTACACTAAAACGCAAAAACGGAAATTAAACGAAACGCGAATAAAAAAAACAATTACGTCTATTCTACTCCTAAAATTAACCTAAAATTACTTTTACTCTAAAAATGATATTAGGAAACTAAATATGAATTAAAACTATTTTTTAGAAATTTTCTTGATTTTATTTCTAATTAAAACTAATTATTAACTTTAAAAATTAAACTAATTATCTAAAAATTATGAAAGAGAGAGAGAAAAATATGGAATTACTTTCTAAAAATCTAAAATATCACTAAAGAATTTTTAAAACTATTTTTGTATTTTTCAGATTAATTCCCTATTTTCTATGAATTTAATACTATTTAAATCTAATTTAAATTATTAAAAATACCAAATAAAAGGAGAAAAATAGGGAAAAATGTTTTTTATGCTTTTTATATTTATCTTAATCTATTAAAATTGAAAAACTATTTTTTAGAACTTTTTCTCAATTAAATGCAATTAAAGCTAATTAAAATGGATTAAAAACTATTTTTAAATAAGAAAAATACTAAACAGTGTCTAAAAATTATGAAAATTTCAGGGAAATCCTAAAATATTATTCTAAAGCTGTAAAAATAATAAAAACAAGGCCCTATGTGAAGGAAATGAAAGCTGCAATGTAAATGGAGTTCAAATAAGCTCTTAAGAATAAGCAAATAAACTCTAAGTTGCACCTACTGAAAACATAAGCTAAATTATAGTGAAACTACTCTAAGGTAACTGTCTACATCTAATCCTAACACCTAATGAGCATCTAACCAAGGATTAGCTAACTGCCAATATAAGCAAAACAGTGGCTCAGGTCCCCACTTTAAGCACTTGCAACTGCTTAACCAGGAAGCTAAACAGAAAACTAGAAATGTGGTTCTAAAGTCCACCTGGCAAAGATCATAATCCCAAAGTTACAGCTATTATGGAGCAGTAATGAACAAGTTATAGATCACACAAAAACAGGCCAAAAGGACAGTGGCTGCTGAACTGATGCATAAACAGAAAGAGGTACCAAGTTGGAGCTTATTTATAAGCTTATCAGATAAGCTTAAATGAAAAACAGATAAATGGTCTTGAAGACCACCTAGAATACTGCAAGTAGACCAAAAATTAGACCATGAAAAGCTCTAATGGATCCTGTGCAATGACTGCAAGTTGTTAAGAAAACTGGTTTATGACAGAATTTTGACTTTTTATAACAGTTATGAGATTGACTTATGTGAAATTCTAGTGCAAATATGTGAATGAAATGGATGAGATATGATGTAAAGAAACTTAAACAAGCTAGCTTATCCACTCTAAACCTATATGCTAGGAACTTAACCACTGATTTCAACTGTTGAGAGCACAAGGACAGATTACAAAGCAAAATTGACTATTAGCTCAAATGCAGCAAAATAAAGACAGATATGACTGCATATACCTATAACAAGCTTCAACAAACTGATCCAATCCAAACTTGCAACCTCTAAAACAGTTTTAATCAGTAAACCAAACACTCCTTCAAAATAACAAAATTACACCTTAACTATGTAAACTGATGGAATGAACTTCTTACTGAATCAAAATGAGAAGATTATCATTAAACTTAACCATTAACACAGATTAGCACCATAAATTGACCAAAACCAAATTTGACCTCAAAGTTTGACTTTTATTGACTTTTCTTCAAAACTGAGATTTAAGAATCATTAACCAACAAGAAGCTCAAATAAGCTGCAATAAGCTTATTTGAGCTTATCAAAACAGTGAAATCACCAAAGCAACTAATACTTTGAAATTAAATGACAAAAGATTAAAATGATGAAAGCCACTTATGAAAACGGATTACAATGATTAAAAGTAAAGGTTTACACTATTGAAAACAATTAAATGACAAGTAATTAAAATGGTCAAAACCCCTCTAAGACCTAAGGAATTGGACAATTACAATGTGAGCAAAGGGTCGTTTATATAGCTGAGGAGAGGCCTTGCTTGGGATGCTCTGAGGAAGGATCTAGGAGGTCATTAGCAGCCACACATTCATCCCAGGTCATCAAATCCAATCATAGTGCTCCATTTGTTCTTGTGATGTGTCTAGTCCAATGAGAGTGAGCCTTATGTCCACGTAGTCACCAATCGACAAGTCGGTGTATCTAGAAACTTTGAAAGATGCTAGTACCAAGTAGTGTGTTTGGGATAGGTGTTATGGGTGGTGTTTGGTTGAGACAGGGAAGGAGATAAACAGGAAAGGGCGTTTGGTTTTAATATAATAACTCAAAAGGTTTTGACGGGTTGGGTGGATTCGGGTGGATAGCGGGTAGAGATAGGATTAAACCGGGTGTTGGGTTGTAATAGTTGGGTTGTGTTTTATTGGACCGAGTAAGTGAAATAAAGGGATTGGGCCGAGAATTGTTAAGTGGTTTTTGGACTTGGATTATAGGATAGTATTAGGACTTGTAGTGTAATTATTTAATGAACCAAGGACCAAACATGTAAAAGCTGTAACTTCAAGGACCAACGGTGTAAATCTGAAAATATCTTCTAGGGACCATCTTTGCCAATCCTCAAATAAACCAAGGGCCAAATTGCAATTTTTGAATCTTTAAGGATCATTTTTGCCAATTGTTGAAACTTGAGGGGCCATTTTTGCCAATTGTTGAAACTTGAGGGGCCATTTTTGCCAATTCATCAAACTTTGATCAAATCTTCACAAATCATCCTCAGAGATTAGAAATCATCATAAATGCTCAATTCTGACCTTCCGGCTTAAGCTCTCTTTAATCTCTCGTGCTCGGATTTACGTCTGATTTGGCACCTTTTTGCGTGTTTTTGCATATCCATACCTGCACAAGCACAAACTCAAGAAAACCACAAATATTAGCAATAAACGGCTCTTTCTTGGTTATTTTGGGTCTATTTTGATAAAGAAAAGGTATGTGTTTTAGCACATACCAAAATACCCCAGACGAAACTATTGCCGTGTCCTCACGCAATGCAATCAACTCACGCTTCTAAAACCAAGGGTTTCAATCTCTTTCTACTAAACCTATGAAGAAGTAGCAAAGATTCCTCAAAAGAGATTAAGAAAGCCTTAATTCTAAAAACGCCCCGTTTACCTTTTAATTCTCATGTATAGATATTACGATTAAGCACATTCCGATTATGAATGACGGTTTGTTGAACTTTCATGTCGATCAATAACTCAAACATTTTTCAAACGACACGTTAGGATCACGGAGTAGAAAACACAACACAGCGTGAAGTGACCATACGGATAGAATACATCGTCCCTGATTTTTCACTAGTCCCAAACTAAGCGTAAAACCGAAATCATTGTTAAATATGATTCTAGATGCTAACACTACCCATGGAAGTTACTTGTGTAAATACCTTTTGTTCCCATTTTCCTATTTTCCTCTAGATTTTTTTATTTTTGTGAGAAATGAATTTCTTCAAATTCTCGTTTTGATAAGAATTATTCCGATAAAGATACAAAGCTAAGTCGATAATTAGTTATCCGCCTTCTCTCAAGAACCATTGTCGTAAAAATGAGGTCCACATCAAGGAATTTTTATTCACTAACTTTTGATTTTTCAATTTTCAACATTTTTCAATTTTTTTTTTTTTTTTTTTTCAACATTCATTTTCATTCACTTAGACTTTTACGTGTATGAGCTATGAACCACGGAGCTTCACGGGGTAATTCCAAGACTATAGGCTTCATGAAATGAGAATCCCGGCTGGCTAGACTAAGACCTCACTCAATCCCGGCTAAAGATCCAAGGGTCCGATCTCGACACCGCAGCTCACAACTTTACTTATTACATTCCACATATCACTTATTACTCATTTATTTATTACGGATCCTTGATGTGTACCCAATTTCTAAAACAAAGATTCTTTTAAAAAGAAAAAGAACTAACTATCGCCAAAAACTCAACATCTCTAATTATTATTAGACAGATATGGGGTGAAACAATTTTGTGGGAACAAAAAGCCATAAGTACCTTCGATGAGCTCTAAAGAGAACCAACTACTCCACGTTTAGCATCTAAACTCATAAGTAACTCTATCATTTCTCGATCTCTGCAAATTTAAAATCCCAAATAATGAGATCCGCAGATGCTTAGCCGATAATTTTTAGATTATCTATGGTTAAGGGAACAAGCTAGGGCTCAACACGCCGGTCAAGTCAGAATTCTATTCCTACTCTCACCAGCTGAAAGTCAATCAAGGTGTCAAAACATATATTAACTTAGCAAATGTTTCGTCTTATGAAATCAAGTCATGCATATTTAAAGTCACTCAGGAAACTTGCAAAATCTTGGCCTTGTGAGCTAGAATTCGCATTTTATAGCTTCTAATCTAAGAGACTAGCAAAACTTTTCAATCAAAAAGACTTAACAAAAGCTTACAAAAAATTTTTAAATTTTTCTCATTTTTGCACAATTTTTCATTTTCTAAGGAAAAACGGGGTTGCGAGAGAAACACGACAGAAATAAGCAAGTGCGGTCAAATCAAATCGAAGATTACCCTACCCCAGACTAGAACGAAACATTGTCCTCAATGTTTAAAGCAAGGGTATCACGAAAATCTAAAAGCCGTTTATAAAGTATGCTAGAAGATAAACGTTAGTCGATAAGATTAGGATATCGGATTTTCATCAGCATCGATCATGAAACTCGAGTAGAGAAAAGACAAACTTTGAGCACGAGAGTCTTCATATCGGGAAAATCCTACACACAACATCACAAACAACCAAACACGAGAAATCGAAGAGGCGGACCCCTTCGCGTCACTTATTAGAAAATAGAAAGAAGATAGAGATAAGCATGGGGTGCCTCCCACGAAGCGCTACTGTTTTTGATCACCGAGTCGCTAGCCTGACTCGTCCCCGAATTCATTTGTCCTTGGGGAAGAAAGTGGTAGAGATACCAGGGTCAAAAACGGTGTCTTCATTCCCGAAAGAATGAGACTGGGTGGGTCGGGTGGTGGAGAAAGTGTCAGGCTCAAGCACAAATGGTATAACATGAAAGAATGATCCATCATCCGGTGGTTTAGCGGGTGGACGAAAGGATGACGGATCAGAGTGAGAACACTCCAAGAAAGATGGGAGCTCATGGTAGAAGATAAGATGTGTAGGCTCAAAAATGAAGGCATCCAAGAGAGGATCCTTATTATGAATAACGGTTTTAACAAAGAACTCATCAATGAATATCCCGGGTTTAAAAATCTTGTCTTCACATAAAGGCTCAACGGGATAAAGGATGGTGGACTCATGAGAGAAAGAAGAGTCGAGAGAACCATCAAGAACAACTATATCCCCTTCGGGATCATTCATAACAACATCCTCAATACCCGGTGGTATTGGGTCATCAAGAGCAAGAAATGAGTCGACTTCCTCAATGATCGGGTCATTTGTCGGAGTATCGGAAATCTCGTTCAAAACTTTACTCATATCAACATCAAAGTGGAATCGCTCAAGAATCGGGTGATAAACATCATCAATAGTGGGATTGCCACTAATCTCTTCATCAAATCGGAAAGTCTCAAGCTCGGGAGAGAAATCACTATCTTTGACGGAGATAGGATGCGAACTCGAATTATTGTTAAGGGCTTCAATTTTGGAAATGAGAAGATAAACTCTCGACAATGTTTCACGTAATGCTGGATCCTCGATCTCAATATCATTAAGCTCAATCTCTTCTTCTTCTGGCTCAAAATCATTCTCTTCTTCTATATGGACGGGCTCAGAAGGTAAATCGTCGACAAAATCGATGTCTCCATAAGAATCGTCATCGGAATCGGAGAACATCTCATCATGATCGTTTGAAATATCAAGAGAAGGCTCATCACAAATATCAACAACCCCAGACTCAAGAGAGTCAACGGGTTCAACAATGTTTGAAACAATATGATCATCGACCTTTTCCAAAAGAACGTTACTTCTCTCAACCGGCGTGAGTGAAGGGGAAAAGTCGGAAATAAAAGGCTCAGAAACGGGAGAGTGATAAGAATCCGGAGGTGGGACAAATGGTGTGCTCTTAGAGCTAGCAAGTTCCACCACTTCCGTTGTGGTCTCCGGTTCTTTCTGGTTAGAAATCGTTTTAAGCTCATAAGTTCGTTCCGTTTTGTTGTAACTCAACGGACTCGTAACGGCGAATCGTGAAAGATAAGGATCGATTCTATAATTCTTCGGATTGGAGTCGAGAGTACAAACGGGAATCACCTCGGGTTCAGAAATATGTTCCATCTCCCTTACCGGAGAGGGAGTAGGAATCGAGGGTTCTTTATACTTATCATTCATTTTTGATATTTTTGACAAGGCTTGAAGTTTTTCAATGTTGTTAAGAAAAGCACGTTGTTCAAAGAAATCGTCCCCGTGACCCTCGGTGGGTTCTTCGGGTGGCTCTGGAATGGTGTGATCGACTTCCATAACTTGAACGGGTTCTACATTAATACTTTGTTGATATTGAATCACACTTAAGAGCGTTCTACACATACTTTCAATGTTGTTTTGATGTTGATTAAGTTTTTCATCAAAGTCGATGAAAACGTCCCCAACACCCATACACCGTGGACAATAAAAACCATTCGACGAATCTACCATATCTCCACACCCATAACAATAACGTGGATCGAACGAAGATACCTTGGGCTGTGGAGGGTAGTCGGGAAAATTTTGAGGATCCATGAGAATTAATCATATAGAGGGTAAAAGAAAAGAATTATCGGGTTAAGAGGATACAAGAAGAATATTTTTGGGTTTTTAAAACAAATTTTGAAAAGGAAAATCTTTTTGGGTTTTTATAAAAGGGATATGTACAAATATCAACGATAACTCCACGAGGAAGGATCTTCAAATGCACACGATACGAGACGGAATACGAAAACTCGCTACAAGCCCTCCCCGGCAGCGGCGCCAAAAATTGATTTCAGTGAACAAAACAATCCCCGGCAGCGGCGCCAAAAATTGATTTGTGTAGAATCAATAATAAGAAGTGTGTAGTATACGGGTAACTCAAACGTGTTAGGTTTGAGCACCGAGATCGTTCCGAACGAGGGTTGAATGGAATTTCCAACTCACGTCTCAATAATCGGGATTCGAATAAGAAAAGGGGCATAAGATGATATACTCTAAACTACGGGATAAGGAAAGTAAATGGAACATATAATCTACGGGAAATCCTAAGAACTAAGGCACACTACGCAAATCTACACTAAAACGCAAAAACGGAAATTAAACGAAACGCGAATAAAAAAAACAATTACGTCTATTCTACTCCTAAAATTAACCTAAAATTAATTTTACTCTAAAAATGATATTAGGAAACTAAATATGAAATAAAACTATTTTTTAGAAATTTTCTTGATTTTATTTCTAATTAAAACTAATTATTAACTTTAAAAATTAAACTAATTATCTAAAAATTATGAAAGAGAGAGAGAAAAATATGGAATTACTTTCTAAAAATCTAAAATATCACTAAAGACTTTTTAAAACTATTTTTGTATTTTTCAGATTAATTCCCTATTTTCTATGAATTTAATACTATTTAAATCTAATTTAAATTATTAAAAATACCAAATAAAAGGAGAAAAATAGGGAAAAATGTTTTTTATGCTTTTTATATTTATCTTAAACTATTAAAATTGAAAAATTATTTTTTAGAACTTTTTCTCAATTAAATGCAATTAAAGCTAATTAAAAATGATTAAAAACTATTTTTAAATAAGAAAAATACTAAACAGTGTCTAAAAATTATGAAAATTTCAGGGAAATCCTAAAATATTATTCTAAAGCTGTAAAAATAATAAAAACAAGGCCCTATGTGAAGGAAATGAAAGCTGCAATGTAAATGGAGTTCAAATAAGCTCTTAAGAATAAGCAAATAAACTCTAAGTTGCACCTACTGAAAACATAAGCTAAATTATAGTGAAACTACTCTAAGGTAACTGTCTACATCTAATCCTAACACCTAATGAGCATCTAACCAAGGATTAGCTAACTGCCAATATAAGCAAAACAGTGGCTCAGGTCCCCACTTTAAGCACTTGCAACTGCTTAACCAAGAAGCTAAACAGAAAACTAGAAATGTGGTTCTAAAGTCCACCTGGCAAAGATCATAATCCCAAAGTTACAGCTATTATGGAGCAGTAATGAACAAGTTATAGATCACACAAAAGCAGGCCAAAAGGACGTGGCTGAACTGATGCATAAACAGAAAGAGGTACCAAGTTGGAGCTTATTTATAAGCTTATCAGATAAGCTTAAATGAAAAACAGATAAATGGTCTTGAAGACCACCTAGAATACTGCAAGTAGACCAAAAATTAGACCATGAAAAGCTCTAATGGATCCTGTGCAATGACTGCAAGTTGTTAAGAAAACTGGTTTATGACAGAATTTTGACTTTTTATAACAGTTATGAGATTGACTTATGTGAAATTCTAGTGCAAATATGTGAATGAAATGGATGAGATATGATGTAAAGAAACTTAAACAAGCTAGCTTATCCACTCTAAACCTATATGCTAGGAGCTTAACCACTGATTTCAACTGTTGAGAGCACAAGGACAGATTACAAAGCAAAATTGACTATTAGCTCAAATGCAGCAAAATAAAGACAGATATGACTGCATATACCTATAACAAGCTTCAACAAACTGATCCAATCCAAACTTGCAACCTCTAAAACAGTTTTAATCAGTAAACCAAACACTCCTTCAAAATAACAAAATTACACCTTAACTATGTAAACTGATGGAATGAACTTCTTACTGAATCAAAATGAGAAGATTATCATTAAACTTAACCATTAACACAGATTAGCACCATAAATTGACCAAAACCAAATTTGACCTCAAAGTTTGACTTTTATTGACTTTTCTTCAAAACTGAGATTTAAGAATCATTAACCAACAAGAAGCTCAAATAAGCTGCAATAAGCTTATTTGAGCTTATCAAAACAGTGAAATCACCAAAGCAACTAATACTTTGAAATTAAATGACAAAAGATTAAAATGATGAAAGCCACTTATGAAAACGGATTACAATGATTAAAAGTAAAGGTTTACACTATTGAAAACAATTAAATGACAAGTAATTAAAATGGTCAAAACCCCTCTAAGACCTAAGGAATTGGACAATTACAATGTGAGCAAAGGGTCGTTTATATAGCTGAGGAGAGGCCTTGCTTGGGATGCTCTGAGGAAGGATCTAGGAGGTCATTAGCAGCCACACATTCATCCCAGGTCATCAAATCCAATCATAGTGCTCCATTTGTTCTTATGATGTGTCTAGTCCAATGAGAGTGAGCCTTATGTCCACGTAGTCACCAATCCTGACAAGTCAGTGTATCTAGAAACTTTGAAAGATGCTAGTACCAAGTAGTGTGTTTGGGATAGGTGTTATGGGTGGTGTTTGGTTGAGACAGGGAAGGAGATAAACAGGGAAAGGGCGCGTTTGGTTTTTAATATAATAACTCAAAAGGTTTTGACGGGTTGGGTGGATTCGGGTGGATAGCGGGTAGAGATAGGATTAAACCGGGTGTTGGGTTGTAATAGTTGGGTTGTGTTTTATTGGACCGAGTAAGTGAAATAAAGGGATTGGGCCGAGAATTGTTAAGTGGTTTTTGGACTTGGATTATAGGATAGTATTAGGACTTGTAGTGTAATTATTTAATGAACCAAGGACCAAACATGTAAAAGCTGTAACTTCAAGGACCAACGGTGTAAATCTGAAAATATCTTCTAGGGACCATCTTTGCCAATCCTCAAATAAACCAAGGGCCAAATTGCAATTTTTGAATCTTTAAGGATCATTTTTGCCAATTGTTGAAACTTGAGGGGCCATTTTTGCCAATTGTTGAAACTTGAGGGGCCATTTTTGCCAATTCATCAAACTTTGATCAAATCTTCACAAATCATCCTCAGAGATTAGAAATCATCATAAATGCTCAATTCTGACCTTCCGGCTCAGCTTAAGCTCTCTTTAATCTCTCGTGCTCGGATTTACGTCTGATTTGGCACCTTTTTGCGTGTTTTTGCATATCCATACCTGCACAAGCACAAACTCAAGAAAACCACAAATATTAGCAATAAACGGCTCTTTCTTGGTTATTTTGGGTCTATTTTGATAAAGAAAAGGTATGTGTTTTAGCACATACCAGGTATCAAAGTAAATACAATGTATATACAAGATGCAATGCATCTAGTCCATGGGTCATGGGTTAAAACCATGGGTCATGGATATTATCCATATATGACTTAAGCATGATGTCATGCAATGGGTTATGGGTCATGCTCCATGGGTATGGGTCATGGACTTTAGGTTATACCCAACTACATTTAATGTATTTGGTCAATGGGTCAAATACTTAAGTTTCTACCAATTTATATTACCCATTATAATACATACTGGTTATGTATATATTTACCCAATATGTAAACACTAGTTGTTGTACATATGTATTACTAAATCATAAAATCACTTATACTTGTTTTAGTATTTTATGTGAAAACGTAAGTGTGTTAGAAAACTATTGGCTCAACCCATTTACGTGTTTTATTTGTTTCGTTAAAATAATTTTACGTTTGTTATCGACAAAATATTAGAAGATCGTAAAATATAAATAAACGTTTTTACGGCTAATTTGTATTAACACACATGTCAATCTTTTCATCTCCTCTACTTAGAACAACTATCTGACAAACAATCCCCTCTAAAAAATCATGTTATACGAGTGATTTCACAATATGGTTGATGTAAATGGATGTTCTCTTCGAAAAGAAGGAGAAACCTTTGACCCTAACAAAGCATATGATATATTTTTTAATGTTAATTCAGATTTAATATTTTTAGCATTAATTCATCGTGTAGAATGATTTGTTGGTTTGTTGTTGTTGTTTATTAACTTACATTTTTTACCATTTAAAAAGGTAAGTCAAACCCTGCACCTTTTACATTGGATTTACACCATTTTTTTTTTCTTCTACAATGGGGTCTAGAATGCGTTACATGAATGGTAAGATATTTTGGTTTGATGGAGTTGATATTCATGAGTTTTCAGTCATTAAACTTAGAGATATTACAAAGTTAGGTTATAAAGAGGAGGTGTAACACCCAAACCCAAAACGGGTCAAAATGTCATATTATGGTGTCATACAAAGCATATAAATACAAGCGGAAGTCTTATTAAATAAAATACCAAGTCATATAAACGAATGACTTCAAAAGGAAATACATAATCCAACATGTCTAAAAGAAATGAAATATGAAAACAAATGTTCTTCAAAATGAGTCCAAAATGATAAGGAAAACTAGGGTCGGTTCACTCAAATGCTCCTACTCTCAGCCCATCAAAGCCCAGCATCCCACTTGTACCTGCCGCATGAAAAAGAAAATGCGGCTGAGCTTATAAAGCCCAGTGAACAGATATGAAAAAACGAAAGCTAAACATAATAAAAAGAAAAAAATGAATCAACGAAAACTGATAATGAAATCGTAACAAAATGAGCACAATGAGTCTATGAGGAACCTGCAGAACACAATATTAACAGATATCATAAGGAACAGAAATCAAAGGAGACCAAAGCAAGGCAACACATCAGTGGACAGATATAAGCACATATATATATTCAAAATATACAAATACCGAAACATAATCAAATAGGAGTTGATATACAACTATCATAACCAAAGCAAGTAGTCGAACAGTGTACAAGCATATCAGCCAGAGAAACAACTGAACATAAATATGGCAAACCAACAAATCAGATAATCAGGTGAGTATAAGTTAAACTGAATTCCATAAACAGGCGGGAGCAACTGAATAGAATGTAAGCATGAAAATCACACAAGTAAGATAATCAACAATTAATAAACTGAACAAATATCATAACAAGCGAAATTACCAAACAGAAGTATAAGCATGTTAGTTACAAGTAGCAGATAGAAATACTGAATGAGAATCATAGCTAACGGAAATAACTAAATCATGGTTCGGATACTGCCCACGAGTTCAAATGACTAAAGGAGATACTCCAATAGCCTCACATCAAATCCCATGTTATATCCGTCAAATCATAAGCTGTACATAGAGTAGATAGCTCCAATGTACCAAATGTGGGGGTGTATTGCACACACTCACCACATCACCAAATCAAAACAAAGTATCTAGGATGCATCCATACGCTCCCTGCAAATCAAATCAAATATACATATGCTAGTTCGAGACTGTACATACGCATTCAAATACACAGGCCAAGTGCGCTATATATAGCAATGCTCGTAATACATAAAGGGAACATCGGGGGATCCATCACTCCTCCCCAATACAGAGTCATGAAACTAGTGCATCAGTGACATGGTCATGGTACCTCCATGACTAGTTACACAAATAGCTCGGGCAAAGCAGAACCAAAAGGAACCAATAATCCAAAAGAAGAATATACAATTACCTTACTCAGATAATATCAGATCAAAACGAATCTAAACACATCATATCGATTCATATTAGTTACATCATACCAATCAGGTATCAGGTCATAGCATTTCATAGTAAATCATGGCAGTCAAATCAGAATCTAAATGAAAACGACATCAAAATCAGGTTTCATTTCGAATGAACAGAATTCTGGAATCAAGTTATATCATATTAAATTTTATATCAATTAGAAGTAAATCATATTAAATCACAAACCCCTACTCAGATTTGGAACAAATATCATATCAGAGATATATCTACGTATACTAGTCATAATGAATCAGAAAGGACCAAATCAGAATCATAACCATCGAATAGCAAATCATAACATGTCATACAGAAATCGTAATCATGTAAACTCAAATGGAATGATTGAGAGTCGAAACAAAGGATGTTAATCAGACATAAGGATCATCATCATCTTCAATCAAATAAATCACACGTACTGAATCATACCAAACAATATTAAGTCATAAAAATCAGACGGATCTGAATGGAGAAAAACATATCAAAGTCATAATCATCATACAAATCGGATAAAACCAAAATAGAATGAATCATATCAAAGCATATCATGCAAATGTGAATTAGAGCAGAAGGAATTGGGATCGGATGTCAAACCATGATCAAGAGTCGTGAAAGTTGTCCTTACCAAAAGTAAACATTTTAATGGGCCAGATGATAGTCTAGTGGGAGTAGAGGGACTGATAGTCTAAGTAAAAGTTTTAATAGGCCAAATGATGAGCCAATTATGGATAACAAAGAAGGTTGTCCATGGCTTTTACATGTTTCGAAAGGTCCCTATGATGAGTCTTGGGTAGTTAAGACTTTTAAGAATATCTAAAAATGCCTTCAAACTAGAGAGGTTAAAAAGTGCATTGCCTCTTTTTTAGCAAAGATGTGAAAGAATCTATAGTGACCCTAATATACCAATTGCTGCTCTTAGAGACCAACTGCAGAAAAAATAAAAATAAAAAATAAATAAAATCCCAAGGAGTTTCCAAAATGAAAACTTACAGGTAAAAAAGACAGCAACGAAGAAAGTTATTTGTGATTATGCTCAACAATATTCTCAGTTGAGCGATTATGTTTTAGAATTGCAAGAAGCAAATCCGAAAACAACAGTTAAACAGGAAGTTGAAATACATTGACATTAGAAGTAACACAAAGCAATTTAAGATGATATATGTTCATTTAGGAGCATTAAAGAAGGGATTCAAGGATGGCAACAAGGAGTTATTGGGTCTTGATAGGTATTTTTTATCTGGACCTTGGCTTGCTCAAATTTTGACTGTTGTTGGAGTTGATCCAAACAATAGAACATACCCAGTTGCGTATGCTATTGTAGAATCTGAAACAAATGATAGGGGATGATCTTGACTTGAACCAGATGTCAAACTTCACATTTGTATCATATAGACTAATGGTACTACTTACTATTACTTATGCCAAATTACTTATTCAATTACTTTAATTACTTATGCAACTGCAAGTACTTTTTTAATTACTTATGCAACTGCAAGTGCTTTTTTAATTACTTATGCAACTGCAACTGCTACCTAAAATACATATACTTTTGCTGTTGTAGGGTATAATCCCAGCCTTAGCTAGTATATTCCTAAGTGCTAAGCATAGATTCTGCTTGAAACATATATATGATAACATGAAACTTGAAACATATATATGATAACATGAAACTTGTTTGAAGGGGTCAGTTGTATAAGGATTTTCTTTGGAAGTGTGCAACAGCAACCACCATTCAAGCATTTGACAAGTACATGGAGGAGCTACAAGGAAACTCTAAAAATGCATACTTGTGGTTGAAAAATATTGCACCATGCCAATGGTCTAGATCTCATTTTTCTCGTATCTAATTATTAACTTGGCACAATAATAGTATTTCAATATTTTTGATATTGTTAGTACTTATATTTCAGGAAGAGCACATTGTGATGTCCTATTGTGATGTCCTATTGTAACATCCCGATTTTTATAGAAAATATTAGCGGATTTATCTAAAATCCTACTGGTCACGCCAAGTAAATTAGAGGAATAAATAGAAAAGTCCCACTATTGGCGGAATTAATAATATAAGTAGTCGGGACTTAGCAACTAATATGATTTATATAGTTCGGATTCAGTTTGTAACATAATTTTACTACGAGGGCTAAATGTGACAAATAGTCAAACTATTGGATAAAGTTCCAGATATATTTTAGAATTACTAAAAGTCGGTTTACAGGAGATATATACTCCCTCCCATTCACGATTTAGAGAAAAGAAGAAGCAGGAGAAAAATAGTTTCTTCACTTTGAAGAATTCTTTACATATCATGATGTTTATCAATTTCTATCAAGGATTAAGCAATGGTTATAAAGGTTTAACATGGTATGAATGATAAAGGAGCTTCAATTGATTTCATGTGCTTCCTCAATTCAAGGTAAGTAGTGAATTATATGTTTAAACATGAATATAAGCTATGAGGATATGGTTAATAAGTGTTTTACATGATTATGTGATGAATTCATGGTTTATGATTCAAGGGTTATGTATATGATTATTAGGGTTTATGATGGGATTATGTTAATGATTAATTTATGATGTTTAGGAGGTGTTTATGTTGATTATTGAGTTGAACCAAACACCCCTTTATGTGATATATGATGTTAAACAAGTTCTTTGAAATTTTCAGCAATGATTAGTCATGTTTGAAAAATCATATAAAATTGATAGAAACTCGGATTGAATCATGGCTAGACTTTTTGGAAAGCCTATGGTGTCTACTTCAGCTGTTATTCATAAAGTTTTTGCTCATTTAGTAGTTAAGTTGGTCTAAAACGTGATTTGGTACAGCAAGGGCTGTTCCTGAAATGTGCAGCAAACCGAACTTTAAAAATTCATACCGGATAGACCGTAGCTCCGTTTGGAGCGTTCCATACCTTTTCGGAAATGGAAAATACTATAATTTCATGGAAAAATATCCTCATGACCTGTATTAGTAGTTAAGTGAGTCAAAAAGATGCATTTATAGGCTGCTGCAGAAAATCAGCAAACACTTTCTTAAGTGTTTTAATGATTATGACATAATATTATGTTTTTGCAAGTCCCGGGTGATTATATGCTATGATAGCTTATGTTCTCAGCCTATATGATTATAATTCGTGTTATGAAAGTATAGAACCAAGTGATAATACTTGGTTAGCTTAGCTCGAGTTCGCGAGCATAGTAGTGCATGTTTGGCGAGATTTATGCCATAATTAGTTTATGAGTTTATGCATTATAGTTAATTTATGTGTGCTTAGTTGCACTTATATTTGCATTATCATGTTATATTCATGCCTAGTTGTTATGTGTTAATGTTGTACATGTGCATCTATCATGATATAGGTGTTCGAGGCATATTCAGAATCATTCATCTTGCATTATACGGCCCAGGTGAGTAACGGATTTTCAGTTAACATGTTTAGTAGATTAAGCGTGTTTAGTATATATATGACTTACTATATCTCAAGTACTATGCAAGTTAAGTATCATATTGACCAGTTTTGTCGAGTTATGTATCATGTTGACCCGTTGGGTCATATTAAGTACTATGTTGACATGTTTGGTCATATTAAGTATCATATTGACCCGTTGGTCATATTAAGTATCATATTGACCCGTTGGTCATATTAAGCATCAAGTTGACCCGTTGGTCATATAAAGTATCAAGTTTACCCAAGTTGACCCGTTTGGTCATATTAAGCATTAAGTTGACCCGTTTGGTCGTACTAACTATCATGTTGACCTGTTTGGTCATATTAAGTATCATATTGACCAGTTTTGTCGGATTAAGTATCATGTTGACCCGTTTGGTCATATTAACTATCATGTTGACCAGTTTGGTCATATTGACCAGTTTTGTCGGATTAAGTATCATGTTGACCCGTTTGGTCATATTAACTATCATGTTGACATGTTTGGTCATATTCATTGTCATGCTGACCTGTTTAGCAATATTCAGTATTAAGTAGACCCGATTGTTTTTACTAAGTAATATGTCGTGGTCAACCCTAATATTATTTATAGCGCAGACTCAGTTATATGTTATAGTTGGTCTCAACATTTTGTTTATAGTAGTTCTGCTTTATATTATAGTTTAGCTTTATATTATAGTTCAGCTGTAGTATCAAGTTATAAATCAGCCTTGGTTTATGTTATAGTACAATTTTAGTATTATATCTTAGTTTGACCTCGTAACCATATTATTGCTTAGTTTCTATATTTAGCTTAGTCTCAGTTCCAGCCCAGCTTAGTATCATGTTATAGTCAAGAGTAAGTATTTAGTTTAACTTTAAATTATATATGAATGTTATATGTGTTTAGTAATGTGTGCAAAATGCTTTATGCACTTCTGGCATGCGATGCGTTTATATATATGTATGTCAAATTCTATTAGGTATATGCTTATGCAGTTTTTAAGGCGCGCCAAGCGCTTTATGCACTTAATTAGTCAGAATGGTACTTTATGCATTACTTAATGTATTTAGTACTATCAGTGTGTAGTCAGTTATGTGATCACACATGTGTTCCAGACAAAGTTAGAACTTAGACCTCCTTAGTGGAGAATCGAGCCTTAGAATAGTGAATGTTCCAAAATTGGAACTCAGACATCCTATATGGATGATTACATGCTTATATGGCTCGTCAGTTATGTATTCAACGAGTAAAGTACTATAAGTACTCAGTCAGTATGTGCTTATGCACTCAGTCAGTATGTGCTTTAGGCACTCACTATGTGCCCATGTACTCAGTCAGTTATGCACTAAGTATGTGCTTATTTATGCAGTCAGTTATGCACTCAGTATACTTATGTACTCGGTTAGTAACATGGTGTATCATGTATTTAATCAGTCAGTGTCGTGCTTATGCAGTTAGTTAATATTATGATTCATGTAGTCAAGATAGTATTATATATACTTATTCAGCATTATGCTTATGTTCAGTTTATGATTTAATACAGTTCCGTTCTCTCACTAAGTCTTATAGACTTACCGTTCTCAGTTTATGTTTTTGTAGGTATGCAAGATGAGACCATGTACATGCTAAATGGGGCATAATGAGTTAAAATGGTGTAGCTCGCGGGTTAGGTAACGAGCTTCTCATTTCCATCATTTGTTATTAGTTTGGAATGCCCCTTAATCAAGAACCAGCTGCTTTACCAAGTTTAAAGAGTCATCGTTAAGTATTTTTGTAAAGTTTAGTATTCTAATGGAACGTTTGGAATAAGCCCGTATGATGTAGAAAATACGCTTCCGCTAGTTTTATCAATGTATACAGTTTACAGATTTTTAAATAAAAAAAAAAAAAAAAAAATCTGGGCGTTTCACCTATTAAACAACATGTGTGAGGTTTTGAATAGACAACTACTAGATGGAAGGGATAAACCCATAATAACTTGTTTAGAGTTCATAAAGGAGTATTTAATAAAGAAGATTGTTAATGTGAAAAAGGTTATTGACAAGTCCGATGGACCTCGTACACCAAATGCAACAAGATTTTTAAAGTCATTAAAGATGAAGCTTCTAAATATAGGGTAATCATTCTATGCTTATACTAAATAATGTCTTGACTATTTTTTAAAGTCAAGGGTAATCATTCTATGCTTTCACTCAATTACATGTAACATGGAATGGAGGTGACAAATATCAAGTGAATGGACCTTGGGGAGAGCAGTGTGTGGTGAATATGCATACCAAGTCACGCTCATGTAGAAAATGGGAGTTAACAGGAATGCAATGTAAACATTCAGTGGTAGCCATCAATGAAATGGATAACAATGGTATGTAAGTTGGGCTACCAGAAGCATGGATCCATTCTTGTTATTGGTTGACAACTTGGAAAAAGATGTATAGTTTCAAGATTGATCTAGTTAATGGTCAAAAGTTTTGGCCTAAGTCAAATGTTCCAGTTATATATACTCCATTAGACTATCACACTCCAATAGGTAGACCCCCAAAGAAACGGGAGAAGAGTACCTCTGAATTGAGTGATACAATGGTGAAAAATGGTAAGTTGAGTAGGGCTGGAAAAGCATTAACTTGTAGGATATGCAAGCAGTTAGGACATAATCAGAGATCATGTAAACAAAAGAAAAATTCTCCTGCAACACAAAATTTTGCTGCAACTGCTTCTTAAAATAAGAAAGGCACCAAACAAACTTCTGCTGCAACTGCTACTCCAAAGAAGAAAGGTAACAAACAAAGAGACTCTCAATCTACTCCAAGGTTACCAACACCAAGACCTTTACAAGGTATCATCATTAGAGACTCACCATCTGCAAATACCAGAGGTTCACAGGCTGCAAGACTTTCACAAGAATCTGCTGCAACCATAGGAAAACAGAAGAAAAATGCAAAAGATAAAAAGGTTGTGGAGTGATTGGTTTATTTGATGTAGTCTTATGGTTGTTTTATACTGTGTTATGGATATTTTATGCAGTCTTATGGATATTTTATGTTGTCTTTTGAACATTTTATGTTGTTTCCTAAACTGCTTATGACACCAGTTGACTCTTTTATTTGTTAAGTTGAACATCTACAACTTGTTCATGTAAATTGTAGTTTATTAAGTGGTTGTTATGAACAATTTGGTTGGTATTGATGATATGTTATGCTACTTATTTGGTTGGTATTTATGAAATGTTATTATTCAGTTTTAGTGTAATAGCTTGAGTGTTATTTGCAGTTTTACAAATGACCATACCATACAGTTTGAGTGTTATTTGCAGAACTACAAGCAATTTACAATAAGCATTTTGAGTGTTATTGTTGGTATACCAGAACCATAAGTAGTTTGAGTGTTATTTTTGGTATTTATGATATCCATTTTACAAGTAACCATACGAGAACCATAAGTAATTTACAAGACCCTTAAGCAATTTGTGGACATATCATTATAAGCAATTTGTGACCATACAAGAATTTTAATCAATTTACAAGACCCTTTTTAACATTTGACAATACCAAACACTTGTAACATTCAACCAAACCAAACCATTATATTAACATCAAAAGCTAGAATTACAACATCGTAATTGGTCAACCATAGTACCAGAAGGTTTTAACAAGTGGCCTTCACAACAACATAGGTCAATTCATAACATAGAACACAAAAAAACCCAACTTAGACCTAAAATCATCTTCAAACTTCAAACTTCATTCACTTTTGCAATCACTGTAGGATGTAGCTTCAAGGTTGTTCATTGATTACACCAATCCAGGAATGATTTCAACATCTTTGACACATTGGTTGATCATACCAAGATACAAACACAACTTACCTACATTGTAACATTTAGGTCAAAATCAACAAACCGAACGTACAAAATAACAAAAAATCACAACTTACTCTGTTACCACAACAAAAGAATTTCCTTCCTGGATTCATTGCAGTCCATGATGTGCAAACAGTCAAAGGTGAATGACAATTGTTTCACTCAGCCATGAGCGTGTGTTTGTTAAGTTTGACTGTTTGTGTGTGTGTTAAGTGAGTTAGGGATTTTGACTCTATGAGAGTCAATGGGAACATTATATAGCCAGTTGGGTTAAGTGGGGAACTCAAAAAGACTAAATAACCCTCACGTAATTATCACATGTAATACTTAACAAGGGAATTTAACGAAGGTTACAAAAAATGGTCTAGATTCGTAACCATATCAAACCTAAATGACTGGACCAGTGAAAAACAGTTCAATGACTGAAAATGCAACAACCGACAAATCATAGTGACCATTTATGCGATTAACTAAAAGAAAAAAATGACTGGATAACAAGGTGATTTAATTGATTTTGACTAAACTGTATCATACTAAAATTAAGCTAAAAACATTTACTTCCATCTTTTTACTTTTACTTTGACTGAGCATTATTTTTTATTAGCATCATTTCCAAAAGCCAAAAAGTCACACACATCAAAACCCCCCAATGAATAACAAGGTGATTTAATTGATTTTGACTAAAATGTATCCTACTAAAATTAAGCTAAAAACATTTACTTTCATCTTTTTACTTTTACTTTTAATGAGCATTATTTTTTATTAACATCATTTTCCAAAGCCAAAAAGTCACACACATCAAAACCCCCCATTTCCCTTGCCCCTTGTTTTTCACCTTTTTCTTTCTCCTGTGCCAAAAAAAAAACAGATCAAATGCAAATCGCTAAAACAAATCATACCCTTTTCAGATCTAATAATTACAGACAAAGCCCATTTTTTATAAACTTATTTTAACTTCACCTATGCTTATTTATCACCCTAGTTGTGTGTATTTGTGAAGGTGTAATCACTTTTAACTAATTAAATGGGTGAAGTAGTTTTACCATGGTTAAAATCACTCTCATTAGCACCTTATCTGAATTTCAAGAAAAATTTCCTATATTTTCAAGATTACTACCAAGATATTTTAAAAACAAGTTTGTTTAGACCAAGAAAATGAGTCCGGAAATGATGGAAAAGATATGATTAATCACAAACAACACATACAAGCTACAAATAACGGGTAATTACTATAGCAAGTATATCTGCCGATTATGAAAGAACACCATTTCGACATATGATTCTAAGCATAACAAGTGCATTAAGATACGTTTATATGACCAATGTTCATGCAAATATACTTCCTTTAATTCGGTCGGTCAACATGGGATTAACCCTTAAACATATAATCATTCGGGTTGTCTAACAAGTTACTATTCAATTTCCACAAGTTTAGTATTGACTCGTTATAAACAAACGACTCAAAATCAACCACAACAATCAACCCTTTTGACCTATATCGACTGAGATGATCAACCAAAGGATAGACAATAATTCGAATAACAACATATCAAGCATACAAGAATGAAACATCGAAAAGCATATAAAAAACAATCAACACGTTATCATGACTCTCATAAAGCCTAAACAAACATAATTGACTACTCCATGATCAAACCAAATACACACATAATAAACATGTAAAAATCATATTAAAAGTAATTGAATTGTACCAACGATTACATGATCGACTATGGTGGAATTCTCACGTTTATAACCCAAAATACCAACTAATATGGCCAAAGCTTGATACGACTCCAGGTGTTGTCACCACTTGTCTGGACTTAGGTGGAGAGTTTTGAATCGTTTGGGATGTGTAAGGAGTGAGTATGGCTTGTGCTAAGGGTGATTATGGGGTAAATAAACCCTTAACCTTTGTAAAATTCCTTGGTGGTGATCTATATGTTTTTCTGAGTTAGGTCAGCTCTTATAAGCTTTAAAGACCCTAACAAACGTGTACACAAAGTTTGGAGTGCAGATGATCGGCTTCCATAAATGAAATGCGCTCCATAAATGATAACTTGTGTAACCGACCACTAAAGTGTGCCACACTTATAAGTAAAACCGGCTTACCTTTGCGCGACACCGCCGTACTTAAATATAAAACCGCCGCTCTTGAGAGTTAGTTAAAATCTTGTAACGACTACCAAGACCGCAACACTTGGTTGTAAAACCGACGGTCTTGGGGTGTTTTTCCACATTTCGTACTTCAAAGTCCTTCTTTTGACAATTGTTTGTTCCTTATACGTTTAAGCTTCAATCTTTACTCTTCATTGATTTATCAATCCTGCAACAAACATTCATTAAGTACCAAAAGTCTTATAAATAAGCGTAAATAGATATATACATAACATAATTTAAAAGGTATAAATATGTATATTTAGAGTGTTATCAACTTTAATCACGTTTTTGTGACGGCGCGAGGCTTAACGCCACTTTACCAAATGCTCTAAGTATAGTGAATGAAGGTAATGGAAAGGACAAATGACTCATTGATTTTTTAGAATAAATCTTTCTGCCCAAATTCGAGTTGCAAATGAAAAAAAGAGAGACACGAGGAGGTTTGTGACAAAAATAAGCAAGCCAATTTATACTTATTGTGGGTGTAAAAGGTATAATAGCTAATATAAACTAAAAAATATAAAAAAGTGACTAACATATTATGCTTTTTTCTTTTCACGTTAAACTTAAGAACACAATCTTTTTTACTAGCTTTTTTTACCACTCTTTTTTACTTTTCCATACTTCTCTTTACTTTCACTTGTGAAAATTACTCGAGAACACACTGTAAGGGAGGGAGAAGTGGTAGTTTCATACCCTAATACCCTGAGGGTGCCACGTCACCTCTATCCAATAAAAACCTTCCAACTCAAAACTACCCCAATACTACCCTAGCACTACCTTAACTAGACGGAGTGGTACCCGATCATACCCTAACACTATATTTCATAAAAAGACAAAAAAAAAAAGAGAACTAAGCTTATTTCCATTCGGCTTCCGAACTCGATTTCACCCACATTTTCAAGTACCCTAAAGGGGCGGGGCGGTGTAGCCTACTACCCTAACCGAACCCGATGCCTTACCCGCATCCACTCCGTCATGCCTAAGTGTTTATTGTCATTTACTTTATTTGTCATTTTCATTATAAAATTTTAGATCATTCTCTTCATGAATGATCCGGTCTTACCAAGTCTATACTATATACGATCAATTACACTACCCGTAAGTATTAATCTTACTTGTTAAGCCGTTTTATACAAAAATATTAAAGCTAGATTAAGCACAAGAACTCGTTTAGCTTTTTTTTTAGAATCTAAATAAGCCAATAAATAAAAAAAATAAGCTAATAAAAACCCATTTAGGCCATGTTTGGCGACACGTAGCAGTAGCAGTAAGCAGCAAGCAGCAGACAATAGCAGTAGAAATATCAGTAAGCAGTAATTATTTGTTTAAAAAACGTGTTTGATAACGTAGCTGTAGCAGTAATTATAAATTGTAAAATTACGAAAAAGGTCATATACACATTCAAATAAAATAAATACTTAAATAAATGAGGGTATATATGTAATTTCAGAAATCAAATGCTTGGAGCAACTATGGAATGCTTATTCAAGAAGCATTTAGATCGGAGCGGTAACACAATATTCAAACGCTTGTTGAAGTGCTGCCAAACAAGCTTTTCATCTAAAATGCTTACCGCTTGTCGCTTATCGCTCCTAAACGCTTCCAAATTCTTGTTGCCAAACATGACATTAATAGCAAAACTTTTATACTCCGTATTTTGATAGCATAGCATCAATTCCCAAAGCCAAAAGGCCACAGCACATCAAAACCCCCCATTTCCTCTGCCCCTTGTTTTTCACCTCTTTCTTTCTCCTCTGCCCCAAAAATAAAAACAGAGCAAATGCAAATCACTAAAACAAATCATACCCTTTTCAGATCTAACAATTGCAAACAAAACCCATTTTTTATAAACTTAAATTAACTTCATTTATGCTTATTCATCACCCTAACTGTGTGTTTCTGAAGGTGTAATTACTGTGTGTGTGGTATTTAATTAATAATGGGTGAAGAAGTAGTATTACCATGGTTAAAATCACTGCCATTGGCACCAGAGTTTCACCCATCTTTATCTGAATTCCAAGATCCAATTTCTTATATTTTCAAGATTGAACAAATAGCTTCCAAATATGGAATTTGTAAAATCATCCCACCCTTTTCGCCTGCTTCGAAAAAAACAGTCATTTCCAACTTAAACAAGTCCTTACTTTCTAAAAATAGTAATAATGAGAACCAACAACAAGGTACATTTACCACTAGGCAGCAGCAAGTTGGGTTTTGTGTTAGGAAAAGTAGTAATAGGCCTGTCCAGAAGCCGGTTTGGCAGAGTGGCGAGGTTTATACTCTGTCGCATTTCGAAACGAAGGCGAAAGGGTTTGAGAAAGGGTATTTGAAGAATAAGGGCAAGAGGGTTTTGAGTGAATTGGAAATTGAGAGTTTGTATTGGAAAGCGCAAGTGGATAAGCCGATAACGGTTGAGTATGCTAATGATATGCCTGGTTCGGCTTTTGAGGCGTGTAGTGGGAAGAGTTGGAAGAGTGGGAAAGGGAAGAGGAAGGAGGGGGAGGGGGTGACGGTGGGTGAGACTGAGTGGAATATGAGAGGGGTGTCGAGGTCGAAAGGGAGTTTGTTGAAGTTTATGAAAGAGGAGATACCGGGAGTGACGTCGCCTATGGTTTATATTAGTATGTTGTTTAGTTGGTTTGCGTGGCATGTTGAAGATCATGATTTTCATAGTTTGAATTATATGCATATGGGAGCTGGGAAGACGTGGTATGGTGTGCCGAGAGATGCGGCTGTGGCGTTTGAGGATGTGGTGAGAGTTCATGGGTATGGTGGCGAGATTAATCCTATTGGTGAGATATGAATTTGTCCCCTGCATTTTTATTGTTGTTGATTATATGATCTGTTTTCATTAGATATGTGTTATGTACTCCATTAGTAAATAATTGTAAGATTTGCTGATAGGAACGATTAGTATTAGAACTGCTTATCTGCATTTTGGTACAGTTAATACTTTTGCAGATAACTTGAAGTGGCCATATGTAGAAGTTTTACTTTTTAGTCATGTGTACATTTCAGGAAGTAATAAACCCTTATAGTCATTGCTCTAATTAGTGCTGAGAGTTTATAGTTCCATCCTACATTCTTTTCTCTGTGTAGTTAGGACTGGTGTTTTAGTATGTTTCATGATCAGCTAATTCAGGAAAAATTATTTTGAATGGAATATCGACTATCGAGTGTTCAGGAGTCACAGGTTCATATTGCATACACAATCTTATCAGATAGAAAAATCTTTTCCGACATTTGATAAATGCATGTCTACTTTTATCAAAAATTTAAATCTAATGCAGAGGGGTTTCAAGCTATGAATTTGTCTGTTCTCTATTTCAGTTTGTTGTTTGCTGATATGTTTTGTACTTAAATAGTGAATAATTGGAAGATTTCCCAGTAATTAGTAAAGGGTTGTCCGGGATTGCTAATTATAAACTGTTTATATGCTAATTCTGTTTTGATTCAACAAATAAGTAGTTTTTTGAGATTGTCTTGAATATTACGTATGCAAATTTATGCAAGTTAAATGCTGTTTAGAGTTGCTTATTACAGATAGCAATAAGAGCTTAAGCAGGTTTAAAAAGGTATCTCAAACACCGATTTTCTGATAACTTGAAGTAAGCAACTGTAGCACAAGGATAGCATATATCAAAATATTCTTTTGGTTATAACGTTGTGAATACGTGCTGCTATTTAGGCATGCATACAATACAGGGATTCAAGAAACACCAAAAATAGTTATTGTCTCAATTGGTACTCAAAGTTGGTGGAGAAGACTACATGCTATGCAAAGTTATATCTGTGTTGTAGGTTTAAGATATTTATTGCATATAACAATCTTGTTATATTGAAACTGTTTATTTGGTGGCCGATTTCTGCATCTGTCTTCTCTGGTTTAAGGCAATTCAGAGGGGACTTAATAACGTCTATTATGTTTTTCAGTGACTTTTGCCACTCTTGGTGAGAAGACAACTATCATATCCCCTGAAGTTTTAGTTAAGGCGGGGGTACCATGCTGCAGGTCAGACCTTGATAGAGTTGTTATGATTCCATGTTTTATGTAAAAAGTACATATGCATGATTATGCACTATTAAAATCAACTTTATTAACATTGTATTCTCAGAAACATGAGGTTTGTAACAAAATCTTACATCCTATATATCGTGAAAGCTAATAAACTTTGGCTTTAACAGATTGGTGCAAAATGTTGGAGAGTTCGTTGTCACCTTACATAGATCTTATCATTCGGGGTTTAGTCATGGTAAGTATCTTTATTGTTAAAGTGTCTGATCATTGCTAATTGGGAACAAATATCAATATATCATGTTATTCCTTTTGCTTATAGGATTTAACAGTGGGGAAGCAGCTAATATTGCAACACCTAGTTGGTTGTCAGTTGCACGTGATGCTGCAATCCGTAGGGCTTCAATTAATGTTGCTCCCATGGTGTCTCATACTCAGTTGCTTTATGATCCGGCTGTATCTATCTCTTCAATGTATGAAATACAAAAGGAATACAAAACTGATTTTTTATTTATTTATTTATTTATTTATTTTTTTCTCTTTCTAAAAGCTTGGTTGTCCCTTATGATCCTTAACTTAATCATGGATAAATAATTGAATCAAGCATACAGACCATGACTCCCGGTCCCTATTTGTTGAGTAATGAAAATACCATTGTTCCCTCTAGAATTGGTCCTAATGATTCCATTTGTAATTTTAAACGAAAAGAGTTTTAGATAATAGCTAATGAAGTCTGTTACACTTCTTCTGCAGTGAACCGATAAGTGTAAAGCCTAAACCTCGGAGTTCCCGATTAAAAGATAAGTTGAAAGTTGAAGGGGAAGCCTTAGTAAAAAGACTTTTCTTGCAAGATATTATGCACAACAATCAGCTACTTCATACTCTCGGGAAGGGATCTTCTATCGTACTTCTTCCTGAAGAATATTTAGACAAACGGGCTCCTTTTAGTTTAAGCACTAAAACTCAGGGATTGGAGTCCAAACTTAGTTCTGATCCTGATGATGCCACTTTAGACAAAAAGCCTATGAGAACATGTTCTTCATTTTATAGTAGGAATAATGGGTTTTCATTGATTGGTGGGAAGGATGCTTCAGCAAGTAGTTTAGCTTTTAAGGACGGTGAATACAATAAAAAGGCTGATCCTGGTGTATTTTCGTGTGTTACCTGTGGGATTTTGTGCTATGCTTGTGTTGCAATTATTCAACCAACAGAAGCAGCTGCAAATTACCTCATGTCAGCTGATTCCAAAGGTATCAGTGATCTGGCTGATGCTAATGAAAATGCAAGTGTCGCGGATCTCAAATCGTCTTCAGGTACAGTGCTTGTAATTTTATCAACTACATTGTCTTCCACCTTTATTAGTTTGTACAGTATATTACTGCTAAATCCTAGAAAGCACTTATACTTCTGCGAGTATGTCAGGTAGACATGGCGAAATGGGCGGGTTGTTATAACGGGTCAAAACGCGCCGAGTTTAACAGACCTGCGTATTCTTTCTGTTCTCCCTGTTTTTATTTCTGTAACTGATTAATGTATTTGACATGATTAGAAGAGTGATATTAATACACTAATAATCTAGTTTTCTGCAATGAAGCAAATATGGAAGGTTAGATACTTTTATGCATTTGAATACACTTCCGATGATTTTCGACCCTTTTTCTTTTCTAATTCTATTAGCTTAACCTGTTACTACCTTAGATATATAACACAGGCCAAATCGACCCATGGGTGGTAAAGGGGTTAGATACTTTTATGCATTTGAATACACTTCCGATGATTTTCGACCCTTGTTCTTTTCTAATTCTATTAGCTTGACCTGTTACTTCCTTAGATATATAACACAGGCCAAATCGACCCATGGGTGGTAAAGGGGTTCAAATTATGACCTAGTCATTTGTATCCTAAAAGATGGTCAACTCTTCTTCACTTTGGTTGAGGGTATGGAGTCCAATTCTTATGCTGAATTTCAGACCTAACTTCAATAAACAAGATCCACACGTATCTGTTTAACTCTCTATAGGAATATTCTTTTCCGTATGTATCGTAATAATGTTTCAAACCACATTCATGTTGATTTGAGGACAAAACCTTAGCTATTTGAGATTAAACTTTAAAGTTTGGTCTCCTTTATTCTCATGGTACCTGTTTGAATGCAGGTCAAATGGCAAACAGCACCCGCGATGGTTTGTCTAATGTTCCGGTAAAATCTTTTGATCAAATGCAAACCGTTGAACATTCGGGTGTAACTTCACTTACTTCAGACCAGAAAGTCAACTCGTCCCTTGGTCTCTTGGCTTTAGCCTATGGTGATTCTTCTGATTCTGATGATGATGATTGTGATCTTGCAAGAGGTGATACAAAAGACATGAACTATTCAAGGGGTAGTTGTGAAATAAATGAAAGCTTAAAGGACGTTAACTGTTCAAGGGGTAACTTTGAATACGGGGTAGAGTCCTTTAGTGCGCATGAGTCCCAGAATTCTGTACAACAAATTGAGAACATGCCTATGAACTCAACATGTGATGAAGACTCTTCAAGAATGCACATATTTTGTCTTGAGCATGCTTTAGAAGTAGAACAACGCCTTCGCCCGGTTGGTGGTGTTCATATGTTGCTACTTTGTCACCAAGGTATGTATGTTATATTTTACTAACTTAAAAGGGTTGTCTTCGATTTTATTTATGCATGCCGGTTCTAACATTAGCAAAAAAAGGTAGGATGGGTAACGGGTCGCACCATGTTATTCTATGTCGTAAAACAGGTTATGTTTGGTTAGTGTCAAATATGATTGCAATTTTATTTTATTATTTTTAAAAAGTAAAATGTAGGAGGGTTTATGCATTATAAAATACCGTCAGAGCAACTTTCGACCAATCTGGCCCATTTTCTTTTAACTTATATAACTTTATCATAATATCCATTAGACCTGTTAGAGATAAAGCGAGCCAGTTTATGTCACTTTTAGGTATGTGGCTTTACCGGTAAAAATGGGTTTTTGTCAAAACTGCAATTTTTTTTGTTGGTACGGATGGAATCAGCTGGATCGACCGGAACAGTTGGTTTTTCTGGACTTTTAGTTTTGTATGCACAATTAACGTGTCTAATATGACTACAGATTATTATTTTGACAATCTATATTCTTCATAAAAATGATTTTAGAGATTTATGTATTAAAAATGCACTTTTGGCGAGCCCGCTTGTTTAACCTAATATTTTTTGACCTATTCGAAACAAAACATAACCCAAATCGACCGGTTACATACTTGCAGTTTTTATAACATCCTTAAATACAGTCAAGAATATTCTTAAACTGCTACATATGTTTACACCATTTGCAGATTACCCCTCTTTAGATTTTGAAGCAAGATCAGCATCAAAAGAACTGGGAACCGATCATACTTGGACCGATCTCGAATTTAGAGAGAGTGACAAACAAGACAAAAAATGGATACAATCTGCTCTTGATAACGAAGAAGCCACACATGGCAATCGTGACTGGGCTGTAAAATTAGGAATTAATCTCTTCTACAGTGCTAGCCTTAGCCGATCACCACTTTACAGCAAACAAATGCCATATAATCTAGTTATTTATAATGCATTCGGACACATTTCCCCTTCTAGCAACCCAACAAAACCGAAACCTTCTGGAAGACAGAAAAAAATTACCGTGGCTGGAAAATGGTGTGGTAAAGTTTGGATGTCAAGTCATGCTCATCCATTGCTAGTAAGGGACGATGAAGAACAAGTTGAGATTAGTGGGCCTGTTTTGTCAGATGTGAAACAAGAAAGACGGTTTGAGAACGCCCAAGTGGTAATTAATAAGTATTCAAGAAAAAGGAAGAAGAATGTTACAGAAAGTAGGCGAACGAGTGTCAAGACTAAGTTCCCTAAAGTTGAGCCATCCCCATCCCCATCCCCATCCCCATCCCCATCACCATCCCCGTCCCCATCCCCATCACCACCATCTTCGCCAGTGGGGGCAGCAGATATGTCATTGAGTGGTGGGTTCAGGCGGCAGCCTAGGACAAATCTCAGACAGAAGCAAATTGGAACTGAAAGAAGCATTATCAACTATAAAACAACACAATATGATACGGATTCTGAGGGAGAGACTGATGGCGGTTCTGGTGGTGGGCCCAGCTTGCGGTTAAGAAAAAGAATTACAAAACCACCATCTAAAGACTTTGTTGCCGTCACTGAATCAAAACCAAAACGAAAGCCAACACAATATGATACGGATTCTGAGGGAGAGACTGATGGCGGTTCCGGAGGTGAGTCCAGCTTGAGGTTAAGAAAAAGAATTACAAAACCACCATCTAAAGACATTGTTGCCGTCACTGAATCAAAACCAAAACGAAAGCCAAAAAGGCAAAACGACACCAAGAAAGTTAAACAATCGACTGTTATTAAAGTCAATGACGAGGAGGAAGAACAAGCTGAATTCGGTTGCGATATGGAAGGATGCAACATGAGCTTCGAAACCAAACAAGATCTAATTATTCACAAACGGAACATTTGTCCCGTAAATGGGTGCGGGAAGAAATTCTTTTCCCATAAGTATCTCGTGCAACATAGGCGTGTACACATGGATATCCGACCGTTAAGCTGTCCATGGAAAGGGTGTAAAATGACATTCAAGTGGGCTTGGGCTCGAACCGAACACATCAGGGTCCATACAGGTGCTCGACCATACGTCTGTAACGAAGAGGGGTGTGGTCAAACCTTTAGGTTTGTGTCGGATTTTAGTCGGCATAAACGGAAGACTGGGCACTCGGTTAAGAAGTGAGTTGAAGAGTAAACTGTTGGTTAGGGAATGTAATGTTAACATGTTGAGAGATGATTCATAATTTAACTGTTGTTTTAATTGATTGTTAACCATGTAATGTTAGGTTTATCTAGGAAGGATTACCCCTTTTGTAATTTATCATTGATTAGAATGAGGTACAGTGTTTTTCAATCACTGTAAAAAGGGGACCTTTGTTGGAGTCAATTTATTCAATTCTAAATTTGAGCACATTGTCACTTGTATTTTTTATTTTTAAAGATTGAGTTCATGCAACAAATATACAGTAATAATTATTGATTTTAATTTTGGTTTTATATTAACAATTTATAAAATATTAACTAAAAGACTCGTAAAATTTCAAAGTTTAAAAAAAAAAAAAAAAAGCGATAACAAGTGTAATATTATGTACTGTACAAAACAATACTCAATTGTAAATACTAAATAGTAAGTTTGTTACAGATGCTTGTAATAAAAAAGTTGGCAAATTACTATTATCCATCTAAATTTGATGGATAAAGTACCTCCAAAACAAAATGACATTTTCTCACTAATTTAAAAACTTTATAAATAATTCATTCCGTGTGCTTCTCATTTTTCCACCACAAAATTCAAATATGTATACACTTTTTCATATCATATTTTGTCATCCAAACATAAACAATCATAATGATTATTCATTGTCATTATACCTCATACCAAATCCGATACCCATTCTAATTCCTAGCAACAAAAAAAGTGCATATAAGAAAAGGGCATGTTTGATGATATGTAATTATAAATTTCTAAAACCTCTTTATACACAACGTTTGATGTCTTATTCATGACTTTGCCTCCGTATTTGTGGAGACAATACAAATATACAATTCCCGAAGTTACACACCCTGTACAATAATGGTAATGACAAAGAGTATTCACAATGCAAAAAGTCTTAAATGACTTTTTTCATTTAATGTATATCTCATTCAATTCAATGAAAAAGACTTTAAAGAAAGACTTGAAGCTTTACAAGTCTTTCTAAAAAGCTTTTGAAAAAACTTTCAATGCAATGACAAAAAGTCATTTCAAATGACTTTTTAGAATAATAAAAAGCTATTACTAGTTGGGAATGTCTAACCAATGCCCTAAGGGCATTGGTTAAGATTTGTCTTTTTGTAATTTTTTATTACATAAATGGTCCTTGTAGTTGACATAAAATTGCATATTTGGACGGGGACCCACTTACTAGTTTATGCATTGGAGATACTCTAACGACATGTTTCTTAGACTTCTACCTTACTAACATGGTTTATCTTAATTTGTTGATGTAGAGACTATTTTATGATGTTTGATTTGACCAGAGTAATAAATTTGTTATATTGCAAATGAATCACACGAATGGAGCTTAAACCTTTTTGTGATATCTACGTATAACTTAAAGACCCATGGAATAACGTATATGTTAAAAAAAAGGAGTTTGACAATAAATTATGTAGATGCATATATAAAGTAATAAACTAAAAAAAATGTAAATAGTTAACATAATTCTAGTTAGTGAAAAAAGCTGTTAAGTGATGTTAGTGAATAATCATACAAATTGTTTACACAACAGTAAATGAAAAAAATAAAATAAAAATCGAAATGTAACAAACTCTGAAACTTTAACATCTCTCCATTTCAGATATTTTCTTAAAATCTCCCAACAACAAAAAGTGTAAACGATACTCCGTATTCAGTTTCATATTCAAGAAGTTCCTTTTGAGTGTAATCCCCATCTCCGGTTTAACAACCCACAATTTGTTTTGATTTATTTTAATAATAAAATACATTTATTATTACCTATATTTCATTTTCGAACTTTTCCGAGCTCATTTGACTTGAAAACGTGAAGTTATCTCGCGAAACGTGAAAACCGCACACAACGCGTACCGACACAACCGTAAACTCGATAAACAATTTGATTTGATTAATATATTATTTACGAGAAACTAGTCGTGTGAATACTCTTTTATTGGAAAAAATATTTGGAACGCAATGGCGTAAGTATCGTGCTTTGAATAAATCGTTATCGAGCCTTAACATGTCCCAACCTCAAAACACAAAAGTTTATAAAAATTACAACAATAGCTCCTGTGGTGATGTTTCCCCGTGCCCCCTCACCTTTTATAAAAGTTTCATTTCGTTTTTAAAACTCTTTTGGGTATATAAGGGTTACAAATTAGGATGTGGAATGTTTTGATTCAGTTTTGTATTCAGGTCGGGTCAAACCCGTAGAACCCAGTTTGTATATTTGATTTGGATGTTGAATGTTTCCTTGTTAAAAATGATTGTGGTTTTGTTTTGCATCAGGTCCGGTGCTTATACCCGTTTGTGTCTCGGATTTGAATGTCAAAATCGTATGTGTCGAGTAGATTTGCTTGCTTACCTTTCGATCTTTCTAGCTTATGCGTACGCAACTTTTTAATGAATAATTTATTTCGATATCAACAATCGAAAAAAGAAAACGTTCTTCAAGAAACACCAACAAAAACACCTGCTGCCAAGAAGAAGGTATCGTTAGTGGAAATATTGAATTGTAAGATCATGTTTCATACACTTATCTCCTATCATTGTATGCTTTCATTACCTATCATCTTTTGTACACGTACCAAACACTCAATCATAAATGAAATATAGATGATCCATTAACCACAAGCTGTGACCAGTAATAACAACACCTTCTCGAACCATTCTACCCACGTGCCCTTTTCAATATAATGCATATGTTGTTTACTTTTTCTATATCATCTTATGTTACTTAGCAAAAATAGAAATAAAAAATAAATATATGTCAAGAATCACACAAGATATCATGATCAAGGTTGCTATGTACAATATACATATCATTTTTCTTTTCTTTAAAAAAAAAAACCATATTTTAGATTATAATATATTATAGGGTTAATTCCATATATGTCCAATTTAAACATTAAAATGTCTTATTTACCCGATCAAAGGTAATAATGTCATATTTACCCAACTTACACATCATATTTGTCATATTTACCCATTTGATTATAAAATAAATTTAAAATGAATTTTCATTCATTAAATTCCTATTATACCCTTAAACTCAATAAAGTTTGCTTGGTATTATCGTTTGCAGTTGTTCTAAGATGTTTATTACCTTCGTTTGTTTTGTATAATTTTAAATCATTTGCATAAAAAATTGATCTCGTAATTATTGTGGAACAACGTATCCTGAAACAGTTTATCGTTATTGAACCGCCAAAGTGTAACCATAGGACATGACTAATTATGTACATAAAGGTTGGTCGTTAAGCCGACTGCAAATGTTGTAAATGGAAACTGTAAAAATCGGTCGGCCAAGTATGAGGTTGAAATATATGTGTCGTTCACATTTCAATCCATTCCCCATAAAATCCCATCTTCATTTCCATTTAATAAGAAAAAGTATCAAGCATTTTCAACTTTCCATTTACCATCCATCTAATATATTATATTGCACTATCAGGAAAGAAGTTTTCATTAAATCATTATCTTTAATTGTTGGAATTCATAATTAAGTAGTAAATTTTTTAATTATAAGTTCTCAAATCGTTAAATCATTATCTTGTTGTGTTAAACAATTGAGGAATCATTATCTTTAAAGGGTACATTTGGAATTTAATGACGTACATCCTTGTAAATTTGGTTTTATAATTAAATGGGTAAATATGACAAATTCGATGATTAAGTTGGGTATATATGACATTGTAGATTTTGATTGGGTAAATAAGGCATTATGAGATTTAAATTGGACATATATGGAATTAACCCTATATTATAAACCACAACCTACTTTTACTTACATTTCTATGGATTATTAGATGTTTACAAAATGAACATTGGCTATTAAATTGATTAGCACTCACAAACATCATTTGCTATTTAAAGCCATCAAATTTGGTGACGACAACGCATTGACGTTTATTATTTTAATTGTTACAAACTCAATTCATTATCGAATAATTCACGTATTATCTCATCGTTTCTTTCATATATTAATGAAACATGTTTACATTTGTTGTTTTCTTATTATCTCATTATCATATTTTTTAAAAAACGTGGTGAATTAACATGTCTTTAAGCTAGTACAAGTATACAACAAAGGTTCTTTCTATACAACTTCCATATCAAACATTACATTCTCTTAATACAAATAATGACATTTTTCAAAAAATATATATGCAGTTCCTCCTAAAAGTAATTAAGTTATAACCATTATAATATTTTAGTAACTACTCCACATAAATTAAAGGTATAAATCACTATAACTAATGAGATGAAGTGAGCACATGAAATATAAATAAATAAAATAAATACTAAACTATGTTACATGAGGTTTGAATAAGCTTTCATATTGAATTGTCTCTTCTTTTATTTTCAAGGGCAAAGACAAATATATTTTATTTTCATACCTCTTTGAGACAATTCAGGCTCGTTTGGTTTGTAAGTGTGTTTAGAATCGGATTGGTTTGAAAAAAAAAAAGAGATAAAATGATTGATTGATTTAGATAATATTTGTTTTAAAATTTAAAATGGGATGTGATATACATATCCTTCATATGTTGTCACATCATAGGGTTTTAGTCAAACCGTATAACTCGCGATACACACCGTACAAGCCTGCAATGCATTTAATCATTGGATACCCTCCCTATGAGAGGGTGCGGATAACTTGTCCCATTTAAAATATATGCTAATGGGTTCGGACCACAAGAAAAGAGTAAAAAATAAAAAAGATGAACAAAAGTCACCATATATGGGTGAAATCATCCTAAGGGGGCGTTTGGTTGGGGGTAATTTGAAATTCCGGAATTTTAAATTCTAGAAAATTTAAATTCTTGAGAATTTAAAATTTCGGAATTTAAAATACCTTCGCATGTTTGGTTCATAGAAATTTATAATTTTTTTTTTTTTTCTAATATAAATTTCATAAAAATTCTATTTAAAAGTTTATAAAAAAAATTATAAAAAAAGTTTAGAAAAAATTTATAAAAAAAAGTTTATAAAAAATTTATAAAAAAAAATTTATAAATAATTTATGAAAAAAGTTTATAAAAAATTTATTAAAAAAGTTTATAAAAAGTTTATAAGAAATTTATAAAAAAATTATAAAAAAAAGTTTATAAAAAATTTATAAAAGTTTATAAAAAAGTTTATAAAAAATTTCTAAGAAATTTATAAAAAATTAAAAAAAAAAAAAAAAGTTTATAAAAAAAAGTTTATAAAAAATTTATAAAAGTTTATAAAAGAGTTTATAAAAAAGTTTAAAAAATCTATAAAAAATTTATAAAAGTTTATAAAAGAGTTTATAAAAAAAGTTTAAAAAATCTATAAAATAGTTTATAAAAAATTTATAAAAAAAGTTTATAAAAAAAATTATAAATATTCTATTTAAAAGTTTATAAAAAAAACAATAAGAAAAAAAGTTTATAAATTTTTTTTCAAGCAAATTAAAATTCCTCACTTTTTGGAGGCATTCTGATTCTCCCCATTTTGGCAATTCGAGGAATTATAAATTGCTTCAATTTCCCCCATTTGAGTTACCAAACATGACATTTGAAGGGAATTAAAATGCAAATGCCTCCAATATCCCCCAAATTGCCCCAACCAAACGCCCCCTAAAAGTATCAACTTAACTTTTAATTTTATTATGGTGGGCCCATGATAAATAAACAATTATATATATCTTTCATTTCATTTTTTGATTTTACACCCCTCAAACAAACGGGCCCTCAATATCTTTCTACTCTTTAATTTTTCTCTAGTTCCACCAAATAGTTGACCGGCATCCAAGGAGCTAAGATGAAGGGTGACTAAATTTTATAACCTACAATAAAAGAAATTTCTAACCAAGAGTCTTCCGATTTATTACCTACACACTCGTTGTCAATACATATAAAAGCATCAAGTTGCTCCACTAAGCCACACCTACAACACAAATATGCAACATTTTGAAGTTTCTGAAACACCATAAGGAAAAAAAGGAAAAAAGAAAAGAAAAAAGAACTAACCTTTGTAAAAGTCGTTGGAGACAAGTTACTGAGGATGAGAAAAGAAACAATGTTTGTGTGCGTATGCATGTTTGAAGGAAAGAAGGAAACTAGAGGGTGGCTTATTTATTGTGGAGTGGGTTGCGGTCATTGTGTGTGAATAGAACCACATAAAAGCTTTCACAAAAAAATCCACACGCTATCACATGAGCGTGTGATTGGTTTAATCAAACAGAAGAGAGACAAACTATCACAAAATATACAATCATCCTTTGACACGTCATTTTGTGAATACTAAGTTTGTTTGTTGTTCTAGCATTCCTAGTGTGAATATATCTCAAGAGAGCTCAACAGTAGCCAACTATTTAAGTCCACATGGCATCTCTTGGGGGTTCTATGGTCTTAAAAAGGTCTCTTGTTTATTCCTGTTTGCATGTAACTTGGTTGAGTAATCTAAAAACTCACACAAAAAATTCACTCAGTGACGTGTCAGCGAGAATTGGTTTAATAAAAGAAACGAGAGATAAACTGAAATAAAATGCACCAATCATTCGTTGACACGTCAACATGTTGATTTTTTGTGTGTATTCTTTCTGTGGATCTAACATTTGTGAACATGAAAACTTCTGAGTCCTTAGAATACGTCAATATGTTTTCAATACCCTATTGAATATAGTATTTTTTTTTACCAATGGAGCATTAGTCCAATGGTTGAAGCCTTTGTGCTTGAGTCAATTGACCCATGTTCAAGTTTTATTTTTGGCATTTGTTTAATATAGGGGAGGGGTCTGAGTCTTGGCTCGTGCTCACTCCAGTTGGTGGCCCCACTAGGTCAGGAGAGTTGCTGGAGCTATTTCTTATGAGGTGGACAATGGTTGGTACCAAAAAAACACCCGGAATCAGGGTATTTCCGTCAATCTACACCTTTTGTAAAAATATAGTAAATTTAAGTTCCTACGATATTTAGTGAGTAGTTATATACAATTATAAATACAATTATAAAATAAGTTATATACAATTACTACTATAGTTATATACAATTACTAATAATAATGAGTTTCCGGTTTGTTAATAAAACAGACCTCATATAAACACAAGCAACAAGTTAAATTAACATCACTTAATTTGATTAGTAGCGTATACATTGTTTGCACTTCAATCTTGTAAATGTATTTTTTTAACGACTAGATAAGTACTCATGTATAACAACGAGATTTTATGGCGTTAAAAAATAATTGTAGTGATATTTTGATTATACAGAACGTTACACAAAAAGCTTAACCAAAATATCATTATAATTAGAGTAAATTACACCGTTCGTCCTTGTGGTTTGCGTTGACCGCAGGGTTTCGTCCTTTGACCAAAAAAGTTGCACCGTTCGTCCTTAAGTGTGAAAACGTTATGCGCCGTTCGTCCCTCCCTCTAACGGAGCCCACTAACGGTCGTTAAGTCTTGTTAACCTGAGGGTACAATCGTCATTTCAACACCATAAGGACGAACGGTGCAAGGACGAACGGTGTATATATACCCCAACACACACACACCTCCTCATTTTTGCCACATACTCTCTCTCTATAAAAACACACACCCTCTCCTCTCTCTCTCTTCAGGCGCCGCTGCCGGAATCCGGCCAACTTCCGGCGACGTCTACGACCTACACCGCCTATACTAATCGATAGATCAAGACCTCGTGGTTCTATTTTCATGCCACACGCGAAATAAATCCCCCATACGCGCCCTGAATCTAAGCTTTCAGTTTCGAATCATTAGGGTTTCGCCTTGGGTTGTGGTTTAATAAATTAAAACTGGTCACGAGTGGTACTGAAAGTTTATGTTCAGGTCGTAGGGTTATGGCAGGGTGAGGCTAAATGTGCCACGTGTATTGATGGCAGGGTGGGGCCACCTCCGGTGACGGCGCCGGTGGTGGTGGTTGTGGAGGAAGCTCAGGGTGATGAAGAGATGAGACACGTGGAAGGAGGTGGCAAGTCAACAACAAGAAGCACATGAAGAACATAATTTGCATGAGAGTTAGTTGAGATGTTTGGTTACGTTAAATGTATTATTGTATGACTTTTGGTATTTTTGAGAGGATTTATTGATTAAATAGATTGTTTTTGGGACTAATCTTAGTTAAAAGTTAGAACAAGTTCCTTAGATATATACTTCGATCTCTATGATTTAATTTGCTTTTTGTAAAAATGGCACTTTTATATTTTGTATGTTAAACCAGTAACTCGGCGCACATCTAAGTTATGAAGACTTGCCTTCTTCGAATTGAATAATTTGAACCGAGAAAATCTCCGTTTACCCGTTCCATATAAGTCATAACCATATTTGAATTGAGACGACACTTTTTGGACAGGCGAAATTTAAACTCGCCATAAAATAAACGTTTGAAACCAAAAATAAAAGGTTTGAATGGCGAGTAATGATTTTTATCGTTAAACAATAAGAGTAATGATGGTGGTAATGGTGGTGGTGGACTGGTGGGATTGTAGAGAAAGAGAGAAGAGAAATGATGGTGGTAATGGTTAAGAGAAGAAGATAGTGAGGGTATTTTAGTATTTTTACCCGAGTTTAACAGTCAAACTTAACGTCGTTTGGTCAAGGGATGAACGGCGCATAACGTTTTCACACTTAAGGACGAACGGTGCAACTTTTTTGGTCAAAGGACGAAACCCTGCGGTCAACGCAAACCACAAGGACGAACGGTGTAATTTACTCTTATAATTATATGCCGCTATAAAAATCCCATTGATATACGCGGGTACTCGTCTAATATGTTATAAGCGTATAAACCTTTCATGCGTTGTAAACCTTTTAAGTATTGTGTCATTCCGTGGGCTTTGCAGCGGTAATAAATTGAAAAGAGAGTTTAATTGAAAACAATAAATTTTCAATTAATTGAAATGCATTTTTTTAAATGAATCATAAAAATCGAAGCCACTGTAGTTATCAGTAAATTTAGAAAATGAGAACGATTACTATCTATTAGGGTGGTGGCAGTCGACTCGGTATGGGATGCGGCATGCTCCATACCGAGCGGTGTGAGTAGTGCCTCCATTTCGGTTTCAAGCGGCATGGATGGAGATAACACCAAATCGGCAAACATCCCCGATTTGGTATGAAGTTTATTTCGAACGTTGGAAAAAAAATCTATCCGTTGGAGCCTTAACTATTCTAGCCGTTTGGCTTATTTAAAAAAAAAAAGAGTTGCAAACAATCACCGATCGGTTCCGTTGATGAATCGTTGACTGTTGAATCTTGAAACGTGGTGAGCCTTTAGATGAATCGTTGACTGTTCTAAAAGATATCAATCACCGGAAAGTTTCAACCACAACAGCAACGACAACGGCAGCAACCACGCCGGTCTCGGATCGGAAAGCTAGCCGGAAAGGTACGCCAGCGAAAAAAAAGCCGGAAAGAAGATGCGAGTACTGATCTTCGAAGAATGCTCGGTTTAAGCCTTGCTTAGTCTTTACTATTACGGCCCAGTTTGATAAAGAAACTATGTTGTTTGTATCGAGTTCGATGTGTTTCCCTCCTATATTTTTTCGAGTGGGAAAGGTTGAATTTGGTCGCCAAGATTGTTTGGTTTATGTGTTGTATGAGATTGGTATGATGAATAGTTAGCTACAGTATGGCAGTAAGCTTTATGTAAAACTTTGTGTAAGCTTTATGATGAATAGTTAGCTACAGTATGTGTACTATACATTTGTGTTGTATGAGATTGGTATGATGAATAGTTAGGCATGGTTGCCACTAAAAATCTATTGTTAGGTATGAGATTGGTATGAGGTGAGTTGGCGAGATATTATTGGTAGATGACTAGGCATGAAAAAAAATGGTAGGCATGACTGCCACCACCCTTAAACTCCAAAACTACCAAATATGAATTACTAACTAATATGGCTTTTGGTATGCATAGTTAAATGACACCTACTTCTAATGTCCCTTAAATATTTTTATTTGCAACGCCTTAATTCTACATTTTAGAAAATATTCATTTATGAAGCCTTTTTAATTTTGAACATATTCACTTGGAGAAGTTAGAACTTGTAGAGCTAGCTTTTACAGGTCTTTTATTCATAGGACTAATAAAGGTTCAATAGCCATACTTGTATAAGAATAAGTCGAACGTGTTAAAGGTATTGAATATTCCAAAATAATGTTCAATATATCAATATCAAATAAATTTAGTTAAAAAGATTTGTAGTTTTCTTTTCTAATGTCAGCGACTAATTATTCAAATATACCAATCTTTAGAAAATAATTGAATTGTTATACTTTCAAAATAAATAATAAATACTTGATTAATATGTAAATATTAATCAAAATAGATAAGTCAACTTTTTTTCCACTTTCCTTTTTCAAAGTGTGATGCTAACCGGAATTTTAAATGGGATTTTTTTTATTATTAAAAAGTGGGTGTACGATTTTCGCTAAATGTATATAAACTATATATTTATATTTGTATGTATATTATAATACATTTAAGATTAAGTCTTGATAAAAATTGAAATAAACAATTTTTACCGTCTTTCTCATTTTGTACAACAACATCTTAAAGTAACATGTGTCCCATCTTAATTAAAAGTCTATTTTTATTTTTAAATTGACATATATTCTTTAACTATTTATTTTTTTACAAACTAATTTCATCATATATTTTAATATTTTTTGCTATTTAATTCAATATGAATTTGGATATACTTTGATAAAATTTTAATTTATTTTATTTTACTTTTATTATTATTTTTTTCTTTTCACTTTTTTTTTGCAGTTTTAACCTTAATGTGAATCGGTACAAACTTGATTCGTCAAAATTATATACATATCGAGGGAGTGTTTGACGATTAAGAAAGTGTGGAGGTCTTTGTACATGCTAGAATGATGATATCAATATAGCGTTGCAGAAAGCTAGGGGAAGCTCAAACATACACATACAACGGACAAAAATAAACATTCGGAATATTGTGTAACGACTTCACTAAGCGGGTAACTAATTGCAAAGAAAGTTGGTTTAGCAATTTATTGTGTTTATAATGTAACTTTATTTATCGTCATAGTTATACGCGCTTATACCATTAGTATCAATGTTTTAAAACTCGGATTTTTAATCGTCCCGACTGAGCTACCAGTTCACCGGTAGAACCGTCAGGTCAACCCGGTTCTATGCCAAAAAAATCAACCTTATTTGAAATGTATATAAAGAAAAACGTAATGCATTATATAACATCAATTCAATACAGTAGTAAAGTATGCCTAAATGCCGAATATCAAACTAATATTAATAGTTTATTTTACCCAACAAGGATGTTTATATAAATTAGTTGTAGACTTAATAAATAAAATCATTTCAATAACCAAATTAGAATAGTATGTTTGTTATAGAAGCTCATGTCACGACATTGGTCTTCATCTAAAGTTGATGTTTACTATTTCCTTTTTACTATGCCCCCCATTATTTTAACAAAGAAAACTCATACAACACAAACTCCCTCAGTCGCTCTCACAGTCACACATATAGATCCCCCCATTTTCAACGACCATTATTGCTATCATGTTACAAGATGCCAACTTACAAAAAAACTAATAATGCAATCGGCCCTCTTACCATCGTTTCAGTGACTCAGAAGGCTTCCACTCAACTCAGTCTTTTTGGTTCTTGAGAATGGTTGCCACCTCTCCAATGTCTCACAAGAATAAAAAAAATGCATCCTTTAATTACACGACGAGCATGTTCGATGAGGGGCAGAGCCCGAAAGTTTTTGTTGAAGGGGCAAAATATGATATTGTTTAGAAACTACACTAAAAATTGATTCGTTAGGGGGCAAATTCCAAAAATTGATCCGCCTCTGTATTTGGTTATTATTGTATCATTCTCTTTATTTTCCTCCTATATAGGTTGATCCGGCCAGTTTTCGGTCTGACGGTTCGACCCGGTTCAATCAAAACCCGACGGTTCAATCCAATTCAAATTTAAGCATAAACCCAGTATACAACGGACCAGTCACCACTTCGGTTCCTGATTCAACCAATTAAATCGGCTGGGTCGAACCGGGTTTTAAAACATTGACTAGTATAATATAAGGGTCATACTATTCATACGGTGGCTACCCATAGCCCTGCCAGGGAATATTCCCTTTGTCCCCCCGCTTTTTTCAGTACAACACAGTTTTTTGTCAGTTTCTATTCCGTATTTCTGACAGTTTTACGCGTTTGGCTTATTAAACTTTATATTTACAGTTCCGCATTTTCAGGTTTATAGCTTTTTGATATAAACAAAATTATAAAAATAAAAAAAAAAAAGGGGGGGGGGGGGTGTATATAAAAATATAGCCCCCGTATGAATAACTCAACCCTAATATAATTGACATTAAATTTTGACTTTAACTAAATTCAAGAGAGGTGAAGAGAAGGTGGGCCCCCTTTTTTTAACGGGTTGGTTGATGAATGTTTCTTGACATTACATTTTGACTTTAGCTATTTTTTCAAGAGAGATGGAGAAAAGGTAGGCCCACTTTCTTAAACGGGTAGGTTCAATGGTTCATGACTTTTGTCAATTCAAAAGAACTACTAAGGCTATATTTTGAGAGGTTGAATCATTAGTCATTTACTCGTATTAGAGGAAGGGGTATGGTGGCATTGCACTCGCATCATTTTGATGTGGCAGCCACAATGGCGTCACCAACTGCATGTTATCAGACCACCACCTTCCCGCGTCATTTCCGACGCCAGTTAAGTGGCGCAACGCCAAAACGAGTATTCTTTTCTTTTTGTTGTTTTTTTAATTTGTTAATAATGGGTGCGTGTTTATTTGTGTTTGTGTTGTAGTTTTGAATGTGTGTGTATGTTTATTTTTTGAATGTGTGTGCGCTTGCAGCGATGGAGAAGAAGGAGATGGAAATGATTGACTTTCTTTTGTTATATATATAGGAATGCATGTGTTCTTTTCTTTAATAAGAATGCCAAAAAATGCTTGTTTATTTCAAAAATGAAAATGTAGTTTATTTTAAAAATGAAAAAAGAAAAGCATGCTAACGGCATGTGATAAGGGAATAGTGTTTTTGGTATATGAATGTGAAATGTGAAAAGCTCATATGACGTTGAGGTGACACAGGGTTTTGGCATGCCACCATACTCCTTCCTCTTAAGGTGCGTGGTGACCATATAATTATAATCCCATGCAAGAAATGTATAGAATATTGAAGTGTCTTTTTAACGCAAACTATTTTTAGTTAATGTCGAAAACCTTTTAAACTAAACTTTAAAGTATTCCTAATATTCATAAACGGATTTGTCAATAGTCTAAGCAACAAGTTGTGAATATCAACTTATGTTTAATTAAGTCATCATCAAACTGTATATTAATCTATCTTCAACTCAACCTTTCCATTAGATAGATTCTCTCATAATTTTGGTTACTGTATGGTAAAATTTAAAGAAGCTTTTACTTGGTACGTAGAACTTATGGGAGAGAGAGTTAAGGATTTTTATTCGTGTACTTGTCTTTCAAAATTATTGAAGTTATAGTTTATGATGGCAAATGTAGAATTCAATATTCTCTCGAATTAAATATGAAAATGTCATATTTATCCAGAATACAAGTTTAAAATACATAATGTATAATGTAATTTTTTAACTTGTGTAGGATAAATATGACATTATAATGCTAAGTTGGGGAAATATAGACTTCACCCAAGAAATAACTGCACAAACATTCTTAATTTGTTTTTTTTTTTGTGCCAAAAGTTGCATTACGCTTGTCATGCAATCATGCTTTATATTAAAGATAACTTAGTTTAAAAACTGAAGATAATTCATTTATTTACAGCCATTATGTAGCATTAGTGGAGGAATTTTCAAATGCTTACTCTTATTTTGGTGCTTACGAAGGGACAAATTCTCACCACCCATCTAGTTTGATCTAATGGTAGGGATTAACCTAAGATTTAATATAGAAACCTAAGTCCATGTTTTTTTTATCTTTTTTCTTTGTCTTTTTGTCTTTCTTATTTATTAACATTTTTTTTTTTTTGAAATTCACGTTTATGTTTTGGATTTTTTTCCCTTTTCTTTTTTTGAATTCACGTCTATATTTTGGATTCTTACATTTTTTTTTATTTATTATTATTTTTTTAATTCACGTTTTATTATTCAAGTTTTTTTTTCCGCTTTCATACGTTTCCATCTGTATTTATACGTTTTCGTTCATTTTTATACGTTTCCGTCCGTGTTCATGTGTTTTCGTCCATTTTTCTACGTTTTCATCCGTTTTCGTACGTTTACATCCGTTTTCTGACGTTTTTGTCCGTTTTCTGACGTTTTTGTACGTTTTCGCCTGTTTTCAAACGTTTTTCTCCGTTTTCATACGTTTTTACGTTTTCATCCATTTTTAGACATTTTTTTCTGTTTTCAGACGTTTTCGTCTGTTTTCTTACGTTTTCGCCCATTTACGTCTGTTTTCATACGTTTTCGTCTGTTTTCTTACGTTTTCGTTTGTTTTCATACGTTTTCGTCCATTTTCGTTCGTTTTCATACGATTTCGTCCGTTTTCTTTCGTTTTCGTCCATTTTTCATACGTCTTCAGACGTGTTTTTACGCTTTCATACGTTTTCGTCTGTTTTCTTACGTTTTCGGCCATTTTCAGACGTGTTTTTACGCTTTCATACGTTTTCGTCTGTTTTCTTACGTTTTCGGCCATTTTCATACGTTTTTGTCTTTTTCAGGTTTTCATGTATTTTAGTCTGTAATTTTATGTTCTCATGTATTTTCGTCCGTTTTTATACGGTTTCGTCCGTTTTCAGACGTTTTCATACGTTGTCATCCATTTTTTTACTTTTTTGTCCATTTTTAGATGTTTTCATCTATTTTCAAACGTTTTCATCCGTTTTATACGTTTTCGTCCGTTTTATACGTTTTCGTCAGTTTTCATACATTTTTGTCCGTTTTCAGATGTTATTGTCCGTTTTCATACGTTTTTGTCCGTTTTCATACGTTTTTCATACGATTTTGTACGTTTTCAGACGTTTTCATTTTGATATTTGTCAGTGACACTTATTTATCTCTTGTGATATAACACTGTAAGAAAAATAAAAAGTATTACATTCTTCATCGTGTATGTCTTATCAGTTGTGATACTCAACTAAGAATGTGATGGTTGTGTTTTTGAAAATATTTAGGAATATTTTTTTGTTTTATGATATCATGAAATATTAGAAAAGTTGTTCAACTGAAAACAAGAGATGTTATTATACTTTTATTAGACTTGTGGTGGATTTTTCTATTTAATGGATACATTGTGCATGTTTCGATAGGTTTTATAGCGGGATTTGAATATATCTATGGTTGAATCAGCAAACTATATAAGCTATGGTTGAAGATAGCACACATCTTTATAAACAAACTGAGAAAGCTCAAACAACTGTGATATCACAGGTGATATCACATCACTTGTGTGTACCTTTGATATCATGTGTGATATTACCGGCGATAGCATGTGTGATATCATAGTTTATATCACTTGTGATATATTGTGATATCACCTGTGTTATCATGTGATATCACAAGTGAGGTGATATCACTTGTGATATCACGTGTGATATCACAGGTTTTTGAGCTTACTCAGTTTGTTTATAAAGATGTGTGCTTTCTTCAACCATAGCTTATTTGGTTTGCTGATTCAACCATATATATTTTTAAATCCCGCTATAAAAGCTATCGAAACATGCACAATGTACCCATTAAATAGAAAAATCCACCACAAGTCTAACAAAAGTTTCATAACATCTCTTATTTCATATTATCATAAAACACAAAAATTTCCCTAAATATTTTCAAAAAAACAAATAAGAAAAATGAACATAATCATCACAGTAATATAATAAGTGATGTTTATTATCATTTCTTTTATATATACTTGTAAAATACTAAATTCTTCTTAGTTGAGTATCACAACTGATAACACATACATGATGAAGAGTGTAATACTCTTTATCTTTCTTACAGTGTTATATCACAAGAGATAAATAAATGTCACTTAGAAATATCAAAATGAATAAAAAGGAAGCAAACTGGGAAAATAGAGACTTAACATATTCTTAAAATCAAACAAGTGTTGCATTAAATTAGCAGTTTTTGAACAAAATAAGAATTTACCTAAAGAAACTTTAACCCTTTTATTTCTATTAAGAGTATAATATCACAAGTGATAGATAACATTGGTTCCATCAAAAAAATATGCGCTTTTCAATTGCGATGAAAAACACAAAAACTATTTTGAAACTGAAAATTAAAAAAATATTATAAAACACATAGGTGATAATATATAAAAATATACAGAGCAATGAAATATCTCAGGTGATATTAAAGGTTAAAAAAACATACTTATTTGTTTATGAAAAATCACAAGTTATATTAGACATTAACTTTTTTTTTAATAAAATATCACAATTGATATTAGACATGTAATATAATAAAGTTTAATAGTAAGCACGCAAACGTACGAAAATAGACGAAAACATATTAAAACTTCAAAAAACGGACGAAAGCGTATGAAAACGGACAAAAACGTATAAAACAAATGAAAAGCGTATAAAAACATATAAAACGGAAAAAAGCGTCTGAAAACGTATAAAAATGGACCGAAACGTTTGAAAACGGACGAAAACGTAAAAAAATAGACGAAAGCGTATATAAACCTATGAAAACCGATGAAAACGTAAGAAAACGGAGAAAAACGTAAGAAAATAGACGAAAACATATTAAAACGGACGAAAACGTAAGGAAACAGACGAAAAGGTATGAAAATGGACAAGAACGTAAGAAAACGGACGAAAACGTAAGAAAACGGACGAAAACGTAAGAAAACAGGCGAAAACGTAAGAAAACGAACGAAATCATATTAAACGGACAAAACGTAAGAAAAAGGATGAAAACGGACGAAAACGTAAGAAAATGAACGAAAACGCAAGTAAATGGACAAAAACGTAAGAAAACAGAAGAAAACGTATGAAAACAGACGAAAACGTAAGAAAACGAACGAAAACGTAAGAAAACAGACAAAAACGTATGAAAACAGACGAAGATGTAAGAAAACAGAAGAAAATGTATGAAAACGGACGAAAACGTAAGAAAATGGACGAAAACGTAAGAAAACAGGAAAAAAAAACGTATGAAAACGGACGAAGATGTAAGAAAACAGAAGAAAGTGTATGAAAACGGACGAAAACGTAAGAAAATGGACGAAAACGTATGTAAACGTAAGAAAACGGACAAAAACGTATGTAAACGGACGAAAACGGATAAAAACATAAAAAAACGGAATAAAACGTAAGAAAACAGACGAAAACGTAACAAGACTGACGAAAACGAACAAAAACGTAATAAAACGGACGAAAACATATGAAAATGGACGAAAACGTAAGAAAATAGACGAAAACGTAAGAAAACGAACGAAAACGTATGAATACGGACAAAAACGTAAGAAAACAGACGAAAACGGACGAAAACGTATGAAAACGGACGAAAATGTATAAAAAGCGGAAAAAACGGACAAAACGTATGAAAATTGACGAAAACGAAAAAAAACAAAAAAAAAACACAAAAAAAAGCGTGAAGTTATAAAAAGTGATTAAAAAAAGAGAAATAATAAGAAAATAAATAAGAAAGATAAAAAAGACAAGAAAAAGACAAAAAAAAGACATGAACTTAGGTTTAGACATATTAAATCTTATGTTAATAACCATCATTAGATCAAATTAGATGAAAGGTGGAGATTTATCCCTTAGTATGCAAGGATTTTTAAGTATGCAAAATAAAGTGCCTCTTAGTGTTTCTTTTAAGTAAGGGTCATTTGCATATATATCTTTCTAAAGATGCAAAATTGCATATATATCATTTGCATGCATAAAAATCATTGTATTATGTGCATCAAAAACTTGTAAAAAAGATATATATAAAATTATTCACCTTTGGAGGGATATATATGCAATTCCCCCTTTAAGTAATTGTGTATAGTTTAATAAATATTAATGTCATGAGAATATCTCGGTTATACGCTGTACTCCGAGTAAAAATTACACTATCGGGTAACCTAAACCTTGAAAGCTTATTCGTTAACCGAGTAAGATATTTGTTATCAGATATATTTATCATAAAACCAATTTTTTTAACAAGATTGCTTTCTAAATATGGAATTTGATAACTGAAGCCAAAGGCTATAGTTAAAATTTAAAGACGTGGAATAATTGTTTTTACATTAAAAAATAAGAATGTCTAACTAGTTCTCTCAAGACATTGGTTAGGGTGCATTAAATAATCATAAACTTTTCTTTTAAATTAGAAATTGTATTTAATACGCATTTATTAAACTTATAAATTACCTAAATTTATCGTGATTTTTAATTTAATAAACTTAAAATTTCCTTACATAATATTTGAAACAATGCCTTGAAGGCATTCATTAGACCACCCCTTAAAAAATAACCCCCACCCAAATGTACAGTATTGTTCATTTCCGTAAATTAAATAAATAGCAAAACCCTTTAGATATTACTTGCATTACTCTTTTTTAAAAACTAGATGAATACATGTACAAAACGATTGTGTATAATAAGAAATAATTATACTTGAGAAATTGAGATTATGATTTGACATTTGATGCAAAACTTACAGATTCAATTTATAGTTATTGTAAGCCAAAATGGGTTAGAAACAAAAAACGATAAAAGTTTAATTATTAAATAATATTTAAAATTTTGGTTTAGTTATAAATGCTCTTATTATTTTTAATCAATGATATGATAGTCTATTAACATTACTCAAATGTTAAGCATTTTAGGTTTTAAGAATGCATGTGCATGCATTCTAAGTAACAAGAAGAATACTTAAGCAAAGCGACGGTGTATAACTGCAAATAATTATACATATGAACTTGTGGTTTTGGCGTAACCCTTAATTCAACAATTACGGATTTAATTTGTAGTTATTGCGAGAAAATATATTAGTTATAAATGAAAAATGCTACTCCCTCCGTACTAAGATAAGTGTCCAGTTTGACTTTTCAAAGTCAAACTGGTTTAACTTTGACCTTCAATATATATATATATATATATATATATATATATATATATATATATATATATATATATATATATATATACTTGATTACAAATTATACCAATGAAAAATACACTTAAAACCTAATCCAGTCATATATTTGCATAAAATATTATATAACATCAGCAAAAATAAATAAGGTCAAAGTTAAAGCAGTTTGACTCTGAAAAGTTAAATTGGACACTTATTTTGAGATAGAAATAGTAAAAGTTTAAGATATGAGAATTAACAATATTTAAATGAGGAGAAAAACATGAGATGAGATGTTTACACATCAGAATCAAGAGTAGATACTTTACACAATATTTGGCACATATAAGGTCTTACACCATGATTTCCTGTATCCATTTCACTTGACAAAATCTTAGCCATGAAAACATGTTAAGTATTTACAAAGTTTGCGCATGGTGAGGCATAGCCACGACCAGATTTATGACGAAAGAAGACTCGACGAAAGTTATAATTGTTTACCTTGTAGCGGGAATGGAAGAAAAACGAGACCAAGACACACGACCAGCCACTTGATGGCTTTGAAACCCCACGACAACACACCACAGCAGCCTCCTTCTTTTCGTACTAATAACCTACGACTAAAACAACACAATCGGCCTCCCTTTTGTCCTAGAGACCCACGACAGCAGCAAGTCCAACACCCACAACCACCAAGCCAATTTCTCGCACCAATACCCTAGGTCACAGCAGTGTTTAGACGCCTTGCGAACCTCCTTTGAGCCTTCTTGATGTCGACAGCAAGAAAAATGGTTAGAAGATGATTTTGCCGTCACTTGTTAGAGAGAAAAAATAGGGTTTCTTTTATGTTTTTATTTTTGAATAGGGCGTTTAATGTGGAAGACAAAATCAAATAATTCACTTGCCACTAATACAATGCTACATGTATTTATCTGGTCCATTAGACTTAATATTGTGTTACATTCATCTATCTAATATAATAAACAAGAGTTTTGTACCACCCCTTAAACCAGCAAATGAAATTAATGTGCTGACGTGTAATGATTATGATTGGCTGATGATTTATTACGTACAACACCAAAGCTTCTTCATTCTATTTTTGCTAACTCATTAATTGCATTCAATTCTCTACCAAAGCTTACTTCATACGCTTCTGTATTTTTGTTAAATCATTAACACCACAATTAATACCACATCAACAGTTTATTCTCTTCCATTCAAAATCACCACTTATCAATTCAATTCATAACACAGATTCAAAAAACTAACCATTTTATCTTCCTCTCCGATTCAAAAAACACTTATACAATTGCAAATCAATGCACCAACATCATCCAAGATCATTAACCATTAACACTATCCCAAACATAAGTTAATATTTTTTTTTTATTATATCTCGACTCCTCTGCATAATTTGTAAGTTTCTTTCGTATTTGGTTACTTATATTTTGTATCTATCCATTATAAATTGATTTATTTTTTGTTTAAGTTTTTTCCTATCTGATATTAGTATCGATCGATTTTATTTATTTGATTTGAGTAACTACGAATTACATATTTTCATATCAAAACCTTTTTTTCTTTTTATTTTTTGGTTGAAAAACTGCGTTTATGAATTGATGGTAGTCTATTTGTATGAATTTGTTTTCATAAATATGATAAATTAATTGATGTGGTTGTTTGAGAACTGTGTGGTTGCTTCATTTCTTCATGGTTGTGTCATCTTTTTTTATGTAGGCCAAAAGTGCAGAACACGAGATGAGTTGAGCAAATCGAATTTATGTTCTTCAACAATCAATCAGGTAGTTGTTTCGGTTTGTGTGTATATCACTACTGATTGAGTTAAAGTCTCAAAAGCATGTAATTGTTTTTAATGTTTGATGAAATTTCCGTTTGTTTATTCAGATATAAAGAGCCGAATGTGATATCGTTTGAGAAGCAAATAGTCCTACTCAACAAAAGTATCCAATCTGGTGATTAATATTTTCTCGAGTACGTTAAGAGCTTTAACTCAAGTTAATGAAGGCATTACATAAGCTTTTTCATTTTGTTAACTTCTATTTGATTAGAACTTCAACATTATTGTAATATATTATCAAACATGCACATGATGATGCAGGTATGTTATTTTGTTCCTCAAGTAGCATGAGAAGGAAATCTCTGGTGAAGTTCAGGAAACATACACGGATACAATGAACAAGGTATGTTATATGGTTGTATGATACCATTCTTTTGTATTGTGTATCATTACCATATCAGGCATTCAGTCAGGTCATTAGAAGTCTTTTATTTGATATTCTAACTTCAAACATTATTATACCATATTTTTTAAAAAGCTAAAAAGTTATTGTCATCAAATTGGTGTGAAATTTGTTGTTGCCTATGGAGGTGCATCGACGCATAATCAGGTATATATATTGTTGCAAGATTATTCAACCATTAACATTTAACATCACTATTTATTGAATATTCTAATCATGATAGACCAAGACGACTAACAGACATGATTGAAAGATAAAAAATCTCACTCAATAAGATCAAGTACCTAGGTTGTAGATGAGGCTGGTCGAATGCTAGATATGGGGTTTGAACCCCAAATTTGAAAGATTGTGGAGCGCTCAGACATGCCTCCCCCTGGTCGCATACAAATGATGCTTTTCAGTGCTACCTTTCCTTTTAAAATTCGATGTAGTCTCACTTAGCTTATTAAATATTGAACTCGAATAGTAAGATTGGTAGAATTATTTAGTGTTTGGATTGATATATTTTGTTTCTATTTATCCAATTACTTAGAGGATGTCTGGATTGCATATACTACAAGATTATTGGCTATTTGACTTTTCATGTTTAAAAAAAAAATAAAGAACCCTTTACTATTGCAAGGGGGCAATAAGGCTTTTCTAATTACATTTTTAAGTAAATAGGCACATTGGTAAGTTTTTTTTATCAAGGGATTACTTATAACCCATTAACATATGCTTAAAAATTTGCAAACCAAACACTCCCGTAGAACTGGAATAATAATTTTTTTATTTTTATTTTTTTTACTTTGCTTCTCATAATATTTATACTTGTAATTAAAATTCACACGAGGCATACTCATTTATTCTTGACAACCGATAATATTAAAGGGACAATATGAAGGGGCTGTTTGAGTTCCTTACTAACCGTCGTATGAGATTAGGGGCGTTTAGGATTGCTTAAAACATATACATGACTGTTTAGGATTGCTTATAGCATATACATGAGTATGTTGAGCGACTTCTAAATCGTTGGACATTTCTTTTTTATTTCTATGCACATCTGTTTCTCGAATATGCTTAGCAAAATTTCCATAGTTTAAATTGTATTGGTTTCTTTTTTTTTATCTTATATTTTTGGAGTACATATTCTGATTAAATCTCCAATGGGACATGAAAATGTAATTTTAAGTAAAGAGAGAGCAAGTTAGAGCACATGGAGGTTCAAGACATTAACAAAAATGGAGGTGCCAAGAAAACAAATATCTTCATTCCATCTTTAAAATGTTCTCATCTTGGAACATTGTTGGCACAATTTACAAGTTAAATGGCAGAAGAAGCAGATTGGAAAGATGATTAAAAGGTTTTGGATCAATGTCAATAATTCTTATCCACTTTCTATTTTTTATTTTCTGATGTTTACTATAAGAAACATTTCTTAAAAAGATGAATATTCTATATAATTGATAAATAACTTTACGGTTAGTGACAATCATTCTCAGATAGAATTGTAGTCTTTGATTGTTGGGTGCGCGCATTCTAATCTAAGAGTATACTATTTAATATATGTATTTTAAAATTCCAACGTATCTGTTGTAGTCTTGATTGTTGGGTGGTACACATTTCAATCCAAACTAATGTGGTTATATAATTATATATTTTCTTATGGTATTCAAAATTAATTCATAGATGTCCATCCAACGAGTCTTGTGTTGAGGGTATTATTGTAAATAAGAAAGAAATGTAGGATGGATATTAGCTGACAACACACTGATTAACATTAGCTAATATTCGATGTGATGTTTCATTATGTAATGTTGAGATAGTTAATGCATCTTTGTTTTTGATAATGTCTTTTAAAAGATGAAATATGATATGTAGTGATGGAGAGGGTTCTATGGGACAACCCAATTATAGTCATTATGGATATTGGAGACTTCAGCTTAACGCACCGGAATGTTAGGAAAAGAATCAAAGATATAGTCATCCTATATAGTATCTTAAAGAGCGCCCCCTATTTAACTTTGAAAATTGACGGAGTAATGAAACAAGGAACACGTTTGTAATATTGAACATTTTAGTACCGAACAAACTCTTTACTCAGTAGGACTATTACATTTCTTGAGACTCTTATAGATGTGTAGCTCATATCACTTTACTCTGATTATTGTTTGAGCTGTTTTATTAGTGAGACGTTGGGATCATATAGTTTTGGTTGGGTTCAGATAAACACTTTTGTTAGTTTTCTTTTCGGTATGTAGCCACTATAAAGTAGCTCGCGTAATAATTTGGGCTATGTTTAGGTCAGTTTAGGTTTTAGCTTATAATGAACTATTAGTTTATTTAAATCTACAAATGAATACTGAGATGTTTAGGTATTTGAATACATTCGAGTTTGTGATCTCATTATGTGTCATGAACATGATCGTGATATCTGGTCCGTTTGAATAGTTTATGTAACTGTTATAATGGGTCAAATTAAATTGAATTTCTAAACACCTCATAATATTTTAAGATGATTTTGTTAGCGCATAAGTTGTGACATATCTTTATTGCATGTTGGCAGTTACTGTTATGCATTCAGATGTGGAACTTGCATGTTAAGTATGTTGTGGAACTTGCACGGGCTTTAACTTCGATGCAGAGTGTTTACCGAGTTGACTTACTCACTAGACAAGTAGCATCTCCTGAAGTATACTTGAACTATGGTGACCAACAGAAATGCTTTCACCAAATAATTTAGATGGTTCAACATATGCTTTACCTGAAGAAATAGGTGAAGTAGTGGTGCATACATCATCCATGTTATATTTGGTCTAAAAGAAAAATATGTTCCTAAAGAATCACTATGGCCTCACATCCCTGAATTGTTGATTGGGCTTAGCCAAAGTAACACAAATATCCAAAGTTTTGGCTGAGCAAGTTGGTGGAGGTCATCCTGTTTGGCCCGTTGCTATCCTCGGTCATTATGTAGATGGTGGCGACTCAACTGATTTTCTTTATGAATGTACCCATGCTTTTCACGAGTCAGTCTCTAGGGAGAGACAAGTTGGAACAACTTTTAAGATAAGGGAAATGACCTAAAGATCAAATTAATGATACACACAAGATAATGCGTAGGATAGAGGCTGAATAATTGACCCTTGATGCTTCTAAGGTTGTCATAACCAACACCAAACAAGAAATTAAGTAACAATGACGACTGTATTATTGTTTTTCTTATGAGGCATTCATATTTTAGGATTTTAAAGGTCTTAATATAACACCCGTTAAGATTTCAATCTAAAAAAACTAATTTTGATGCAAAATACATGTGTATGCACGGGTTTATAAACTATATTGTGCAGTTGGTTATACTAAAATTTTAAAATATTTTTGATTTATAGTGTTTACATGGTAAAAACGTGGAGTTGATGAAGAAGAAATGAAAATGGACAAAGTATTGTCAACAAAAAATTGACACATATACCTTTTGCACCAACACGATCAGGCTCACTTCCATCTCAATCGGTGGATACTTTAGTTTCTATAGATGAAAGAAAAGGGTTAGCAAGGGCTCAGTTGTAAGTCTAAAATGGTTAGAAAAGTCCATTCTTGCTCCGATGAATGAAATGATCGACAACATAAATGATCTTTGCTTAAGACATTTCCAGGTGAGGAAATGGTTTAACTAAGTTGCGAAAAAAAGTTTGAAAATTGTTGTTTGAGATGTGGATGGTAATCTATAAAAAACTACTACAAATGTTATTTATAAAGAAGTTCTTTAAGGTCTATGATCAACGGTATGACAAGTTTTATGCCATTTTTTATATTTACACTTATTATTAGTCACAAACTTCTTTAAACTTATTAGGTGTGGACGCAATGGATCATGTGTTTAAGTGTTACAATGGTCAGTACATACATTTGCTTTTTAAGACCATCAAAATTGGAGATCACGAGGCAATGAACGTTAATTACATAAATATTTACATAGTAGTTTATACTATCATTGACTCATAACTTATTATTTCGTTAAAAGAACATTTCATATCGTTTACGTTTGTTATTCATTTCTTACTTTATTCAAGCACTTAAAATTTTAATGCATAAACCCTTTAAAAACCCCGTGATTCCACGGGTCTATAAGCTAGTTTTGTTATAAGTGTAAGTTTTCTTCCCGCGTCATTTCCGACGCCAGTTAAGTGGCGCAACGCCGAAACGAATTTTCTTTCTTTTTGTTGTTTTTTAATTTGTTAAAAGTGGGTGCGTGTTTATTTGTGTTTGTGTTGTAGTTTTGAATGTGCGTGTATGTTATTTTTTGAATGTGTGTGTGCTTGCAGCGATGGAGAAGAAGGAGATGGAAATGATTGACTTTTTTTTGTTATATATATAGGAATGCATGTGTTCTTTTCTTTAATAAGAATTCTCAAAAATGTTTGTTTATTTCAAAAATGAAAATGTAGTTTATTTTAAAAATGAAAAAAAAAGAGCATGCTAACGGCATGTGAGGTAAGAGTGTTTTTGGTGTATGAAAGTGAAATGTGAAAAGCTGATATGACGTTGAGGTGACACACCGACTTAGGTTTTGACATGCCACCATACTCCTTCGTCTGAAGGTGGGTGGTGATCATATAATTATAATCCCATGCAAGAAATGTATAGAATATTGAAGTGTCTTTTTAACGCAAACTTTTTTTAGTTAATGCCGAAAACCTTTTAAAATAAACTTCAAAGTATTCCTAATATTCATATACGGATTTGACAATAGTCTAAGCAACAAGTTGTGAATATCAACTTATGTTTAATTAAGTCATCATCAAACTGTATATTAATTTATCTTCAACTCAACCTTTCCATTAGATAGATTCTCTCATAATTTTGGTTACTATTTGGTAAAATTTAAAGAAGCTTTTACTTGGTACGTAGAACTTATGGGAGAGAGAGTTAAGGATTTTTATTCTTGTACGTGTCTTTCAAAATTATTGAAGTTATGGTTTATGATGGCAAATGTAGAATTCAATATTCTCTCGAATTAAACATGAAAATGTCATATTTATCCAGAATACAAGTTTAAAATACATAATGTATAATGTAATTTTTTAACTTGTAAAGATAAATATGACATTATGATGCTAAGTTGGGGAAATATAGACTTCACCCAAGAAATAACTGCACAAACATTCTTAATTTGTTTTTTTGCCAAAAGTTGCATCTTTTATTAGCTCTTCTACGCTTGTCATGCAATCATGCTTTATATTAAAGATAACTTAGTTTAAAAACTAAAGATAATTCATTTATTTATAGCCATTATGTAGCATTAGTGTTTCTTTTAAGTAATTGTGTATAGTTTAATAAATATTGAATGTCATGAGAATATCTCAGTTATACGCTGTACTCCAAGTAAAAATTACACTATCGGGTAACCTAAACCTGGAAGGCTTATTCGTTAACCGAGTAAGATATTTGTTATCAGATATATTTATCATAAAACCAATTTTTTTTAACAAGATTTGCTTTCTAAATATGGAATTTGCCAAAGGCTATAGTTAAAATTTAAAGACGTGGAATAATTGTTTTTACATTAAAAAATAGGAATGTCTAACTAGTGCTCTCAAGGCATTGGTTAGTATGTATTAAATAATCATAAACTTTTCTTTTAAATTAAAAATTGTATTTAATACGCATTTATTAAACTTATAAATTACCTAAATTTATTGTGATTTTTAATTTAATAAACTCAAAATTTCCTTACATAATTATTTGAAACAATGCCTTGAAGGCATTCATTAGACCACCCCTTAAAAAATAAACCCCCACCCAAATGTACAGTATTGTACATTTTCGTAAATTAAATAAGAGAAAATTACAAAAATAAGTCAAAATCTTTTTTGAAGTCCCCTTTGTGGTCTAGTTTTAACCCAATGTCCAAAATGATCATGCGCAACCACTCGACTCCGCAGCTTCACCCAAAATTCGCCACGTGTCCAAATGAAAGTGCACTTTTTGTACCTTTTTTTTTTTTTTTTTTTTTTTTTTTTGTACTTTCATTTGGACACGTGGCGAATTTTGGGTGGAGCTGTGGAGTCGAGTGGTTGCGCATTGGTGAATTTTGGGTGGAGCTGCGGAGTCGAGTGGTTGCGCATGACCATTTTGGACATTAAGTTAAAAAGTGACCACAAAGGAGACTTCAAAAAAGATTTTGGCTTATTTTTGTACTTTTCTCATTAAATAAATAGCAAAACCCTTTAGATATTACTCATTTACTTGCATTACTCTTTTTTAAAAACTAGATGAATACATGTGCAAAACGATTGTGTATAATAAGAAATAATTATACTTGAGAAATTGAGATTATGATTTGACATTTGATGCAAAACTTACAGATTCAATTTATAGTTATTGTAAGCCAAAAGTTAATGGGTTAGAAACAAAAAATGATAAAAGTTTTATTATTAAACAATATTTAAAATTTTGGTTTAGTTATAAATGATCTTATTATTTTTAATCATTGATATAATAGTCTATTAACATTACTCAAATGTTAAGCATTTTAGGTTTTAAGAATGCATGTGCATGCATTATAAGTAACCAGAAGAATACTTAAGCAAAGCGACGGTGTATAGCGGAAATAATTATACATATGAACTTGTGGTTTTGGCGTGAACCTTAATTCAAGAATTACGGATTTAATTTGTAGTTATTGCGAGAGAATATATTAGTTATAAATGAAAAATGCTACTCCCTTCGTCCTAAGATAAGCGTCTAGTTTGACTTTTCAAAGCCAAACTGGTTTAACTTTGACCTTCAATATATATATATATATATGTATAATACTTGATTACAAATTATACCAATGAAAAATACACTTAAAACTTAATCCGTTCATATGTTTGCATCAAATATTATATAACATCCGCAAAAATAAATAAGGTCAAAGTTAAACCAGTTTGACTATGAAAAGTTAAATTGAACACTTATTTTGAGACAGAGGTAGTAAAAGTTTAAGATATGAGAATTAACAATATTTAAAAGTTTGAGGGTTTATGGGTGTGTTTGGCAAAACTAGTTGTAAGCAGTATTAGTGAGCGATGAGCTGTGAGCAGTAGCTGTGCAGCTCACCGCTCACAGCTTCTTAAAGAAGCATTGAAAAATTGAGCATTCTTAAAAAATAGGAAAGCCCATCGCTCATTTGCCAAACGATTACTAAAAGTCAAAATGCTCATTGCTCACCGCTCATCGCTTCAAAAAGCTTCACACCGCTCCGTGCCAAACATACCCTATGTATCACTTTTAAGTTTTTAATTTTCAATATTTCAAGTTTTAAAGTAAAAAAAAAAAAAATCCTCGACCCTCACTTAAACTTTCTTTATATGTTAATTTTGTTTGAAAAGGAATATTCAAAACTCACATAATTACAGCTGTCAAAACTTCACCATCGACCAATCGCATTTCTCAATTCCCAATTCTCAAATCTCTCTCCACTTTTAAACCCTTCCCGCCAAAATCACATCAATGGCAGAAGATAATTTCCACTCAAATCATGACAATCAAATGGTGAATAACATTAATTTCATTTAACGCTATTTTAATATCATAATTTGTATATAATTATATCTTAATATGCTTATGATCGGAAATTTTGATCAGGTTTCGGTAGTGTTGGCGGTTCCGGTCACGGATCAGCGCGGTAAATACATAAAGGTATGATAATGTGAAGTATGATGTGAAGAATGTTTTTCTTTGATTATTTTGTATTTGAAGACAATTAGGATTGTTGTGCTTAGATAAAATGAGAATGTGAATTTGAAGAGAAATGAAAATATAATAAGCTTGTATGAGTCTTCTGTTGGTCAACAAAGTCAAAGTGAGTCAAAATTGAAATTCAAACCAGTTTAATGATAGATTGTAATTTCAGGTTCACTTTTAGTGTTGATAGTTCAATTTCAAATCTGTTTAAGTCAAGTCTCATCAGTTTTCAAGTTTAAGCTTCAATTAGTGCTTGATAAAGGGGTGTTTGGATGATGTTTATTTTTGGAGATTTAGTTGAATTTTCATGGTAAAACTGTGGTAAGTAGTTTTAGCAGTTGTTTTTGAAGCCTTAGGGATCATCAATTCAAGTTCTCTAGTAAAAAATTTGAGCTTACACATGTTTTACTAAAACTGTTTTCATGATTAAGTTTTCTGTCAGGGTCATTTTTTCCAAAATTCATCAGTACCTTAAATCATATGTAGTTGTTTTAAAAATCATCAAAAATAAAAATTAGCATTTTCAATAAGTAGGTTTACTGTTCACAAAAGAAAAAAAATTAAAAAAATCTTTTGAGTAGGCTGCTGTTGCTCTAAAGTTGCTAGTCTAGTCCTTATCTCCCCTGCACCACAGTAAGTTCTGTCCTAGTTAGCCCTTTCTTGCTTAATTTCCTGTTTTTATGATTGATGTTTGAATGTGATTTCTGTTCCTAATTGTAGTCTAGCATATGTAGTCTACATATTTGTTCTTTGTTAGGATTATAGAGCTTAACTGAGTGCTTATTTGGCCTGCAATACAGCCCCGTTTCCTGTCCCTATCTGCTGTTGCAGATCAGCATCCTATTCCTTTTCTTTCTTAGCTTATTGATGTATCTATATTGGACGTTTTGCTGCAGATGGATGAAGATTCAATTAAGTACTATCGTGCGTTGAAGATTGATTGTGATTTATGTTACTTAACTCCAATAGTCACAAACCAAAACGCTGAAAATGTGTGCGTGCCATTAGTCCTGGCAGATATGACCGGGACCATTCACCGTGTCTACGGTGGAATACCAAATCTTCATCTTTCTGCCCAGCCCTTAATTAACAAGGGAGACTATCAAACGATTGAAGAAGTTAAAGAGTTTGTAGCAAACAAGGAAAAGAATCTTGGGTTTGAAAATGTAGTTACGTATCCACTGGTATTAGTGAAAAACAAGGACCCATGGTATGAACTGGAATACGTAAACCGAATGTATGAACATTACTCTCTCGATGACATTATCGAGATCCCTGAGGGGTTGGAACTAGAGGCGGAATTATGCCGGAATTTCAGCGATAAAGGAAAAAAATTCCCTGTATTCGGTATCGTTGACATGGGAACCTTTGTAGATTGCGATATAGCAAATAAGGCGGCAACTAAGAAAGATAAGCAATATGGATTCCATAAATACCCCAGAGGGACCAAAGAACTACAGGACTACGTAAGGAAGAATAGGTGGAACCACGCTCTTTTGATTGTGGGAATCAACACCATGGATGATAATAAAAACAAACACTTTTGTTGGGTCAAAAGTACTTATGGGCCCGAATGGGGAGATAAGGGATTCTCCCGTATTGTTCTGAAGGAATTTTTGTCAATTTACCTTCCCATTTGTGATCCAAAAAAAAGAGCGCAGCTAAAAGAAAGTGTTGCAAAAGAGACCACAGAGGTACATTTAATGCACAAAACTTTTTAACATATTTTATCTATTATTTATTATTTATATTATCATCGAAATAAGGTAATGCTATGTGACACTCATAACAGTATTCAACTTACTCGCCCATTTTGTATATTCTGGTTAGTTTGTAATATATTGTAATTATAATGTTGGTATATTTCAGGAATGTGAATCGGATAGTAAGGCAGCACCACAGTTGCCAGAAAGTCGCTCCCAGAAAGTTACAGGTATTGTTTTCACCTATCAAACTTGTATCAATTAAACGCATGTTTGTGTTCTCGAAACAATATTATGTCTATGTTTTTCTGGCTGGAACTTGATCATTGTCTATTTTGCAGGTTCAAAGGAGGAAAAAGGAAATACAAACAAATGGATTTCTTATGGAAATAGAATCCATCAAAACATCAGAACTACCTCTACCAGGTACGTGTTGCCTATACTACAAGTCATTCAACCTAAAATGACTAATTATGGTCATTACATATATTTTGTTACAATATATGTTTTTACTTTATATCACATAATCACTTTTAAAATGCATTGCCAAACACCTTATATGTACTTCTGATTTTTTTTTGAAAACTGTTACATTCTCTGTACTTGAAAAAATAAATAAAAATACATGTTACATTGTATGATTTTTTGATCATTTTGTTTGTACAAAAGTTCTGTACTTTATTTTATATTCTGTAATTATTTGTTAAAAAGTTTGTTGTTCAAAGTTTTGATTTTTTGATTATTTTATTAGAAGTTTAAAACTGCATTGGGTTTTATGTAATCCTTTATAGGAAGCATTCTGGCTATTTGACTCCAACTGCACTGGATGCTGCTGAACAGTTTGATCACCTACCCTTAGGTAAGCGAAAATTTTAAATTTTTTCCCCTTTAACTCATATACTATTTGCTATAAAGTATGGGTTGGTGAGTTTCGATCATTTCTAATTACAGATGCCAGAATGTTTAAGCATGAGATGATGTTAGGAAGAAGATTGGAGGAGCGGGAATTGCAACTAGCAATTGAACTCCAAGATAGAAGATTGATGAATATGCTTTTAGTAGACTTGAAGAATCATCAGTTGCAGCGGAGTGATGAATGTGATCCCTTTGTACCGCCAGAAGTTAATGAAGAGCACTCCAATCAGAATGAAACAGATAAAAACGAAAGGTTTGGATTCTGACTTCTTGTCTTTGTTATAGATTTTGTTTGTGGTTTATAATTGTGTATCTTTCGATAAATGGCAGCTTGGACCTGCTGCCTGATAACTTGTTTGCTTCACCCACGAAATCAGCTGCCACTGAGACTATTTTCTCAACTGATATGCCTGAAACCGATTGTGCTGCTGCAGTTTCCGTACTTTCAGTTGACAAGGTATCAAGTATGGTCCTTTTTAGCGTTTGCGCAATGGCGTTCTATTAATCTTATCCTTTGAAATGAGAAACTCATACTTATGGATCAGGAAAGATATAAGTTTGTCCGTCATCATGACTAACAACACATGTGGGCCAAAATCTTAAAGTGAATTGAGTCAATACTTAGTAGTTAACACCTAATTTAGCGAATCATATTTGCTACCAAAACGAGATTTTTTTGTTGCTGTTGAACCTTGTTTAGTCTTTTTATGTTGTGTTTTCGTGTTTGTTTCAGGAGTAGGAGCAGGGTATACTCGAGGGGAAAAACGTCATCAACAATCTATTAGATCTTCCTCCCCATAGTACTTACAAGTATACATGATATGCGGTAAATAAAAAAGAACAAGAATAGATGAACTGATTTTATGGTAGCATTGTCTATAATTCATCCTTAGAATTCAAAATTTGTATATTCTTCGTAAAGTTTGAACATTTAAAAATAAAATGGTGACAAACCTGAACCTGGATAGATGGTTACCTGAGTCGTTTTATTGCTCCTTAGCATCAAAAGTTGTCTTAAAGGGCCTTAGGGTGGGAGATGGGTTGGTGCATACTAGAGCTATTTAGCATTCTCATTGCTTTATCTTCCAAGACTGGGGTCCACTAGTTCTAAAACTTGTGCTCTTGTACGACATATGCCTTTACAAAGGAAAAAGGTTGTTATCAGTAGGTAATGATTGAGTTGATTTGGTTTTTGTTTCTATTTCAAACGGGTCAAAAAAAAACACACAGCTAAAACGGCACAAGTCAAACGGGTGGAAAGTTGTCCGTTGTCCAAAGTCTACGTATAATTAGGAGAAATTGCATAAAAAAGGTAAGGATCCGTTTAGTTGATTCGTTTCTAAATTCCTAAACAAGGGATTGATTGTTCTTTTTTTGAGAAGAGTTGAGAATTTCAAAAATCCATTTGTATAGATTTATAGTTTTTCTTTTTTAAAACATTGACTAGTACTAGAAGGGTACCCGCGTAATGCGGCGGCGGGTACCCGACGACTATTTTTGTGGCGAACAATTGTTTTTTACTTAATAACGTGGTAGATATATGTTTTTTAAAAGTATAACGTCTATATTATTAATAGTGTAATAGTTAACATTTTTATTTTTCAAATTTTAGTATTAAATTGATGATTATAAGTTTAGTGAGCTTTTCTTATAAACAATCATTTTTACTAAAATATATAATTATTGGAGGGGGTTACATATGGTTTAAATGAGACTTTAATTTTCACATTTTAGATTTAACTTTCTAATTTTCCTTTTATAGCAATTTTTTTTGTCTTAAAATTTTTAAGACTTCCTATTATAGAAAATCTCAAATACTTTATAATGTAGTATAGATGACATTAAATTAAATTTTGACTTTAACTAAATTTTCAAGTGAGGTGAAGACAATTTGTATAGATTTATAGTTTTTCTTTTTTAAAACATTGACTAGTACTAGAAGGGTACCCGCGTAATGCGGCGGCGGGTACCCGACGACTATTTTTGTGGCGAACAATTGTTTTTTACTTAATAACGTGGTAGATATATGTTTTTTAAAAGTATAACGTCTATATTATTAATAGTGTAAATAGTTAACATTTTAGTATTAAATTGATGATTATAAGTTTAGCGAGCTTTTCTTATAAACAATCATTTTTATTAAAATATATAATTATTGGAGGGGGTTACATATGGTTTAAATGAGACTTTAATTTCCACATTTTACTTTAACTTTCTAATTTTCCTTTTAAAGCAATTTTTTTTGTCTTAAAATTTTTAAGACTTCCTTTTGTAGAAAATTCCAAATACTTTATAATGTAGTATAGATGACATTAAATTAAATTTTGACTTTAACTAAATTTTCAAGTGAGGTGAAGAGAAGGTCCCCCCCACATTACATTTTGTCCGAAAGAGATGGAGAAAAGGTAGGCCCACTTTCTTAAACGGGTAAGTTCATGACTTGTGTCAATTTAAAAGAACTATTGAGGCTATATTTTGAAAAGTTCAATCATTATTCATTTACTCGTATTAGAGGAACGGGTATGGTGGCATTGCACTCGCACCATTCTGATGTGGTAGCCCCAATGACGCTGTCAAGGCATGTTACCACACCACCACCTTCCCGCGCCATTTTCGGCGTCAGTTAAGTGGCGCAATGACAAAACGATTTTTATTTTCATTTTGTTGATTTTTTAATTTGTTAAAAGTGGGCGTGTTTATTTGTGTTTGTGTTGTAGTTTTGAATGTATGTGTATGCTATTTTTTGAGTGTGTGTGTGTTATTTTTTATGTGTGTATGTTTGTAGCGGTGGAGAAGGAGATGAAAATGATTGATTCTTTTATTTATTTATTCTTTTAATGCATGTGTTCTTTTTTTAATAAGAATGTTAAAAAATGTTTGTTTATTTCAAAAATGAAAATGTAATTTATTTTAAAAATGTGAAAAAAAGAATGAAACGGCATACTAACGGCATGTGACGAGGCCATGAGGGAATGGTGTTTTTGGTGTGTGAATGTGAAATGTGAAAAACAGACATAACACTGAGATGACACAACGGCTTGAGTAATGGCATATGCATCATACCCCTTCCTCTTCCTCTTAAGGTGGGTGGTGATCATATAATTATAATCCCATGCAAGAAGTGTATAGAATATTGAAGTGAGCTTTTAACGCAAACTTTTTTTAGTTAATGTCAAAAACCTTTTAAACTAAACTTCAAAGTATTCCTAGTATTCATATACGGATTTGTCAATAGTTTAAGCATCAGGTTGTGAATATCAACTTATGTTTAATTAAGTCATCATCAAACTGTATATTAATCTATCTTCAACTCAACCTCCGAGAGATGTTCGTAGTCGTATTAATTTCCAATTCCCTAACCGTCTTAACACGGATCAAGCTGCTGAATTGGAAAATACGATCTCTCATGATGAAATACGCAGTGCTGTTTGGAGTTGTAGGGATAACAAATCCCCGGGCCCTGATGGTTTTTCATTTGAGTTCTTTCGAAAATTTTGGAGCGTTATCGGTCCGGATTTTTGCGCTGCGGTAGATTGGTTCTTTGCTCATAGTTCTTTTGCTAAGGGCTGTAACTCGTCATTCATCGCTCTCATTCCTAAAGCTCCAGATGCTAAGTTTGTCAGTGAATTTAGACCTATTTGTTTGATTGGGTGCTTGTATAAAGTGGTTACTAAAATTTTAGCTAATCGCTTAGCAAACGTGATCTCTAATTTAGTTGATGATGTTCAAACAGCCTTTCTTCCCAATCGGCAGATTTTAGATGGTCCTTTCATTGTTAATGAAGTTCTTTCTTGGTGTAAATTTAAGAAGAAGCAGGCAATGGTGTTCAAGGTCGACTTTGCCAAGGCATACGATTCAGTTCGTTGGGACTTTTTGGAAGATGTTCTTGCTGCGTTTGGGTTTGGTTCCAAATGGCGTTCATGGGTGATTGGTAGCTTATCTTCTGGTATGGCATCTATTCTCATCAATGGTAGTCCGACTGCGGAATTTAAATTTCATTGTGGTCTTAAGTAAGGTGATCTTCTAGCTCCTTATCTTTTTATCCTCATTATGGAGTCCTTTCATCTATCATTCTCTAGGGTGGTTGAAGCGGGTTTGTTTAAGGGTATTAAGATTGATCTTACTACTACGATCTCTCACTTATTTTACGTGGATGATGCTGTTTTCATTGGTGAATGATCGGATAATAACATCAAGCTCATTCTTCACGTTTTACATTGCTTTTCTATTACATCCGGTTTAAAGATTAATATCAAAAAGAGCCATCTCTTAGGGTTTGGAGTTCCTGGTGATAAGGTGAATGAAGCTTCAGTTTCTCTTGGATGTGAGGTCATGAAGACTCCTTTCAAGTATTTAGGGGTCATGGTAGGCGGTAACATGTCGTTGGTTAATGCTTGGGACAAGATTATTGGAAAACTTAAATCTAGGTTATCGAAATGGAAGTGTAACACTTTGTCCATTGGTGGAAGACTAACGCTTCTCAAGTCGGTCTTAGGAGCTTCTCCTATATACACATTATCGTTATATAAGGCGCGTAAAGCTGTTTTCAATGTGATGGAATCTCTGAGGCGTGATTTTTTCTATGGTATTCATGGTAATGATAAGAAGATTGCATGGGTAAAATGGACTAAAGTTCTAGCAGCTAAAGAATATGGGGGTCTTGGGGTGTCTAGTTTTTTCGCTCTAAATAGGGCTTTGTTATTCAAATGGGTTTGGAGGTTTATATCCTTTGATAAATCTTTATGGTCTCGTGTGATTCATGCTATTCATGGGCCAGACTCTATTTTGCGTGCCCCACGGTACGGGTCTGTTTGGGGTACTATAATTCGTGAAGTTCAAGCGATTAAATCTCAGGGGGTGGATTTGCTTTCGTTCTGCCGCATTCGGGTGGGTAATGGTATTCAGACGAAATTCTGGAAGGACCATTGGATTGGCGATGCGCCTCTAAGTGTTCTTTTCCCTCGTATGTTTTCGCTTGATTTGAATGGCGATATTACGGTAGCAGATAAACTTCAAGGTCAACTTTCGGATTCTTTTCGTCGTCCAGCTAGAGGTTGATCAGAATCGCAACAACTTAATCGTCTTCAAGACCTTGTAGGTACGTACATGCTTTCGAATTCTGGTGACCGTTGGATTTGTAACCTGAGTGGAGATGGGTCCTTCCATGTCAAATTCATTCGTGGTTTGCTTGATGAGTTTTTCCTTTCTAAAGATTCGGTGGCTACTCGTTGGGTTAAATTTATACCTATTAAGATTAATGTGTTTGCTTGGAAAATTTCTTTGGACCGCCTCCCTACTCGCATGAATCTTTGCCACCAGAACATTTATGTCCAAAATCAGTCGTGTGCGGTTTGTAAAGAGGGCGAGGAAGATGTTTCGCATCTTTTCTTTTCCTGCGTGTTGGCCGCTAATGTTCATAAGCTTATATGTCGTTGGTGGAATTTGACGTGGTCTTCGTTAAGTTCTTATGAGGAGTGGTGGGTTTGGTTTAAGGATATTCGGTTAGGGTCTACGCTCAAGTGTATTTTGGAAGGCGTTTTCTATGTGTCTTGGTGGCACGTTTGGTGTTATCGAAATAGCGTGCTCTTTGCAGATCATCCTCCTCGGAAAGATACCATTTTTGATGATATAATTACTCGCTCTTTTATTTGGTGTCATGCTAGATGTAATAAGGCGTTTAGTTGGGATAGGTGGTTACAACATCCTTATTTACTCTCTTTGTAACTCTCTAGCTCCTTGCTAGTGTTTTTTCTGTTTTGTTATAAAATTGCCGTTCAAAAAAAAAAAAAAAAAAAGATAGATTCTCTCATAATTTTGGTTACTGTTTGGTAAAATTTAAAGAAGCTTTTACTTGGTACGTAGAACTTATTGGAGAGGGAGTTAAGGATCTTTATTCGTGTACGTGTCTTTCAAAATTATTGAAGTTATGGTTTATGATGGCAAATGGAGAATTCAATATTGTTTCGAATTAAACATGAAAATGTCATATCTATCCAGAATACAAGTTTGAAATACATAATATATTATGTATTTTTTTAACTTGTATAGGATAAATATGACATTATGATGCTAAGTTGGGGAAATATAGACTTCACCCAACAAACACATTAATTTGATCATCAAAATATCTTCACCAAAAAACACACACACTTAAGGGTGCATTTAGTTGAGGGAAAACACATTTGTTTTTCACAAAACTAGAAGGGTACCCGCGCAATGCGGCGGCGGCGGGTACCCGATAACTATAATATGATTGGAATAAATGAAATAAAGATTAAAGTTGTAAAAATTTGAATTAAAATAAAATAAACCCACTAAAAATATAAAAACTAAAAACTCATAAAAATATATTAAAATGGATGTTGACTTAAAGAGCATAAAATTTTAGAAAATATGGTGAAATTAAATTATAATATAAATAAGTAGATAAAAAGATATTTTAATTTGAAAATAAAGATGAATTTTTAGTTGAGAAGTGACACATGTCATTTTATAATTGGAGCTTATTATCTTAATTTTTGGTGGTTAGGAGTTAGGCTTGGAGTTTGTTAGAAGTTAGGCTTGGAGTTTGCTAAGAAGTGACACATGTCATCTCATGATTGGATCTCTTTATCTTAATTTTACATGCATTATAATATATCCTTCCATAATAAGCAAGTAAAAAGTTTGAATTTTTAAACCTTCTAATTTTAGAAGGCCTAAATGCATTATAAAGTAGTATAGATATTTTGTGGAAAACAAAGAAAACAGAGATCGCGTTCAAATTAGTGTTTTTCAATAAAATTCTTTACAAAACACAAAATTCCTATTTCCAACTTTAATAAACAAAACTACAGAACAATTTTTTTTCTTCTGTTTTCACCTATTTTCCTTCAAAATACCCCTAATCCGTTTTCGTCCATTTTTATACGCTTTCATCGGTTTTTATACGTTTCAGGATGTTTTTATAAGTTTTTGTCCGCTTTTGTCCGTTTTCATCCGTTTTTTACGTTTTCGTCCGACTTTTTACGTTTTCTTCCCATTTTTATGTTTTCGTATGTTTTCGTCAGTTTTTTACGTTTTCGTCTGTTTTTTTACGTTTTCGTCTGTTTTTTTACGTTTTCGTCTGTTTTTTACGTTTCGTCTCAAATTTTACTTTTTCATCTTTTTTTTGACCATTTCGTCCATCTTTACGTTTTCGTCATTTTTAAATTTTCGTCCATTTTTCACGTTTTCAACCGTTTTTTTACGTTTTAGGCCGTTTCCTTACGTTTTCGTCCGTAGTTTTACGTCTTAGTCTGTTTCCTTACATTCTCGTCGTAGTCGTGCATTTTTTACGTTACCGTTTGTTTTTATGATTTCGTCCGATTTTTTACATTTTCGTCCGATTTCTACATTTCTGTCCGTTTTTTAAGGTTTTAGTCCATCTTTTTTATGTTTTCATCCATTTTTTATGTTTTGACCGGTTTTTACGTTTTCGACCCTTTTTTCCATCTTCGGTCGTTTTTTTACGTTTTTGTTTGTTCTTTACGTTTTCGTATATTTTTTTACTTTTTCGTCCGTTTTTTTTTGTTTTCGTCCGATTCTTTACGTTTTTGTCTTTTTTTACGTTTTAATCTGTTTTTTTTTTTGCTTTTTCTTCTTTTTTACGTTTTGTGTGACGAAAACGTAAAAAATAGATGAAAACGTAAAAAACAGATAAAAACGTAAAAAAATTTGAAAAAAGAAAAAAACCGGATGAAAACACTATATATACGGCCGAAAATGTAAAAAAACATAAACGAAAGGACGAAAACGTAAAAATATGGATGAAAACTTAAAAAAAATACGGAATCGTAAAAAAACGAACGGAAACGTTAAGAAATAGACGAAAACGTAAAAAACGAGCGAAAACGTAAAAAATCGTACGAAAACGTAAAAAATAGGCGAAAGCATATGAAAATGGACGAAAACGTTAAAAAACTGACGAAAACGTAGAAAAACCGACGAAAACGTAAAAACCGGAACGGACGAAAACATAAAAAAGCGGACGAAAACGTAATAAACAGACGAAAGAGTAAAAAACAGACGAAAACATAAAAAAACGGATGAAAACACAATAATTTAGTGGGTCGACCCGACTCAAACCATCTGACCCATGACCCGTTAGACTCATTTTTAAAACAGGACCTGTATGACGCATGACCCATGACCCAAATCGACCCAACCCGACCCGTTTTTCACTTCTAATAAAACATATAAAAATGTTCAAAAACATATAAAAGCATACAAACTTGATACAAATATGAAAAACGGATAAAAACGTATAAAGCGGATGAAATAGGAAATTTTACTTTATGTCAAATTTAATATTTTTATATCGAATTGTAGTCGCTTGAAGATGTTTTCATATTATTTGATGTTGTATTTTAATTTTTAGTTCTTTAGTTTCTCGTATTAGATTTTTTTTAGTTACTATTTTATAATTTAGTTGTTAGTTTATAATATTTGTTTTTGTGTTTTGAAGATGTTTTTATAATATTACATAGGTGAATCGAGAATTGAGATTGAAAATAACAACACTTAAACATGTTTTCTAATTTTGCAAAATGAAAAACACAAACACATGTTTCTCAAACCAAACGCGTTTTCTAAATTTTTCATTGTTTTATGGAAATAAAACTACCCTATCTTTTTATACAAAACAAGAAATAAAAATGAAAAAAAAAAATGTTTTCCAAATAAACGCCACCTTATCTTCACCAAAAAAACACAAACAAATTTGATCATCAAAAACCAAAAACGTGCCAAGGACCCTATACTCTTCTTTTTTTCCTATGTTAAAATCGCAGAGCCAAAAAAACACACACACACACACAAAACAAATTTTAGTGACACCAATCTTGCCGATCGACAATTACTTCATTATAATCAGCTTTCAGATAAAAAAAAAATTATTAGTTATTTTCTTATAAGAAGTTTGTCATTTTATTTATGGGTTTTATTTAATTGCATGTTCCAACTATTTTCAGAGAGATTTATGGATTACAAAGAAGGTTGAAGTAAGAAAAAGGTTTGATGTACACTCATGTGTATTTGTTATTTTGATTTCCTTTGCATGATTATTTATTTTGTGGTGATAGTATGTGTTTGCGTAATTATTCATTTGAGTTGTTGAAGCCGGAAGAGATGCCGCTGCTGCACCATTTCCGTTGCACCCCTACTGTCGTGTTTTTGATAATAAGGGAGTGACTTTTTTTAGGGTAGGTAAGAAAGTGTTTGTTTTGTACTTGGTAATTATTTATGTTGAATTTATGGTTTATAGTGTCATATTGTTTAAGGGTTTTTGTTGTATTAAAGTTGGTTTTGTTTTGTGATTGTTATAGTTTAGGAATATTTAAGGGTGTTTGGGATTGGTTTCCTGATAATTTTATAATTTATAATGGGGTATTAATTTGTCGAGATAGGTGTATTTCAAATTGCTTCTGCTTATTTGCTTATTCTGGGGTAAATAAGGAGGTATTGAGGCCCACTAATGTGCTTATTTTGATATAAAGGGGTGTTCCTTTGGGCGCATTTTGTGAGCTCTGAAAAATTTATGAGCTCATAACAGGGGGCTTATGGCCTTATCTATTTGAGATTATAAGGTTTTAAAGTACATAAGTTTATAAGGCCAGACAATTGAGCTTACGAACTTATCAAATTTTCAATAAGCTTATAAGCCTGTTAAGAGTAGTTGGAAAGGAACCAAGATCAAATTTTCAATAAGCTTATAAGCTCGTTAAAAGTAGCTGGAAATGAACCAGAACCAGAAACTTTCATTAAAAGTTCTATGAATTAGTTCTTCTAATATTTCTTTGCTACGTTTGCCTGTATGCTAAGTTCTAAAATATCCGTCAATATGAACAAATAAAAAATATTTATGGATGCAATGCCACAGTATCGATAATTTGCAATGTAATGGGTGGCATGGCAACTCTTTAGTCAATTTGTGGAGTCCCAAACCTTGGATCTATAAAACTTAGCTTGTAAACGTGTAGTTGCCTTGGATGGTTCCAAAACAACAATGAGAAACTTTGTTATAGATGCACACAAGTATGCAGAATCTACTTGAATGCACTTAGAAGATTAATTTAAACACAAACGTAACACCAACAGCTTCAATATTATTGATGAATAATACGAGTACTCTCCTAGTACTAGGGTTTACAACCTTGAAGCTTTTCTTAAGACGGCTAGAGTATATGTGTATATTTCTGACCTTAGCTAGGATCTCCTTTTATATACTAAGGAGATTCCTTACGGAGATAACTATGTATTAAATATATCATATCTTCTATTGGTATAGAAGATATGCTGTTACAGACCGTACACGACATTCTTAATATAGAACAGTACAAAATTAACACTATCAGTACTAACTTTTGCATTATCAGTACTAACTAGTTAATACTTTTGTAATACCACTATCAGTACTAACTTCAACACTATAAGTATTAACTCCAAATGTGAATTTCCCAACACGATTGTTCACCAGTGTCAATATGAGCAAATAAAAAATTTCCCCTCTTTAGTCGATTGTACACCTGTCTGAGCCAACGTCATTGGCAGCTATTGTATGTCGTTGTGAACCTTTAACTTGCTTCTGGGAAGGAGTTAATTTGTTTGTCATTGTCAACATTTAGGGTGCTTTTGGAAAAATGTGTGTTACACTAATTTTGCACACAAGATGGTTATGCTAAAGAATGAACAAACCTTTAAAGAAGATGTACATATCTATACTTATAGGAATAAACATGATTTAGTAGATTTTGCGTTTAGAAACAATTATCAAAAAAGGGTACTTATTTTTTTTGTTTATGTTTAAAGTTTCTAAAGTATGAACCTCATAGATTATATTAAACTGCAAGAAATATATGCTTCAACAGATACTGAATCAGAAGTTGGGTGAAGTTTCGGTTGCTGCACTAAATGCCGAATCATACCTTGTCAAAAACAACTGTAAGTCACATATACGGGAGCGAAAAAAAAGTATGTCAATTTATTTGCTTTTGGTATGTAAATTGTAAGAGAATATATACTACTTGTTGGGTTTTAGGTTCCTTGGATTTGATGAGACAAAATAAATAAAAGAATGAAACATCAAGGGCTTAAAGAGAAAGAGATGAAACCTACAAAAAGATGGAATGACTTGCTTGCAAAAGAAGATTTATTATTTAGTCCTTCGTAGTATTTTGTAAACCCTAATCCTCTAGTATATAAAGAGGACATGGGGTGTAGGTTTTAATTATATAAGTCTTCCATAATGTAGTCGACTAAAGGGGTGTGTGTGTCCTAGGCGTGTAGTTCTTTGTAAACGCCTAGGTTAGTGTTAATTTAGTTAACCACCAAGATCAAAGAAGTATTTGATCCCTATTACATTTAGGTAACACGTTATTAATATAATTGAGAGCTTGTTGGATGTGAAAAACCTTGTTCATAACATTGATGTTCTTATTTATTATTCCGCTGCATATTCAATGTTATCGCACTCCAATATCTCTTCCCCTTTTTGTTATCAACAAATAGAGAATGTAAACATTAGAAACTTCCCCTTGAGTGGTGCATGAAAATGATTCTTCAAATCAGTAAGCTCTATGTAATGATCACTTGTGAAGAAAACCAAGTATAACGAATTTGATGAAGAAGTAAAATAACCCAAACTTGTGTCTTATGTCTTGTACTATCCACGTGACTCCAAACTTATACTATCACCATATAAGTAGACCGAAATCTCTTGACAAAATCCTCATCTTCAATGACACTGAGCACTACAATGTAACTCCTTTAAGTGATAGTTAACTAGGTCTTCATCCATCCACCCCTTGACCTATGAAAACTAGATTTTGCAAGTCTTCGTCAACATCCTTTAAGCACGAACAAGTTATCTTAAAAGCATGTACTTTTAAGATATGATAAAACACGTATCCAAGTAATTCCACTTCACCTTCAAATAAGTGATAAATAACCTCCTTCGTAATCAATTCTTCAATAAAACCAAAAACAAGTTTTTTAAAACCTTTAAGAACAAATACCAATCTTCTTGTGTGTGCGAACCAAAATCCCATGTGTGTGTCACCAAAAATCTCAGTACCAAAAACATGTACAGCTTCCCCTCAATTCCAAAACCTCATAAGCAGAAACGAATAACGCAAGAAACACCAGCAGTGGAATTGAGATAACACTAGCAGTGGTTTCGAGAAAACACTAGAAGTGGTTTCGAGAAAACACTAGGAGTGGTTTCAGAAAACACTAGAAGTGGTTTCAGAAAACACTAGAAGTGGTTTCAGAATTGTGGAGTTTGATAGACTCTTTGGATCGTTTAGAGCGCTAGGGTTTGACAATAACAATGATAATAAACATGTACATGAAGCGGAATTAAAACAAGCATCATTATTATCGACACAAGGTTTTTCCACATCTTCCCCAATTATATATTGATCAGAATATAACGTGTTACCTAACTGTAACAGGGATCTAAGCCATCTCAGATCTTAGGGATAACTAGTTCTAGGCGTTTACAATGAACGACGCCCTAGAACACACACACACCTTTTCTAGACTACATTATGGAAGACTTAATTATTAAACCTACACCCCATGTCCTCTTTATATACTAGAGGATTAGGGTTTACAAAATACTACGAAGGACTAAATAATAAATCTTCTTTTGCAAGCAAGTCCTTCCATCTTTTTGTAGGTTTCATCTCTTTCTCTTTAAGCCCTTGATGTTTCATTCTTTTATTTATTTTGTCTCATCAAATCCAAGGAACCTAAAACCCAACACTACTTAAATTATGCTTTTGGTAAGTCAATTTATTTGCTGCAGCTTTTGGTCTTTGGGTTTTCAAAACAAACTTAGTACATGGTAATTGTGGCTTGAGAAATTGGTGACTAATTCGGGGGCAAAAAATTGTGAAGTGAGAAGAACCAATATTGCGCAAGAACTTGATAACTGCTGTCACAAACAGAAACTCAGTTCTAATATCCAACAGGTAATTTGATTGATAATATCAGTTAGAAAAAATTGAAACTAAACTTTAAAAAAAAAAGGGTTGAACTATTAGTTTTTTGGCATTCTGTCAAAAATGGAAGCATTCTAGATAGACTTTAGAATTGGGACACTTTTTCTCATTGAAGTAGTAAGGTTAAGACATCAGCTTATAATTTACAATTGAGAAAACAATGACATAATAAGTGGTCAATGATTTTGACTTTTGGCAGAAAATAAATAGGTCTCTATTCATTAACGTTTGACCCACTTAAGCCGTTTATTAAATAGGTCGAGCTGGAGTTAAGAAATTATAAGGTGTTTGGGATTTCATATTTTCAGCTTTTGCTTATGTCTTTAAAAAAGAATCTCATTTTTCATAATATAAGCAAGTTAACTGCACCCGAAATACTTCAAAAGTGAGTTTTCATTATTAAAATACGATAAACCAATAAGCCCTTAAAATATGCTATTGCAATTCCCAAACAACCTTTTAATCTCATTTTGTTGTTTCTATGATCTTTCATTCACCCGAAAAATGTTTTATGAGAATTTTGCAGATATATTTTACAGGTTCATTTGCAGCAGTGTAGCAGCTGAAGATGAAATTAAAAATCACTAAATGCATACCTGGTGTCAAGATGGCCAGGGCTTTTGGGCGCATAAGTGGCTATTTTTAGCACATCCCCCGCTAATCTATTTTGAGACTGGAATACACATTGTGCAAAGGGTGCCAACAAGGGAAACAATCTAAACGAAAGTTTTCTTTGTAGTACCAGGGACACCATGGGAATGAACTGTGTATAACTGTGTATAACTCTTTTGTTGACCTGTATGACTATAAGGTGATAAGCCTGGATCGAGATATGGGTTGTTGGATATAAATTGTAGGTTAATAGGCAGTTTTGAGTATTTGAATATAGCTAAATCTCTTAAAGCTTATATGTTACACCCGTATCCTGTCAAGGTATTATTAAATGTTAGTATTGATCCTTTATGTTATGTTAGTATTTCAATATTACCTATTGGTTTCAACCAAGAAGATAGAATTAGGAACTTTAGTGGCTAATATATAAGAATCTTGGAATAGGGGGACTAAAGTTGTCATTTTAGTTAAGTGAATTAAATAAATAAGAAAAATAGTCTTACTAGAAGACTTATCCAGATTTTTAGAAGAAAACCTTTAGGTGAAGAAAGGGTTTGGGAGGAAGAAGAAAAAGACATCAAGAACCTTCAATTGAGCCTATTTTGGACTAGTTAGGAGATCCTTAATTTCATATCTCCAAACCAAGTAAGCATCTTCCTCAATCTTTATGATAAGGGTTTTGAATTTAGAAGTTTAAGGTAGTAATAGAAGATGTCTAATTCATTGAAATTGTTAATTATAGTCTCTAATTAAGATTAATTATTTTAAGAAGCTTAAGGGAGTTATGGGTCTACTTGGTAGAATACCTATTGAGCAATTTGAGGTAAGTATAGTGGGTTATTGTTGTATTATGTTAAATTAGGAATTATTGGTTGTTGTTATAGCTTGTAATAGTAGCTTGGATCTACAACTTTTATATTGCCAAGTAGTGTAAATACTAATTTAAAGGTATGTACTTATGTTATAGATGCTCCATGAATCCCCTCTTGTTGTTAAAGTTTCATTTGCACATAACTCATTTACTTACTAAGCATTCGCTTATGTTATAGTTGATGATGTTATGTAGGTCCTAGCAAGGAGGATAAGGGTAAGAAACAAGTGTAGAATGGACTATGCTTCAGCTCCTAGTTGTACTAGTCTTTTGGAACCAAGGTGTTGAAGTTGGAAGCCCCGAAGAGTCAAGTTACGTTTTGGTATATTTTTTTCTTGTCATATGGTCTTTCTTTCACTATTGGTTGTAATTACGTTTTTATGTTGTCTAAAAGGTTAAATCAATAGTGTCAAACCTTTGTAGTTATGGGTCAAATTATTAGTAAATGATGTTTGGCGCAATGTCAATTGCTTTGTTTCAAATGTTAAGTGTCAAAATATTTAATGGTAATAGTTCTTATAAATGTTGTGGAGATTACATATGGTCATGATAGTATTCTTGAAGTGGAGTGTTGAAAAGTTTGGTCCAAGTGCAGGAAATCTGCACTATTTGTGCAGGTCTGGGCTATAGACGGCGTCACCAATTGGGTGATCCCGTCTGGTTAAAATAGTTCTGAGCCGTCAGGTTAATTCTGGTTTCTGACGGCGTCCCAGGTAAAGAGTGACGGCATCACATTTTGAGCTGACGTCGTCGGGTTATAAAACCCCTGAGCCGTCAGGCTTAAATGTTGATTCATGATCTGACATCCCATTAAGTGCGGACGACGTCACATAATGTGAGTTATGGCGTCTGCCCATTATGATGAAATATTTAGTACGTTTTTACAATCCAACAAAAAAGAAACCTTTCAAGTCTTCCTTCCTTCACGGTTTAAGTCCTGATTGTTTAGTCAAAATGTCATGAAAGTCATTTTAGTTTACGTCATTTAAAAAGTTTTAAAATTTTCGTTTTGGGGCGTAACAACTTGGTATCAGAGCCTTGGTCTAAGAGATTTAGGATCTTTAATTTAGAAATTTCCTAGACTTAGGCCATGTGAAATGTGTTAGTAATAGTTGTGCTACGTGTACACTTCCTTGATGATTTTAAGAAGCACATATGTTACATGTTTTTATAACTATGCTTAGCCACCGTGGTTATAAGAAGATGGCACATATATGTTACCTAAGATCGTTAAGGCTTTGTACAAGTGGTGGTTTAGGGTGAAATATGCAAGGGCAATATGATTACTTCGTAAGTTATAGGTGATTATGCTTAACCGAATGCTTGTTTAAATTTCAGTAAAGAAGAAATGGACACTCTCCACCAAAAGGAAGCCGTAAAGGCTACTACCTCTAAGTGTGTCGAATCTTCGGCAAGTGGTCCAACCAAAAATGATATTATTCCGGAGAGTTCCTCTTCCTCTAGTTCGGAGGGCCCTAATTTAGAAGGATTCACGGAAGAGCAAGTAAAGGCTTTAGATGTTTTAATGAGAAAAAGGATAGGTAAGGCACTAAAGAGATCCATGCCGTATTTTGTTAAAGAGACCACCCTCAATATCCAAGAAGCAATGCAAAGAGAGTTCGTGGAACTCAAAAGAGAAGAGGGTCATGGTAGGATTGCTAGAAATGATAAATCATCTTACCGTGACTTCACGGCATGTGACGTGCCTAAGTTCACGGGGACCCTTGACCCTATAGATTGTAATAGATGGCTTATCACCGTCGAAGGTGCTTTTTGCACGAGCGGGTACGAGGAGGCAAAGAAGGTTGTATACGTGTCACACCCCCAAATTTCCTGTTTTGCACTGGAATGGAATTCCTGAGGGTTGACTGTCATAGCATCACAATCACAGTTATATTGAAAGACCTAAAGTGTCGTTTGAAAAATACATCGTTTGATTTAATAAAATAATCAGAGTTTACAAAGTATAGGTCCCAAATGAAAATCAACTTGTGCGGAAATAAGTTTGTTACAATTCAAACGATGTTTTAAAGTGCATAAATCCCATGAGAGACGCGTCGTCACCACGACTCTATGATAAGTCCGCATGCATGCTATGAAGTGAATGCCTTAGATACCTGAGATAAAACATGCTAAAAACAGTCCACACAAAGGTTGAGTGAAATCCATAGGTTTAGTTAATTCGTTTGAACACAATATTCGTAGTGTGAGTTAAATTGATTCACACTCATCGTTGAAAACAAAACAGCATTTATTTCACTAAGTTCATGACAACCAAAGCATAAACCTCGTACCGATAGAAATTGGTAAAATTGTTTCATCGCAGCCCTAATATGGTAAACTTGCCAATTTACCTTAATGATTCAAATATAGTGCGTTCGATTTCCCCTAGCTGGGTCAATGAGAACGGGAGTGTTAATTCCAATAGGCCTATTCACAATATTCGCGCTCACTCGCAAGTGACTAATGGTGCATGATGTAGGGACTTCAAACATGGCAATTGATTACTTAGTGAAAATAAAACATTTGGATATAGCATATAGTTCAAAGCATTTGTGTTCGATTAAAAATAATTGAGCATGTATCTCCCCCAAGAGTTTGTAAAACAAATAAGTAATAGAAAGTGGGGCTATGAACTCACTTGGTACAATGATGCGATGACAAAAGTGTGTACAATGAAATGATGCGCAATCTCTAACTGCGACCTATTATGAATGATATGATATATAATAAGTCATGATGTAATGTCATGCATGCAATTCGTACGATATCTATACCACTTGTGAATTTTTGAAAATAATCCTTTTCGTCGAAAAAAATAACCTTTTAACGTCTTGACCATTTTTAAATTATCCTACATGTATTTATGTTGAAATGATATCCGACGATAATCATTTAGTGATTTATTAAGAGATTATAACTTTTCGTCGTAAAATAATATCGTTGAAATTTCCATGTAAGTGACTAAAACGGCCTCTAAAAGCTAGTCGTAAAATGGTGTACGTCGAGTGTTAGAAAACGAACTCAACGGTTTTGGGAAGCTTGTATCATTATCTCAAAGTTTTAGCATTTAAGTTTTCATCCTAGAGGTCTCGATCATAGAGAAAAATATAGGTAAAATATGGTACTTGTAGCCAAAATATAGTTTAAGGGTGGTTTTCGGCAAAGTTTGAGCGACTATATTTCATTTATTACAACTCCGCTAGACAAACGGTCGGACATTTTGAAAAATATGCTTGGCGATCTTACTTTTACTAGAAGACATCACTTTATAAAAAGTACTACATCAATGTTAGAAACGACCTTCAACATGGTCACTTGTTTTGCCGTAATACTTGTCTATTAGAAATAATATAGTTTTTCTTATATAATAAAGTTACGGCAACTTGTTTAAAATGTGAATAACTTAATCGTTATAAGTCCGTTTTTTACGTGTTATATATCCTCGGAATCGTGATAATATATACTAATATATTTTTGATAAGTCGACACCTTTTATAACGCTTAAGACTCATTTTTGACTCGTAAAAAGTCGAGATTACATGCTGAATTTTCTGAAACAATTATTTTTCGTCGTCAAACTTGAAAAATTCATATCTTCTTCGTTATAGCTCCGTTTTAACCCGTTCAAGCGGCCACGTTTTCGTTTTAAAGTATATTTTCTAAATATCTAGGCCAAAAATTTTTATATACTGTCGAAAATTCCAGATTTCGAAAATAAGGACAGACCCTTTTCAAAACTTGTCGAAATGAGTTTTTCTCGCGCCAAACCTATTCCAACCCATTCAAAACAACTCCGAAGCTATTCTAATCCTACCATACACCTTCTTAGGGTGTCATGGGTTCCTAGACATCACCAAGAGTGATATATTACAAGGAATAATTATAGGATGACATATTTATATATAACTCTTAAAAACAATGTAAAAGTGGTACAAACATCATATGACTTGCATATTTTCTCAAATAAAATGAAATGACCATAACAATGAATATGAAATATTATGATGAATATGAATGCTTACTAGTAACTTGATGAGGTTTATGAGAACAAAGGATTTTTCTTAATCACCCAAGGTTTATATTGCAAAACCTTAAACAAGAGTGATACTAGAGTATATAAAACTTGATTAGAGGAAAAAATATGGTCTCCTTCTTGGTCCCCTTGGTTGCCGGTTCTAGAGAGAAAAGAGGAAGAAAAATGATTTTTGATCTTTTTACTTGTGACTAAATGAAGTGAATGTGTTTGGTTAATTAGTATAATACAATATACTTGAGTAGATATTTGCAAGACAAATGATTCACCCTCCCTTTGTCGACAAGGGAGGTATTAGTCATTGATAATACACATTTTTTATTTATTTATTGTATGAGTATAAATAAATGTAAGTTAATTGAAGTTAAGTGGTAACTTGTATAAACATTTGAGTATTTAGGGTAGCGTTGGCTAGAAATAAATTTTAACGGGTCAAGGTAAAATATATTGAGATCATAAAATTTATAAAAATACATTTCTTGCAAAAATTGAGTGAAATAATAACTATCGTGTAGAAATTAAGAAAACCGTCGTAATTATATAAATATACAATTTATATACAAAATAAATTTAAAACACTGGGTAAACTCATAATATTATTTTTATAAACTTAATATGAGTATAAAAATATATCGGGATAATTTTTGGAAGTATCGGATCAATTGTTCAAAATAATTAATTACGCGATAGCGTTTATTTAATATGAAAATTACGCGTTTAACGTAAAATGCAAAACCATGCATGAACTAATATGATGACAATGATGCTAATGAAATGTAGACTAAACCTAGTCTATATGAAATGTCCTTGATGATATGATTATGAATTCACAGCTAAACCATTAAGGTTACGCGAATTTGATACTCGTAAACCTAGCTTACGATAAACGATGAATAATGAGATTGAAAAATGACCTGAAAGTACGAGTTGTCACATTCGCCCATCCAAAAAGGAATTCAGTCCCTGAATTCAGTTCGCGTTAGTTTATCGAATTTTTCAGTTTGTGATGAATATCGAGGAAAGAAGATATGAGGATGTGTCGTTATGGTTATCGATGATTGAGAGTGTATAAAACATCATAGTAAAGAAATTATTGGGTGAATCTCCCATGAGTAACACTTTGACTTGGAATATGTGAAAATTTTGCTGGCACTAAGATTTATAAATAACTGCTCCCAACATAACATGATCCCTCCAGAATTAGACATAGTTAGCTAGGCTATGTATAATTAAGGAACGATAATGTGACGTTCGGTTTAGTTGTTATAACTCTCAATGTTTACAAAGATTTAAACCGTGTCGTTAAAATGGTCGCTAAAGTAAAAAGAATTAAAATTCTCGTAAATGATATCGAATATAAAGGAAATAAAGTACGATAGATGAGAATATTTTACAACGAGTGGTTTATCAAACAGTAATACATCTTAAGTTATAAAGATCCAGATACGATGGAAGACATAAACTTAGTACGACATAGTACATAAGGAAAAATAAGACTGTTAGTTTCCGAACTTCTTCAGTCTTCCGCGTTGTTGAAATCCTTTTGAGCTTCTCCTCCTTCTAACATGTATGCTTTTCCAAGAGCACCTTCAACTTGTTGACCTTGGTTTTGAGGACATTGATTCCGATAGTGTCCTTGCTCTCCACATCCGAAACATGTGACTATGGCTTTACCTCTACAATCCCTGGCTAGGTGTCCCGATTTTTGGCATTTGTGGCACTTGGCAGGGCAAGGACCCGAGTGATGAAACTTACATCGATTACATAGTGGGTGTGTTCCAGCATAACATCTGCCTTCTATTGGTGCAGCGACATAAACCATTGCAGCTTCTTGCCTTCTATTCTGTTGTTGATGATGGTTAGTGTTACGGTTTTGGTTGTTGTTGTTATAACCTCCTTGGTCGTTTTCCCATTTCCTTTTGTTGTTGTTGATTTGGTTATCGTCGTTGTTGTTGTTGTTGTTGTTGTTGTTGTTGTTGTTGTTGTTGTTTCGGTTGGTGTTGGTGATGTTGCCTCTCTTTACTACTTGTGCCATGAGCTTTTGAGACACTCGAATAGATTCCTCAATCGTTTGCGGATCAAAAGAAATCACGTCTCCTTGAATAATATGAGGAAGTCCCCCAATGAAAGCCTCCAGTAGCTTCTCGTTATCAGAAACCATAGATGGGCATAACACGGCCAATTCTTGAAATCTTCGAATGTAAGTATCAATGTCATACCCAACAGTTACTAGTTCGTAAAATTCGGTCTCCAACTTTTTCACTTCCGTACGCGGACAATACTTCTTCGTTACCAAACCTTTGAATTGCTCCCAAGTGAGCTTGAAAGCATTTTCCATCCCCATCGGCTGAGCATATGAATTCCACCACGACATTGCCCCATCCAGTAGTGTACTTGTAGCAAACTTAACCTTGCTATCCTCCGGGCAATTACATAACAAAAATACGGACTCCATTTTCTCGAACCATCGGACCATGGCAGTGGCCCCTTCAGTGCCCTTGAACTTAGTGGGATCTCCACTTTTAAAATCCTTATACGAACAACTTCTAACCCCGGACCCTCCTGCAATACCTGCAGCAGCAGCAAGCCTAGCGGCTTCAGCTTCTCTCGCAATTCTAGTAGCTTCAGCCGCAGCTGCGGCGGCATTAGCAAGCTGGCAACTTCAAGATTAGCTGCAGCCTCAGCGGCAGTAGCGAGTCTAGCGGCTTCAGCAGTGGCTGCAGCCTCGGCAGCATTGGCAAGTCTAGTGGCTTCGGCAGTAGCCGCAGCCTCAGCAGCAGCCGCCACTGTTGCCCTCTCAGTCCTTAATGCATTGGCTATACTATCCCTCACAAACTTTTGCATAGCCGCTTGTGTCAATTTAGGTGTAGCTTTCTTTGGCGCCATTACTCTTCAAAATAAGAGGAAGGGTGAGACGTAGCAAAGTCCTATGTTAATAATAAACGCTCTAAAGAGATGTGATATGAGGTGATAAGTTTGAGGTTATTTTTCAAAAATGAATGACGAATTCCTAGGAGATGGGTTATGAGATGTCGTAAGCACTTCAAATGTATGATGGTTTAGTGACTTAATATATGAATAACGTGTAACTCGACATGTTAGTGGTGAACAGAGGAGTGAGAGTGATTTTGCCGTACTTAAAGGTTTACCTCGGCATTCGACGTTATCGGTGATGAATCAGCTGATATTAAAATTGTGATAGGGAATGATAAGACATTCTACACATTGGAATCTAAAGAAAAGATAATGGAATGGGTATTTGAAGGCATCCATGTGACAATCGATTTGAAATGAAAGTAAATAACTCGCAAAATGTACGTATAAACCACATGTAAAGTGAATATGCACTTATGATGAAATGATGAGATGCTATGATGATGTAGTTATAGTCTAGGGTCAATGATGCAACCTAGTTCTCTATAACCGAAGCTCTGATGCCAATCTGTCACACCCCCAAATTTCCTGTTTTGCAGCGGAATGGAATTCCTGAGGGTTGACTGTCATAGCATCACAATCACAGTTATATTGAACGACCTAAAGTGTCGTTTGAAAAATACATCGTTTGATTTAATAAAATAATCAGAGTTTACAAAGAATAGGTCCCAAATGAAAATCAACTTGTGCGGAAATAAGTTTGTTACAATTCAAACGATGTTTTAAAGTGCATAAATCCCATGAGAGACGTGTCGTCACCACGACTCTATGATCAGTCCGCATGCATGCAATGAAGTGAATGCCTTAGATACCTGAGATAAAACATGCTAAAAACAGTCAACACAAAGGTTGAGTGAAATCCATAGGTTTAGTTAATTCGTTTGAACACAATATTCGTAGTGCGAGTTAAATTGATTCACACTCATCGTTGAAAACAAAACAGCATTTATTTCACTAAGTTCATGACAACCAAAGCGTAAACCTCGTACCAATAGAAATTGGTAAAATCGTTTCATCGCAGCACTAATATGGTAAACTTGCCAATTTACCTTAATGATTCAAATATAGTGCGTTCGATTTCCCCTAGCTGGGTCAATGAGAACGGGAGTGTTAATTCCAATAGGCCTATTCACAATATTCGCGCTCACTCGCAAGTGACTAATGGTGCATGATGTAGGGACTTCAAACATGGCAATTGATTACTTAGTGACAATAAAACATTTGGATATAGCATATAGTTCAAAGCATTTGTGTTCGATTAAAAATAGTTGAGCATGTATCTCCCCCAAGAGTTTGTAAAACAAATAAGTAATAGAAAGTGGGGCTATGAACTCACTTGGTACAATGATGCGATGACAAAAGTGTGTATACTGAAATGATGCGCAATCTCTAACTGCGACCTATTATGAATGATATGATATATAATAAGTCATGATGTAATGTCATGCATGCAATTCGTACGATATCTATACTACTTGTGAATTTTTGAAAATAATCCTTTTCGTCGAAAAAAATAACCTTTTAACGTCTTGACCATTTTTAAATTATCCTACATGTATTTATGTTGAAATGATATCCGAAGATAATCATTTAGTGATTTATTAAGAGATTATAACTTTTCGTCGTAAAATAATATCGTTGAAATTTCCATGTAAGTGACTAAAACGGCCTCTAAAAGCTAGTCGTAAAATGGTGTACGTCGAGTGTTAGGAAACGAACTCAATGGTTTTAGGAAGCTTGTATCATTATCTCAAAGTTTTAGCATTTAAGTTTTCATCCTAGAGGTCTCGATCATAGAGAAAAATATAGGTAAAGTATGGTACTTGTAGCCAAAATATAGTTTAAGGGTGGTTTTCGGCAAAGTTTGAGCGACTATATTTCATTTATTACAACTCCGCTAGACAAACGGTCGGACATTTTGAAAAATATGCTTGGCGATCTTACTTTTACTAGAAGACATCACTTTATAAAAAGTACTACATCAATGTTAGAAACGACCTTCAACATGGTCACTTGTTTTGCCGTAATACTTGTCTATTAGAAATAATATAGTTTTTCTTATATAATAAAGTTACGGCAACTTGTTTAAAATGTGAATAACTTAATCGTTATAAGTCCGTTTTCTACGTGTTATATATCCTCGGAATCGTGATAGTATATACTAATATATTTTTGATAAGTCGACACTTTTTATAACGCTTAAGACTCATTTTTGTCTCGTAAAAAGTCGAGATTACATGCTGAATTTTCTGAAACAATTATTTTTCGTCGTCAAACTTGAAAAATTCATATCTTCTTCGTTATAGCTCCGTTTTAATCCGTTCAAGCGGCCACGTTTTCGTTTTAAAGTGTATTTTCTAAATATCTAGGCCAAAAATTTTTATCTACTGTCGAAAATTCCAGATTTCGAAAATAAGGACAGACCCTTTTCAAAACTTGTCGAAATGAGTTTTTCTCGCGCCAAACCTATTCCAACCCATTCAAGACTACTCCGAAGCTATTCTAATCCTACCATACACCTTCTTAGGGTGTCATGGGTTCCTAGACATCACCAAGAGTGATATATTACAAGGAATAATTATAGGATGACATATTTATATATAACTCTTAAAAACAATGTAAAAGTGGTACAAACATCATATGACTTGCATGTTTTCTCAAATAAAATGAAATGCCCATAACAATGAATATGAAATATTATGATGAATATGAATGCTTACTAGGAACTTGATGAGGTTTATGAGAACAAAGGATTTTTCTTAATCACCCAAGGTTTATATTGTAAAACCTTAAACAAGAGTGATACTAGAGTATATAAAACTTGATTAGAGGAAAAAATATGGTCTCCTTCTTGGTCCCCTTGGTTGCCGGTTCTAGAGAGAAAAGAGGAAGAAAAATGATTTTTGATCTTTTTACTTGTGACTAAATGAAGTGAATGTGTTTGGTTAATTAGTATAATACAATATACTTGAGTAGATATTTTACAAACACTAATGACTCACCCTCCCTTTGTCGACAAGGGAGGTATAGTCATTGATAATACACATTTTTATTTATTTATTGTATAAGTACAATTAATTGTAAGTTAATTGAAGATAAGTGATCACTTGTAGACACATTTGAGTATATAGGGTAGCGTTGGATAAAAATAATTTTTAACGGGTCAAGATAAAATATATTGAGATCATAAAATTTATAAAAATACATTTCTTGCAAAAATTGAGTGAAATAATAACTATCGTGTAGAAATTAAGAAAACCGTCGTAATTATATAAATATACAATTTATATACAAAATAAATTTAAAACACTGGGTAAACTCATAATATTATTTTTATAAACTTAATATGAGTATAAAAATATATCGGGATAATTTTTGGAAGTATCGGATCAATTGTTCAAAATAATTAATTACGCGATAGCGTTTATTTAATATGAAAATTACGCGTTTAACGTAAAATGCAAAACCATGCATGAACTAATATGATGACAATGATGCTAATGAAATGTAGACTAAACCTAGTCTATATGAAATGTCCTTGATGATATGATTATGAATTCGCAGCTAAACCATTAAGTATACGCGAATTTGATACTCGTAAACCTAGCTTACGATAAACGATGAATAATGCGATTGAAAAATGACCTGAAAGTACGAGTTGTCACAATACGCTATCAATTTCCTTCATGATAGTGCTAGAACTTGGTGGGAAGGGAAAGTGTGTGAGAAAGGGGAGACTTGGTCAGACTTGTGTTCGTGGAAAGAGTTTAAGTAATTATTTACTTCGGAGTATGCACCGGCGGAAGAGATTGACAAGATTCGTGAGGAATTTCAGACCCTTGTACAAACCAACGAGACGGTGAATGAGTTATGGAAGAAATTTAACGACATGGTTCTCTATTGCTCTGAGTACCATAATAACGAAAATTCAAAGTAGATAGGTTCCAAAGAATGCTTAAGGATGAAATCCGTGAAGTAACCTCACCATTTAAGTGTAGTACCTTGGAAGATCTTCTAAGTCGGGCTCGTGTAAGAGAAGCGGACTTGATGAGAAAGATGAGTAAAGAAGATAAGGATGTTAAGAGAAAGCAAGTGTTTGGGGATAGAGAAGGTAAAAAGCCAAGGTTTGATTTTGCTAGAAAGACCGGAGGGAATCAAGGCAAGACACAATGTAAAAAGTGTCATAAGCTTCATTATGGTGAATGTAGACTTAACATGCCAGAATGTCCGAAGCCAATGGTTATATGTTATGGGTGTAATCAAGTTGGACACAAATTGAATGAATGTCCAAGTCGAAAAACAAATGATGCTAAGATTGTGAAGATGGCCAAGGAAGAAAAAGTTGAAATCCCAAAACCTAAGGCGCGAGTTTACCAAATGGGAGTGGAGGAAGCGAAGTCGGGACCCTATGTCATTACAGGTATACTTCTTGTTAATTCCATTCCTACTTGAGTCCTCTATGACTCGGGAGCTAGCGTATCCTTTGTGTCTTTAAGGCTTAGCAAGCAATTAACCTTTCCACTATCTAAACTCTCCAAACCTCTTGAAGTCGAAATAGCCGATAGTAAAGTGGTAGTTGTTGTTAATGTGTTTCATGGTATAGAGTTGGAAATAGATAATAGTATTTTTAAGATCGACTTAATCCCTATTGTGCTTGGAGAATTTGATGTCATTATAGGTATGGATTGGCTTAGTGATACGCGCACAACGCACGTTCGGGGTCAAAGGAACTTCCTTTTCGTCGAGCAAGTTTTTCAACACCCTAGGTAGTGAACCTAATTGTTGTAGTATAGTATTAGGGTAAGCCACGGGTATTGATATCGTTCTCTAGGCGAATAGGAATGCTAGTGAGAAGTTACTACGCTAAGGTTGGGGTTGAGGAAGATTGTTTTTTTTTTAGGAAATTGAAAGTTACGAATCTCAGGGTTTGGATTTGGGGGTTGGTATTGCTACCGATTACTCTACTTATCTAATTATCTATTCCTAAGGTGAGTGTAGTCTATTTCTATTGTTGTGTTATGATGATTAAAAATGTGTTTACTTAGATGTTATTACTCCATAGTTATCTCCTATTGATGGTTGAATTGTCACGTCCTTATTCTTAACGCGTTGTGTTTCTAAGGTCGTAGGGTATGCGTTTATCCCTAACTATTTGAAGCTACCAAAGGTTAATGACTACGAAATCTCTAGGATGCATAAACTTAACACTAAGGTTATCTTTGGATACCTAGCCTAAAATTCCACTAGTAACTATAAGCTAAGGTTCAACAAAGACTAATCAAGCATTAATAACACAACAAATGACCTATCGCAATACTAGGTCAATCACAATTAAAATAAGAGACAATCAATCAATATTCAATAACTAGGTTTCATATTATCTAAGCAAACACACAAGTAAATTAGCCGGACATGGGGTACTTGCAAGCATACACACAAACAATTGAAGACATGATTGAATCAATGAAGTAAAATACTTATCTTGTTGTAAAATAGGGTATGGAACCCTAAGATACTGCCCAAGACAGCCTTGGTTCGGATTAGGTTTTTACTCCACAAAACTACCTCTCTAAAACTGAAAAATTCGGATTCTATATATAGTGTTACAAAATGCGACGGTGTCACTCTTTAATTGTGACGCCGTCGGGTAGCCGCCATTAGGGTTTCATATTGGCCACGTCAACTCTGTGACGACGTCACCTTATGCTCGTGACGCCATCGGCTTTAATCTCTGACGCCGTCTGGATCCAAATCTAGGCCGTCTGAGTTGCGACGCCCTACTCTTTTAAACCTGATGCCGTCACTTGTAAATTAGCAATTTGGCTACTGAGTCGTCTCAAGATGTGTCGTGACGGCGTCACAAATAAGCCCTGACACCGTCCCCATTCAATTCCAGTAACTTGAGTGTCTCAATTCTTGACTTTGGCCATTTTCTTCGTATATTCACGCCTTTTCGTCCGAATAAGTGTCATTCCAGCAATTTGCCTTCAAGAGACTTAAAAAGTGAAAATGAACGAAATTAAGTAATAACGGATACAAAAGTGATCAATTAAGGGCTTAAATGACCCCTAAAAAAGGTACCTTTTAAATCCCTATCACTTAGTAACCACAATGCCGCTGTTTTATGTAATCAAAGGATGGTACGAGTTGTTAATCCTAATGGTCGGAAAATAGTTATTTATGGAGATAAGAGGAAGGGAGAATTTAAGTTATGCTCAGTAATGAAGGCTAGGAGATACTTGTCACGGGATTTTTGTGCGTTTTTGGCTCATGTGGTAGATACAAGCATTAAGAAGACAAGTATTGATAATGTTCCAATTGTTAATGAATTTCGAGATGTTTTTCCGGAAGAATTACCGGGTGTTCCACCCGAAAGACAAGTCGAATTTCGCATTGACCTCATTCCGGGTGCTAAACCTATAGCAAAAACTCCTTACCGTTTAGCCCATTCCGAAATGAAATAATTGATGAGCCAACTCCAAGAATTGTTAGATAAGGGTTTTATTCGTCCAAGTAGCTCGCCATGGGGAGCACCGATTTTGTTCGTTAAAAAGAAGGACGGTAGCATGCGTATGTGCATTGACTATCGTGAATTGAATAAAGTGACAGTGAAGAATGTATACCGTTTGCCAAGAATCGATGATCTTTTTGACCAACTTCAAGGCGCTAAATGGTTTTCCAAGATCGATCTACATTCGGGTTATCATCAACTGAAGGTTCGAGAAGAATACATTACTAAGACATCTTTTAGGACCCGATATGGACATTGCAAATTTACGGTTATGACTTTTGGACTTACGAATGCACTTGCAGTTTTTAAGGACCTAATGAATCGGGTGTGTAGGTCGATGTTGGATAAGTATGTAATTGTATTTATTGAGGATATTCTCATTTATTCGAAGAACAAGGAAGAACATGCGGTTCATTTGCGAGAGATTCTTGAAACTTTAAGAAAAGAAAAATTGTATGAAATTTTTTTGAAATGTTAATTTTGGTTACAAGAGGTTCAATTTCTTGGTCATGTTGTTAATCCGGAGGGCATTAAGGTTGACCCATCAAAGATAGATGCGGTGATGAATTGGAAAGCTCCAAGAAATGTGGGAGAGATACGAAGTTTCCTAGGTTTGGAAGGGTATTATCGGAGATTTATACAAGAATTTTCTAAGATTGCATCCTTACTAACTAGACTTACCAAGAAGAATGTACCTTTTGAATGGGGGAAGGACCAAGATGATGCTTTTTCTACTTTACGGAGGAAGTTATATGAAGCATCGATTTTAGTTTTGCCAGAAGGAACAGAAGATATGGTTGTATACAGAGATGCATCGTATTCCGGTCTTGGTTGTGTTCTTATGCAAAGAGGCAAGGTAATTGCCTATGCCTCAAGACAGTTGAAGAAGCATGAGAAGGACTACCCGACTCATGATTTGGAATTTGCAGCGGTGGTTTTTGCACTAAAAATATGGAGGCATTATCTTTATGGCATCGAATTCGTGATTTACACCGATCATCGAAGTCTTCAATATTTCCTCGACAAAAAGGATCCGAATATGAGGCAACGAAGATGGCTAGACTTATTAAAGGACTACAATTGTGAGATTCGATACCATCCGGGAAAAGCAAATGTCGTAGCCGATGCATTAAGTCGTAAGGACCAAGGTGAAGTTACTAAAATACATTTCTTGCAAATGATAATTACAACCGACTTTTTTGACAAGGTTAAGTTAGCTCAAAAGGATGATTTGAAAAAAGAAAATGGGGAAGGAGAGCGTATCACTTTCCATGTCCCTCATTTTGAAGAAGATAGTCGCGGACTTAAAACACGGTATAGGAGAATCTATATACCTTACCGTAGTGATGTTAAGATGTTACTCTTAGATGAAGCACATAAGTCACAATATTCTATTCACCCGGGGGCTAATAAGATGTATCATGACTTGAGGAAAGATTATTGGTGGCCAGGTATAAAAAGAGATTGTGTGAAATATGTTGAAAAATGTCTAACTTGTTTGAAATTTAAAGCTGAGCACCAAAAACCGTATGGTAAGGTACAACCATTAGAAGTACCGGTTTGGAAATGGGAAAAAATTATGATGGATTTCGTTACAAAGTTACCACGAACAAACAAAAAGCACGACGCAATTTGGGTAATAGTAGACCATTTGACAAAGAGCACCCATTTTATTCCAATTAGAGAAAATATGCCCATTCACAAGTTAGCAAAGATTTATGTTAAAGAAATAGTTGCACGCCATGGGGTACCCATTTCTATAATCTCCGATAGAGATGGGTGATTTACTTCGGCATTTTGGCGAAGTTTTCAATAAGAACTAGGTACAAGATTACATACGAGTACGGCTTTTCACTCGCAAACCGATGGGCAAAGTGAAAGAACGATCCAAACCCTTGAAGATATGTTAAGGGTTTGTGTAATTAACTTTGGGGGAGATTGGGATGATCATCTACCTTTAGTTGAATTTGCCTATAACAATAGTTATCATGCTAGTATAGAAATGCCACCTTATGAAATGATTTATGGTAGAAAATGTAGAACTCCGGTATATTGGGATGAAGTAGGGAAAAGGGAGTTAGCTAGTACGGATGTAATTCTAGCAACAACTGAGAAAATCAAGACGATTCGAGAAAGACTTAAAGCGGCCCAAGATAGATGAAAAAGTTATGCCGACAATAGAAGAAGACCAATCGAATTTGAAATAGGAGACTTTGTCATGCTTAAGGTTTCCTCATGGAAAGGCGTTCTTAGGTTCAAGCATAAAGGAATGTTGAGACCAAGATTCATTGGACCCTTCAAGATTATAGAAAGTATTAGAGAAGTAGCTTATGTATTGGATCTCCCCGATGAAGTGAAAGGAGTTCACAATACCTTCCATGTATCTTACCTAAGGAAATGTTTAGCGGATGAAGCTAGTGTAATTACGTTGGATGACGTAGAAGTAGATTCGAAGCTAACATCGCAAGAAGAACCGGAGGCAATACTTGGGAGAAAGACAAGACAACTAAGAAATAAAGAGATTCCATTGGTTAAAGTACAATGGAGGCATCAGAAGGGTACAACTATTAGATGGGAACCGGAAGAAAGAATGAAGGACAAGTATCCTCAACTTTTTCAAGCATGATTTCGGGGGACGAAATCAAATTTTAGGAGGGGTGAATTGTTACACATGTATCCCGTCAAGGTATTATTAAATGTTAGTAGTGATCCCTTATGTTATGTTAGTGTTTCAATATTACCTAAAGGTTTCAACCAAGAAGATAGAATTAGGAACTTTAGTGGCTAATATATAAGAATCTTGGAATAGGGGGACTAAAGTTGTCATTTGAGTTAAGTGAATTAAATAAATAAGAAAAATAGTCTTACAGAAGACTTATCCAGATTTTTAGAAGAAAACCTGTAGGTGAAGAAAGGGTTTGGGAGGAAGAAGGAAAAGACATCAAGAACCTTCAATTGAGCCTATTTTGGACTAGTTGTGGTGATTATCAAGATTAGGAGATCCTTAATTTCATATCTCCTAACCAAGTAAGCATCTTCATCAATCTTTATGATAAGGGTTTTGAATTTAGAAGTTTAAGGTAGTAATAGAAGATGTCTAATTCATTGAAATTGTTAATTATAGTCTCTAATTAAGATTAATTATTGATTAGGAAGCTTAAGGGAGTTGTGGGTCTACTTGGTAGAATACCTATTGAGCAATTTGAGGTAAGTATAGTGGGTTATTGTTGTATTATGTTAAATTATGAATTATTGATTGTTGTTATAGCTTGTTGGAGCTTGTAATAGTAGCTTATATCCATAGCTTTTATATTGTCAAGTAGTGTAAATACCAATTTAAAGGTATGTACTTATGTTATAGATGCTACTAATCCCTTCATGTTGTTAAAGTTTTATTTGCACATAACTCATTTACTTACTAAGCATTCGCTTACGTTATAGTTGATGATGTTTTGTAGGTCCTAGCAAGGAGGATAAGGGTAAGAAACAAGTGTAGAATGGACTATGCTTGAGATCCTAGTTGTACTAGTATTTTGGAACCAAGGTGTTGAATTTGGAAGCCCCGAAGAGTCAAGTTACGTTTTGGTATTTTTTTTGGTCATATGGTCTTTCTTTCACTATTGGTTGTAATTACGTTTTTATGTTATCTAAAAGGTTAAATCATTAGTGTCAAACCTTTGTAGTTATGGGTCAAATTTTTAGTAAATGATGTTTGGCGCAATGTCAATTGCTTTGTTTCGAATGTTAAGTGTCAAAATATTTAATGGTAATAGTTCTTATAAGTGTTGTGGAGATTACATATGGTCATGATAATATTCTTGAAGTGGTGTGTTGAAAATTTTGGTCCAAGTGCAGGAAATCTGCACTATTTGTGCAGGTCTGGGCTATAGACGGCGTCACCAATTGGGTGACCCCGTTTGGTTAAAATAGTTATGAGCCGTCAGGTTAATTCCGGTTTCTGACGGCGTCCCGGGTAAAGAGTGACGGCGTCGCGCTTTGATCTGACGCCGTCGGGTTATAAAACCCCTGAGCCGTCATGCTTAAATGTTGATTCATGATCTGACATCCCATTAAGGGCGGACGGTGTCACATAATGTGCGCCTGCCCGTCAGGATGAAATATTTAGTACCTTTTTACAATCCAACAAAAAGGAAACCTTTCAAGTCTTCCTTCCTTCACGGTTCAAGTCCTGATTGTTTAGTCAAAATGTCATGAAAGTCATTTTAGTTTACGTCATTTAAAAAGTTTTAAATTTTCCGTTTTGGGGGCGTAACATTATACATGTCTTTAAAAAGGGTCATTTGATTACTGTTATTATTTATGAAATTGGTTAACAAGTGTATGTCATGCTGTTGTATGTCATGCTGTTGTCATATTACCTTATTCAGCTAAATAAACGTTAACCAAATTGACTGTGTTATTGCTGTATTTCCAGGTTCAGGTTTATTGGGCTTGCGTTTATTGTGAAGTTATTGATGTTGTTGAAGGTGATGCCGACGATGTTAATCGTGCAGTAGCTGCAGTATGGAAAGCAGTCAATGATGGTCCTTGGCCTTGAATTACAACATATGTAAGCTATCTATTTATATATTGTTTGTTGTTCGTTTCGCTGTTTCAGCTTCATCAACCACTTACAAATGATGTCATCAGGTATAAGATTTGGTACTACTTGCATATCTTTTGTACATTAACCTTTGTTTAGAATATTTTTTACATGCTATTAATCCAAACACTATTTGTCCAGACAATAGACAAACACTATTTATCCAGAAAATATGTCCCAAATTGCAATTCCAAACACCCTCAAAGTAGCAGTTCACACAAGAAAGAAGTTAAACATTGAGTGTCCCAATTTTTTATGCCATAGTAGTCTGTGGTCAGGTTGTAACAAATAGGTAGATCAGACCTGTTAATACAAATAAACGGTAAAAACGTTTATTAATATTTTGCGATCTCTTTGTGTTTTGTTGATAACAAATATAATGTTATCATAAGTAAAATTATAAGGATACATGTTATTTTTGTAAAGCATTTACATGTAGCCATCTAATACAAATTGTTGTAATAAATCATTTGTTGTAATAGTTTATTAGGATGGGTAAAAATCACAACCCATGGATCGTCACACCCCCAAAATACATGTTTTGCAGCGGAATGGAATACCTGGGGCGTGACTGCCATAACATCACAATTACAGTTATATTAAACGACCTAAAGTGTCATTTTGAAAACACATCGTTTGATATAATAAAACATTCAGAGTTTACAAAACATAGGTCCCAAATGACAATCAACATGTGCAGAAATAAGTTTGTTAAAATCCAAACGATGTTTTAAAGTGCATAAAACCCATGTGAGACGCGTCGTCACCGCGACTCTATGATAACTCCTTATGTATGCCATGAAGTATATGCTTTAGATATCTGAAAATACATTGTTAAAAGTGTCAACACAAGGTTGGTGAGTTCATAGGTTTATGTAAATGTTTCGTACGACCACCACAAGTATAAATCATGTATGACAAAAATTTCTTATAAAAATTATACAATTGCTATAAGCACATGACACCGAAGCTAGACTGATCATGATGTTCGCCCCAATAGAGTGTTTGCCAAACAACTCTCATTCTGATATTAAATGAAATGCATCCGTTTGACTAGTTGGAACCACCAACCCGGATGGAGGAGTCACCCTCAATAGATCTATTCACTCACCCTCGCTTACTCCGTAATTAACGGTTCATGATAATGAAATGGGGACATTCAATTGGCAATGAGGTAACTTAAGCAATGTAAATGAATTTGATATACTTGGGCTCGTAATAAAATGAATTCTCCCCCGTAGGATTGAAATGAAATATAAACTTGAAAAACGGGGCTATGAAAACTCACTTGATACAATGATTATGATGGCAAAAGTGGATACACTGAAATGAGGTGCAATCTCTATCTGCAACCTAATATGAATGATATGATCTATTTTAAATCATGAATATATATCGTACATGCAAGTTCACGTGTAATCTATACCACTTGTGCATTTTTGAAAATAGAGTTTATCGTTGAAATATATGTTTATGACATCTCGTCATGTTATAAAATACTTTACAAGTATTTAGGTTGAAACAACATCCTACGATAGTCGTTTAGTGATTTATCAAGAAATTATAGCTTTTCGTCGCAAAACAATATACTTTGGCAAGTTATGAAAATGGCTAAGTAGACTCGTAAAGCTAGTTGTAACTCGATGAATATTGAGTGTTAGAAAACAAACTCAATGGTTTTAGAATGCTTGAAGCGATATCTAAAAATCTTTGACTTTAACTTTTGATCATAGAAGTATCGATCATAGAGAAAAATATAGATGAAGTAAGGTAGTCGGACTAAAAAAATTGTTTAAGGTTAGTTTTCGGCAAAGTTTGAGTGAACGTATATTATTCGTTATAACTTCATTTGATGAACGGTTGAACATTTTGGAAAATAGGCTAGGTGAACTCACTTTTACTTGCATACATCGTTTTCTCAAAAGTACTCTATCGATATGAAAAACGGCTCCAAACATGGCCACTTGCGATAACCATTTTGGTCTAATAGAAAATATACGAGTTAATACTTGTGAAAATAATTACGATAGCTATAATTAAAACGTGTGTAACTTAGTCGTTATAGCTCCGTTTTCTACGTTCTATATATCCTTGGATTCATGTTAGTATGTACTAATATATTTTTGATAAATCTTCTCATTTAGATTATATTTAAAACTTGGTTTTCCCCCTTGAAAATCCCTTGACAGCAAGTACTATTTCAGAAAATTAGTTTTCGTCGTTAAACTTGAAATTAACGTATCTTTTTCGTCATAAACCCGTTTTAATCCATTCAAGCGACCACGGTTTCTTCTTTAAGTCTATTTTCTGAAAATATAACCCAAAATAACTCACAACCTACTGAAAATTCCATATTTTACAAAATGTGACAGCCAATAATTATATTTCGTCGAAAATGACTTTTCTAGTTTGAAACTTGTTGTAAACCATTCCAATCAACACTGAAGCTGTTCTAAACCTACCATACACCTTCCTAGGGTGTCATGGGTTCCTAAACTTCACCAAAATTGATAGGTTTCATAAGATCACTAATAGGATAATTTAAACTTATATTAAGTAATAAAAATGAGTATGTGTACACTTATGTTCAAGATATTTAATAAAATGGATGACAAGGGGGGGGGGTCGGCAAGGGCATAATGGGTAGATAGGTTGTGTATTTTTGGTGATTAAATGCATTTAAAGTTAAGTATACTGTATGTTTTGTACATATAATTAGTTATTTAGTGTAGCGTTAGCTATAAATCGATTTTTTTATGGAACAAAATAAAATATATCGAAGTCATAAAAATTATAAAAATGCATTTCCGCAAGTACTAAGTGAATAAATAATTATCGAATAGAATTTACGAAAACCGTCATAAATATATATATGTATGTATATATCAAAATAAATTCAAAACATTGGGTAAACTAATAATATAATTTTTATAGTCTTAAAATGAGTATAAAAATATATCAGGACAATTGTCAGAAGTGTCGGATCAATTATTCAAAATAAATGATCGTGCGATAGCGTTTATTTAATAAATAAATATACGTTTATGAAATATGCAAACCCATGCCTGAACTAATATGAAAATGATGTTACTGGTGATATGTAATCTAACTTTAGTCTATATGTAATGTTCTCAATGATGTTCCATGAATACGCAGCTTAACCCTTACGGTTACGCGAATTTGATACTCGTAAACCTAGTTTACGAAAATGATGAATAGTCACCATGAATAGTGATTTTCTACGGGAATGAATAGTATTTCGTGAATAGTAAAATTTTAAAATAGTCTCTCAAAGTCGCAAACTGACTTAAAAAACGATGAATAGTAAAATGATGAATAGTAATATGTGAATAGTAAATTCCCGAGATGAATAGTAATTTTGAGAAATGACCTGAAATTAGGAGTTGTCACATTCGCCCACCCAAAAAGAAATTCAGTCCCTGAATTCAGTTCATGTTGGTTTCTACGATGTTATTTGTGAAAAGCTGAGGATATTTGAGTCGTGAAACGTGCTATGTACCTTGCTGAGTTCTGACGGCAGTTCAAGTTGATATGCTACAGGATCAATTCTATCCAGAATCTTAAATGGTCCAATATACCTCGGGTTCAACTTCCCGCATTTCCGAATCATATAACGCCTTTCCTAGGTGACACTTTCAACATAACTTTGTTGCCAACTTCAAATTCTAATGGTTTGTGACTTATGGAACAGATTTCCAATATTTTGCGTCGTATATTGACGTAGCTTTTCTATCTATTTGTTGTTGCTTGTAACTGATTCTTGACCTGTATGATTTCTTTGTTGTTTCATGAAATAAGTTATGGACTAGTGAGTTGGGCTTTCCTGATTCTGGCCCGTAAATAGGTGATTGACACCTCAACCATAGAGTGCCTCAATTGGTGATGTCAATATGTTCATGTGATAACTATATTTGTAAGGGAACTTGTTCGTTGATGAATGATTTACCCAATCGTTTCCTGAAACAATCACATATGCTTTGAGCATATCTTCTAATGTTTGAATTGTTCTCTCGCTCTGACCATTGAGCTGAGGATAATAGGAGGTACTCATGTCTCAGTAGTTTCCATGGGGATCTTGAAATGATTGCAGAAGTCTGAGGTGAATCGACTACCTTATATCAGGTATAATTGAAATTGATACCATGTGTCTCATGAAAAATTCCAAAATGTCAAGTCTGTCGAAAAGGGCATTATTGTAAAGAATAGATTATTGGTAACAGTTGTGATTCCTCACGTTTCTAGTTCTAGCGAATGTCATGACTTGAGTCTTCTTTGCCTAAGGCGCTTAGTCTCCATTACTAAGATATTTATTGCTTGATGGTGTCGCTCTTAATTTTCCTTATCGAAGTTTTTCCATGCTCAATGTTGTAAAGTCACGAAACCCTAAATATTTAAGTGATGTGGTATGGTGGTTGATTTTCAAGATTTTTTTTCCGATATTGAGTGTTTTGTTTGAAATATTTTCTTTGAATGAATGAATTTACAATTTTGGACAAACGACTTTCTAAGTAATATTTTTCTTGATGATTCAAAATTTAGTAGTTATGCAAAATAGGATTGTTTATCAAAGATTGATGTTTATACGTTTCTTAATGTACGAAGGTTTTGTTAGAGATTGACCAAAAAGAACTTACTTGTTAAAACCGGTACTTCAGAAGAAAAAAAATTCCTACAAGGTATATGATTCGTATAAATACATTTTAAATAAAATCCATTTAAAATAAAAGCACTATAAAGGATAAAGTAGTCGGGTAGTTATGTATGCATTAATGTTTAGTTTCTAATGTTGGATAATGTCTATCAGTCGATGTTAGGAAAAATCTACAGGCATAGGTATTCAATCTTACTTGAGTGTTTCTAAAATAGTTCATCAGAGATTTTTATCATCTTTGGCGAAACGTAGATATCAGCTGATACTATGTCGAAGAATATCTATTCTGTTTTCACGTGTAGATGGGGAGTCATTGATTGTTTGATTTGTTCAGGCCTGCTGCCTCTCTTGATATGGAAGTGAGGTTATCTGTAATTTCTAGAGAACACAATGCCTTAGGGGAAGTTTATATCGATAACCTTAACTTAACTAAAATTTTCCTTTGAGGGAAACTTATTGTAGGGAAGTTCACATATCGCTAAGGCCATGTTTGATGGAATGTTCTGCAGTCTTGGTTAGAAGACTTGGTTTATTTCTACAGTGTTACTTAGTGGGTATTTGCTATGTACAAATTTGTATAACTCGGTCCAGCTGGTACTTTTGAAATGATAGAATTTGGCTTCTAGCCGAAAGTTAGTGGTTCAGATTGTCTCGTGATGTCTTAAGATTTCTATTGAGTTTTGAAACATCTTACTACATACTTCTAGTCCTTGTTGGTAGTTCTGAAATCCTTTCATTGTTTTCTTCTATCGAGGAATCCTCCTCGTAGATGGTATGGAAAGTCTTTCCTAAAAAGGTCACTGATAAAATTTCAACTTATCGGTTGAGTGAGTGATGAATGGCGTATGTATCTATAGAGTGTTACAAAAAGAGATGTTTATGAATAATCTATCTGATTACAAAGCTTTGTTTTTGAATGAAGATTGCTTAAGGAAGTTTGAAAAGATGCTTGTTTCTTTCATGACATAATCCTTCCTGAATTATACATAGGTGATCAGGCTATGTATAATCGAGGACAAATGATGTGATGCTTGGTTTTGTTGAAATGGTATTATATTTCTCCGAAATTTTAGATGGTATTCAACGGGGTTGTTTTGTAAGATAATGGGCTAAACAATTTTTCATAGTAACATGAAAATCGTTTCGTGTAATGGTAGTAAATAGTTGATAGAATGACAGAAAATCAATTTATATGGTAGTAACAAAACAACTTGTTTTAGAACTTTGTGAAACAATTTTCCTAAGATGGTGGTAAAATAGCTTGAAATAAAATTATGTGAAATAATTACATAAAGTGGTAGCAAAATAACTTGAAATAAAATTTGTTGAATGCTTTGTAGGATACATGGGAGAACCTCATAGGATGGTAATAGTCTCCTAATTAGTCAAGAATAAAGTTGGCCTAATCCCTAGTAAGATAGCGGTATATTGTTGCGAAATGATTGAAAATTGGGCAATTGGAATAGGGAATGAAATCAACAAAGGTTGTGATTATAATGGAGATAATAAAGGATAAAGATTACATTAGATAGAAAGGTACTTATTATCTGTTCTATTGATGGTCTAATCATGCCTCAAGTGTAGGAGCAGTAGGCTGTCTAGCAGCAACAGCCCTAGAACTCTCACAGTCTTCAAACCTATAAGATGGTGTAGTATCTGTAGTCTTAGTGGTAGATGGTAATAGTGTGTCAAATCATGCACGCTTCCCAATCTACAAGTCAGATGTATGAGTAGAGTCTATGAGATGTGATGGTACGGATAGTGCTCTAGATGATAATGATGATGAAAATGATGACGATGATGATGATGGAAATCCTAGTGGTGAGTTAAGAAATAATGGTGAATGAAATACTACCCTCTTTCATGTTGTCTCGTGACGTTTTAGAGGTAAAGCTGGAGTATGCACTATTGGACGACTAATAGTGGTATGAGTAGCTGATGGTGGTTGTAGTACATGAGTAGCACGTGATCTATGAATGAAGAGGGGGGGGGGGAGTAAGAGAATATACTCTCTTCCTCGCAGTAAGCATCCTAATAGGTCCATTAGGACTTAGCATATAAGTCCTACCAAATGGTATGATCTGTCCTGGCAGAATGATAGGAACTGCCCTGTTCCTACGACGAATCGATGGTGATAGTGGTGGTGTAGGTGCAACTTCGTCCTCCTCAAAGGGTTCAGTCTCAACATATGATGTTATCGTTGCTGAGTCAATTGATGTTAAAATTGTGGTAGGGAATTTCAAGGCGTTCTCCACATTGGAGTCTGAAGAAATGATGATGGAATGGGTGTTTGAAGACATCTATGTGACAATCGATGTGAAATGGAAGTAAATAACTCACATAATGTGCGTATAAAACCGCATGCATAGTGAATATGCACTTATGATGAAATGATGAGATGCTATGATGATGTGGTTATAGTCTAGGGTCAATGATACAACCTAGTTCTTTATAACTCTTGCTCTGATGCCAATCTGTCACACCCCCAAAATACCTGTTTTGCAGCGGAATGGAATACCTGGGGTGTGACTGACACAGCATCACAGTTACAGTTATATTGAACGACCTAAAGTGTCGTTTTGAAAACACATCGTTTGATATAATAAAAAATTCAGAGTTTACAAAACATAGGTCCCAAATGACAATCAACATGTGCGGAAATAAGTTTGTTACAATCCAAACGATGTTTTAAAGTGCATAAAACCCATGTGAGACGCGTCGTCACAGCGACTCTATGATAACTCCTTATGTATGCCATGAAGTATATGCTTTAGATACCTGAAAATACATTGCTAAAAGTGTCAACACAAGGTTGGTGAGTTCATAGGTTTATGTTAATGTTTTGTACGACCATCACAAGTATAAGTCATGTATGACAAAAATGTCACATAAAAATCATACAATTGCTATATGCACATGACACTGAAGCTAGACTGATCATGATGTTCGCCCCAACAGAGTGTTTGCCAAACAACTCTCATTCTGATATTAAATGAAATGCATCCGTTTGACCAATTGGACCCACCAACCCGGATGGAGGAGTCACCCTCACTAGATCTATTCACTCACCCTCGCTTACTCCGTAATTAACGGTTCATGATAATGAAATGGGGACATTCAATTGGCAATGAGGTAACTTAAGCAATGTAAATGAATTTGATATACTTGGGCTCGTAGTAAAATGTTGTGCAATGTATTCTCCCCCGTAGGTTTGAAATGAAATATAAACTTGAAAAACGGGGCTATGAAAACTCACTTGATACAATGATTATGATGGCAAAAGTGGATAAACTGAAATGAGGTGCAATCTCTTTCTGCAACCTAATATGAATGATATGATCTATTATAAATCATGAACATATATCGTACATGCAAGTTCACGTGTAATCTATACCACTTGTGCATTTTTGAAAATAGAGTTTATCGCTGAAATATATGTTTATGACATCTCGTCATGTTATAAAATACTTTACAAGTATTTACGTTGAAACAACATCCTACGATAGTCGTTTAGTAATTTATCAAGAAATTATAGATTTTCGTCGAAAAACAATATACTTTGGCAAGTTATGAAAATGGCTAAGTAGACTCGTAAAGCTAGTTGAAACTCGATGAATATTGAGTGTTAGAAAACAAACTCGATGGTTTTAGAATGATTGAAGCGATATCTAAAAATCTTAGACTTTAACATTTGATCATAGAAGTCTCGATCATAGAGAAAAATATAGATGAAGTAAGGTAGTCGGACTAAAAATATTGTTTAAGGTTAGTTTTCGGCAAAGTTTGAGTGAACGTATATTATTCGCTATAACTTCATTTGATGAACGGTTAAACATTTTGGAAAATAGGCTAGGTGAACACACTTTTACTTGTAGACATCGTTTTCTCAAAAGTACTCTATCGATATGAAAAACGGCTCCAAACATGGCTGGTTAAGAGATTATTTATGGTTAAACTCTTCACAACTTATTAATGGATATAATCCTTTTGGTTGCGATAACCATTTTGGTCTAATAGAAAATATATGAGTTAATACTTGTGAAAATAATTACGATAGCCATAATTAAAACGCGTGTAACTTAGTCGTTATAGCTCCGTTTTCTACATTATATATATCCTCGGATTCATGTTAGTATGTACTAATATATTTTTGATAAATCGACTCATTTAGATTATATTTAAAACTCGGTTTTCCTCCTTGAAAATCCCTTGACAGCAAGTACTATTTCAGAAAATTAGTTTTCGTCGTTAAACTTGAAATTAACGTATCTTTTTAATCGTAAACCCGTTTTAATCCATTCAAGCTACCACGGTTTCGTCTTTAAGTCTATTTTCTGAAAATATAACCCAAAATAACTCACAACTTACTGAAAATTCCAGATTTTACAAAACGTGACAGACAATAATTATATTTCGTCGAAAATGACTTTTCTAGTTTGAAACTTGTTCTAAATCATTCCAATCAACACTGAAGCTATTCTAAACCTACCATAAACCTTCCTAGGGTGTCATGGGTTCCTAAACTTCACCAAAATTGATAGGTTTCATAAGATCACTAATAGGATAATTTAAACTCATGTTAAGTAATAAAAATATGTAAAAGTGGTATGGATCATGGTATACTTGAATGTTTTTCTTACTAGATCATAATAATATATTAAGTAAATGTTTTAAAGAGTAGGAAAAATATTAGTAACTTACTTGAGTGATTGAAGAGTTTTTGGAACTAGAAACTTAATTAATCTTTAGGTTTTTATTTCAAAACCTTGAAATAGATTACTAAATGAACTTGTTTAACACTTGATCTTGAAATTTTGATAGATTTCTCTTCTTGATCTTAAGATGGCCGATCCTCAAGGAAGGAAATGGGAGAGTTTCATGCTTTTTACACCTTTTAGTATGTGTAAGTATGTGTTTTAGATTAGTAAATATCTTGTATATAATACAATATCTAGTCATAAAAATGAGTATGTGTACACTTATGATCAAGATATTTAATAAAATGGATGACAAGGGGGGGGGGGGGGGGGGGGTCGGCAAGGGCACAATGGGTAGATAGGTTGTGTATTTTTGATGATTAAATGCATTTAAAGTTAAGTATAATGTATGTTTTGTACATATAATTAGTTATTTAGTGTAGCGTTAGCTAGAAATCGATTTTTTTACGGAACAAAATAAAATATATCGAAGTCATAAAAATTATAAAAATGCATTTCTCGCAAGTACTTAGTGAATAAATAATTTATCGAATAGAATTTACGAAAACCGTCGTAAATATATATATATATATATATATATATATATATATATATATATATATATATGTATATATATATATATGTATATATATATATATATATATATATATATATATATATATATATACTAGTTTTCGAAGCTCGCCCAATGGGCGGGCATGACTTATAATTATTTGTTTGTTGTTTTTTTTGTTAACTGAAATACATTTTTTAGAATTGTCAAACAATATTATAAAACAATTTTTTTTTTGGTGTTTAGAATTGTAAATAATTGTATGGTTTGCGTGGATAGTTAATAACACAACATATATAATTTTTACAACATTATGAATTTTATGTATGTTTTAACCTTGAATTATTTTACAAATCACCCTTTCGATCATTTAGGCACATCCACTATAAGGACTGGCTATCAAATACTGGAACCTTATGGCTTTCAGATACACCGTTAAACTCATCCAACTCATTAAAATTTAGCTCTATTTTGTATCAATGACAAAGAAATCCATAGCTTACATGGCATCTGAATAGCGCTACAGACTTTATCAGGTTAAGTCAGTGGCATTTCTAGGGTGCAAAATAACATAATTCTAGATTATTATTTTTTATCAAATACTATATACATCACCTAATTAGCCTCAATACCGAAATAATTGTGAGTTTTGAAGAAGTCACGTTTGGGTCCTTTATTAAATGGATTGATCACCATGTACCAATGTATCAACACAACATTACCTGCATAAGTAACAAAATAAAATTAAAGAAAAAAAAGAAAAAAAAAAGATTGTTAATGATCAAATATGTAAAGTTTTATCAAAATTACATGATTAACCAACATGATATTATATTATAAACTTTAACAGATAAAGTATAATGCATGGTGAAATTATACCACAGCTAGAAATGGAAGTAGGAACAAATTACACATACTTATCGGTGTATCTGATTTGGTTCAACTTTACTCCTCACCAACAAAGATTCGATGGCATTTTTTTTTTCATTTTAAGGAATCTCCTCGGGGATGTGTACAACCTACTGAAAAGAAACGGTCAGTATATCAATTTGATGTGGTGATGGAAAAGTAAAAATAAACATTTTAAAGAAAAAGCACTGGGTCACGAACCTCCCTAAGTAGCAACAGCTGGTACCTGGTATAACGAACACGCTCACACATATCATTTTACATATTAACATGTCGACAGGTGATATTGCGAGTGGAAATATTATAAGCATATACTTAGATATGGGAATAAGCATTTCATGTATTATTATTGTGAATGTACTTATTTGTGTAAGATTAGCACCAATGAGAGTTGCACCAGGAGCTTATCATCCCTAATGATTTGTTGTGGTTTTCAAGAGCTTATCAATGGTGTCTGGAACCCGTAATACAACTCCAAACTTGTTTGACCCTTTAGTTCCCATGGCTGAAATATGTACATTTTACATTTCTTCCTTGGTATAATTTAAGTTACTAAAAAATTAGATTATTCTCATAATAGTGTAACATTTGTGACATAATTGAGAAACTACTTATCTACAAAGAAAATTGGACAGAAAAACTTACAGGTCAACCCATCCCGAGTACAGTCACCTGTTTTACCCGTTAGCCAACCAACCCGTCCACTTGCCACCTCTAGTTCAAAAAGAAAACAAAAAACTATAAGTTTGCCTACGTTCTTCAGTTGAAGCACTATTGTTTATCCATATTTTAAACTATAATCGATGGAAGAATTTTTCTGGTACTGCTGTTCAATCTCGTTGGCAATTTTCTTCAAAAAGCGCCAAACATGTATCTATTGGACAAACTCAAATCCATTTTTATGTGTTAAATAAGTGAAGTACATGATCAATTGCAGATTTTAGGAGCATCATGACTTCTCATGGACATTCTCGAAGCTCGGGGTTGAGAATTACTATCTGAAGCTTTCAAACCTGGACATCAACATAACAACAATTTAATGCACTTTTATAGTTGTATACTATGATAAGTTGCAATCAAATATTTTTATAAGTTATGAAATCCAATATATATATATATATATATATATATATATATATATATATATATATATATATATATATATATATATATATATATATATATATATATATATATATATATATAGGAGCTTTATTTTCAGAACCCACCTTAACCGCGAGAACTGCGAGAACCCATTTTCTACCTTTGGATTAACTTGATCTATGGTTGAGATTGCACCATGGCATTTTTGTAAATAATTGATATTTGATTTCCTGGAAATACTAATAAAAGGGTATAAAAGGTATTTTAGTTTTATAAAATCTCAGTAACTGCATGCTTGATATTCGGGATTTGAACATAAATGTAGCGATACAATTCATAAACCCCCAAAATAAACAAAATCATAATAACACACATAAAAACACACACGATCATCACATTCTAACCTAAACCCCAAATCTTATTCCAACAACGATTTTCTAATTAACATCAAATGAAGACTGATTTCTTTAACAAAAAACCACCAGGTGACAATAAAGGTATGTTTCGTATGTTTAATTATGTATTTTGAAAGTTTTTTTTCGGTTCTGTTAATTTTTTTGTTTTATTAATGGTTTGATCTGTCAAACATTCATGTTTACTTTAATTGTATTTAGTTTTTAAGGGTTTTTTTTGGTTAATTGAAGATGGTATGTTTTTAGGTTATACAAGGATGTTGTCAATTGATTGTAATTTGTATTTGGTTGTAAAAAGATGAAAAAATCTTGTTTTTTTGATTTAAAACGTATGAACAAGGTTGTTTTTTATTAGATTACATATATTTTTTATTTATCTTTGTGGTAGATGTAAAAAAACAAATCTATGTTTGAAAGTAGTTGGTGTCTTCTGTTTAAGTGCAATAATGATGTAGTGAGTTATGTAAATGTAGCTTTATAAAACTTACATATGATGGGTATCTGCTATTTGCATAGTGTAAGCAAGTTTATCAAAGTTACAGGGGTGTTTGGTGGTGACATGTATGTTCACTTGTAACATACATTAAGGTTTTGGGTATAATCATTTTAACTTGCACAAATTGGCAATGTAAAAAATAATGAGGGTGGAAACATCCATGTTTTAGATCAGAAAACATTTTTTTATTGGATTAAAAAAAACAAATATGTTATCATAATTGAATAACATGCATGTTATAGTAACATGAGTGTTTGGATATGGAGTAAAGTAGCTTAAAACAAATTAAGAATGTGTAACAAAATTGTAGTGACATTGACGGAATAAAAAATTTGAGGCATACCTGTTCTTTTGATTTGATGATGGAAGAAGGAGTATCAGGGGTGTTTGGATATGGGTAAAATAGCATAAAATTGATTATCTATTCTTTTAATTTATAGCGACATTGATGCTTAGAGTAATGGTCGATGAAAAATTATGGTTTTATGTAAAATAAAGTCCCATTTTAACATTTTATTAATTTATGATTATTAGATTCTAGGAGAAGTGGCACGAGCAAAGAAAAGGCACCAGTTGATCAACCTTATAACAATGATGACCCTAGGATTCAGTGTGTGATATGTGAAGCTAGGAGAGGGGTGTTTGGTCTTTGTTTCATTAGTAAATCTAGGACATGGGTGTTTAGTGTTTTTGGTTTTGTGTGATATATGAGGCTAGGACATGGATGTTTATCATATCAGTATTGAAGCTAGCATTGAGTGTTTATTGTATTTTGAAGCTAGGACAGGGTGTGTGTGAAATATGGGCAGGGATGAGAGTGGCTACAAAACTGGTATGTAAATGTTTTAAATTAGTATATTATGGACAATTAAAAGTTAGTCAATCCATATAATTCATGGTACTTATTGTAAACATTAATTAATGCAGCAAGAAAATTATGGCAAATACATGAAGTCCGTAAAGCATGTGAATGCATATGCCATATTGAATGTTTTGTGGTTCGTGGGTTGTTTCACTGGGAAACTGACAAAAGGCCAGAAGATTGTGGTGTATTTGTGATGCGCCACCTTGAAGCTTACATGGGCAGTCCAATGATTAGCAGGAATTGCAGACTTGAAGATGAAGGGACACGGTATAATACTCAGTTGGGAAAGCTAAGGTAAAAGTACGCCGCGCGTCTACTACTTTCTGAATGCAACATATACAGAGATAATCTCCGTTCATATTTGTCTGATATTCAAGCTGCAAATGTGACAATCAAGACAAGCAAAGTTTGGATTGCGGGCTTATGAATTCAAACTTTTATGGTATCTGGAATAGGTTTTATGAACAATAGGTTCCTGAATTTTTTTTTCATATATGTTGTGTTGTATTGCTAATTTGGTGAGTAGAAACATGTATGTTTTTCTAACATGTTGCAAACCTTAAAACTTGTTTGAAGTAGTTTTTAAATTTATTAAAGCTATAATTATTAAACAAAGGGTTGTTTAAAACATGTATGTTTTATATAAGGTATGCTATTGTGTTATAAAGTAGCATCAAACATACATGTTTATTTTCATAGTAGTATGTATCTAGAAAACATACATGTGGTCAAACATGTATGTTTTTTTTTCCTTATATATACAAGTATGTAAACAGAAACATGTATGTGTTAAGCAATAAACATACATGTTTAATTTCATAGCAGTATGTATCTACTATCTAGAAAACATACATGTGTACAAACATGTATGTTTTTTTATATATACTAGTATGTAAAAGAAACATGTATGTGTTAAGTAATTTGTGCATACATTGATGGTTGTTTAAATATAGTTTTTAAATATGTAAACTTTAAAATCGTGTTAAAAAATGGAGGTTTAACCATGTATGTTGTTGAATATATATTGATATGAATAGAAAACATGTACGTTAAAACCATGTATGTTTTTAGCTTGTACACTGATAAAGACTAGTATGTAAAAATAAACATGTGTGTGTTAAGTAACTATTGTTTGGAAACATGGATGTTTTGCTAACATGTACTTGTTTTTTAACAAGTGTATAACTTGAAACGTGTTTTATAAGGTATGAAACATGGGTTTTTTATTAACTTATATGGTTTTAACATATGTGTTTGGGTAAATCGTATGTTGCAAATCTAAACATTTATGTGCTTAACATGGGTTGTGAACATTTAACCACCCAAGAACATTCATGTTCAATGAAAGCACATGTAAAAAAATAAAGTTAAAAATGATATCAAAATAAATACAAGTTAATGTAAAATAAACACGCATATTTTACTAAAAAAAAAAGAGTAACAAACACTGGTGTAAAATAATTGTAGTTGAGTTACAAAAAAAATGGATATTGCGTCTCATCTTACTCGTCTTCTGCATCTTCATTAGATTCATCATCTTGGTCATCTTCATCAAATTGGTCATATTTCTCATCTACCTCGTCTTCCTCATCTTCCTCGTCCAATAACGTGGCCTTAGCAGCGTACACCTTGTACATGTTATATGCTTCTTCAAAATTTGCAAAAATATCACCCTTTTTAGGCTTTTCATCCTTAGGAACTTTTCGAACCTAATATTTGTGTCCATTTGGTGTGGGAATAAACTCCAGGTCAATGTCATACACATCGACGTTATTAGCATCTACAAAAAGACAAAACAAATGAATTAAAACTCTGGATCAATGTCATGCATGAATGGATACAGGAAAAGAATACATACAAACAATATCAACATGGGTTTTAGTGGTTGTATCAGCTCTAACTTACTTTAACATGCATATGATGAATTACATTTTCGTACAATGATAAATAATACACGATAAAATCAATGTGAGTTTTTATAAAGTATTGAACATACAGCGGTTGATGGAAAAAATAATGCATGTACATAAAACCATAAACCATTAAAACTTTTCCTGGTGATAAACATAACCATACTTTACAGGTACGCATCACAGCTTTATCAGTTTAACATGATAAACATACTATAATGAATTAATTCGCAGGGTCAATTTATAATGAATAAACTACTGTTAGTATTAAAAAAAAACTAATATAACTTTAATACCATAATACAAAGTGTTTGATTAACATGTTAAAAAGGGAAAAATATGTAAAAGAAACAAACCAATTGTTCCCGTCTTGAGCTTGTTGCGCATAGTCCATATCAATTACATGCTCCAATAACACAAGTGTCCATTATTCTCTTCTTCTTCTTCTTCGTTTGTATCTGCAACTTGTTCTTGAACAATATGAACCATGTTGTTTCTTGATAAGCAGTTTACAATTGTGTATTTGATATGATGTTTAAATTGAATTAGGGTTTGATTGAAAACTAATATGATTAAAGATCAAGATCTGGAAAATAAAATAATAAAATTGAAACTGTAAATCATGTACAAGATCTATTGAAGAACAAGATCTGGAGACAAAAATGCTGAAGCCGTATTAAGATCAAGATGTGGAAAAAATTAGTGAAAATTAAACCGTATATTTTCCATATTTGTAGCAAATTTTGAATTGGAAAATATCAGATTAATGAGATATATGGTAAATTACTTTAATGACCCTGCGTATTTAACTAAAAGAAATAAACTGAAATCAATTTACTAAATTCTGATTGGACAAAATGGGTTCTCGCAGTTCTCGCGTATAAAGTGGGTTCTGAAAATAAAGTTTCACTATATATATATATATATATATATATATATATATATATATATATATATATATATATATATATATATATATATATATATATATATATATATATATATATATATATATTATTGAGGGCAAATCGCATAAAAAAGTACTCATCTTATGTCTAATTTCAATTAAAGGTACTTTTTTTAATTTAAGGTACCCGACTTTTTTTGGGGCCGATTTAGGTTTTTTTCTAACTTCCGTTAACTATTTCGTTAGTAAATTACATGTTTGGTCCTTGAGTTTGTATAGGCATTACATGTTTGGTCCTTCAGTCCGTTTTTGCACATTTTCAAAAAATATTTTTCAAAAAAAAAATTTCGAAATATTTTTTTTCCAAATTTTTTTAAAAACAATTTTTCGAAATATTTTTTTTCCAAATTTTTTTCAAAAAACTTTTTCGAAATATTTCAAAAAAAAAAATTCAAAATATTTTCGTCCGTTTTTGCACGAAAAAAATTTGGAAAAAAAATATTTTGAAAATTTTTTTTGAAAAAAAATATTTCGAAAAAAACATTTTGAAAAAAATTTGGAAAAAAAATATTTCGAAATTTTTTTTTTGATTAAAAATATTTTGAAAAAGTTTTTTTGAAAAAAATTTGGAAAAAAAATATTTCGAAAAATTTTTGTTGAAAAAAATTTGGAAAAAAAATATTTCGAAAAATTGTTTTTGAAAAAAATTTGGAAAAAATTTCAAAAAATTTTTTTGAAAAAATTTTTATTTCGAATTCTTTTTTTGAAAATGTGCAAAAACGGACTGAAAGACCAAACATGTAATGCCTATACAAACTCAAGGACCAAACATGTAATTTACTAACGAAATAGTTAACGGAAGTTAGAAAAAAAACCTAAATCGGCCAAAAAAAAAAGTCGGGTACCTTAAATTGAGAAAAAAAAGAATAGTACCTTTAATTGAAATTGGACATAAAAAGAGTACCTTTTTATGCGATTTGCCTTGATGGATTTTTTTATTGAATCCTTATCAATACATGTTTACAATAGAAAGATGGTCTCAATTTATGGGGTTTTAATAAAACCTTAACAAAGTGATACAGACATGCATGTCTTTTTTTAGGTTAAATACAGTGTATAAGCTAAATTTAGAAAAAGAGATAAAGTCCTAAATAATTGCAATTTATCCCTCGTCCTATCATTATCAACACGTTTATTTCCAAGAAATCATTGCAAAACCACTATAACTTAAAATGTTCATTTATTAATTCTGAATTGAGTCCTAAAAACCACAGTTTCTCTGAAATCAATGTCATTTACGGGATTCAGTGAATCCAAAGCAAAGTTCGTTGATGCTTAGTTTTCTCATCTAAAAGACAGGTAGGTGTTTGTTGATTCACGAATGTACTTACATATTTCCTCTGGAGTCCCTGTATGTACTTACATATTTCCTCTTTTCTACAGGTAGGCGTCTTTTAGATGAAACATGTCCAGCCGTTTTTGCAGCAAGTACCTTTGCTTCTATTTCCTCTGGAGTCCTTGTATAAAGCTTACGTGCAAATGATTATCATATGAACATGGCTTTATATTTACCTACAAAAGAAACAGTAAGTGACCAAAACTTGAAATCGATCACGAAAATCCGTTGCTAACAAAAATATCATTAAACAATTACAAACATAAAAAAATACATCAAGAAATAAAATGCATCAAGAAATACACAATACCTGTGTCATGAAACGAAAAGTAGATAATGAAGGATCGATGCTTCTTCTGGTCCACTATAACTACAAAATCAAAGAGGCGCTTAATTTGTCACAAAACTCAATCTCAACTCCTGGGTTGTGTGAACATATAAAGAGGATGATACACAAGAAATGAATGAAATGGACTATATGTGCTTGCCTTTCAAGTACTGATGCAAGCATCTTGTGGTAAGCCAATATGACCGACTCTGAGCTCGGGTGCGAGTTGTATTTAATGCATTTAACACATTTAGTTTCCTTAGAAATTGAAATAAACAACGTAAACGGTCCCGGCTGTTTGGACAGATTCTGTTTAAAGGGTTGTTTGGACACACGTAAATAAATACTATGGTAGATGAATTTGTAACTTTAACAATAACTATCTGTTCCAATTGCAGCTTTGATTTTCTATTCGGAGCTTCGTCTGTTGTTCCATGCGTGAATACCACTTCATCTTGAACATTTGTGCAGAGTTTCCCGGGTGGAAGCTGCTTCACCTAAAAGTATTAGTTTCATTTGAAAACAGTGGTCAGACCGGGATTATCCTCTGTGCTGCAACTGCAATAGGTTTCTACGATTAAAAATAATTTAAACTCATATGCATATATTAGACGTAGCAATTTTGGGAAGCTTTACTCACTGTGGCTAGGTTTTTTAGAACGTTCGATTCTGTTACACCGAGATGCAAGAACAACTGTTTTTTCTTTGGTGTAACTAACCTTGGGTCATGTTGCGTCCGCAAGTATTCTTTTCATTTGAGACAATAGTGGTTGGACACACATCATAGTCTGTATCTGCAACTGCAACAGGTTGTCATGATTAAAAATTATTTTAACTCATATGCATATGTTACCTGTAGCAATTTCGGGAAGCTTTACTCACTGTGGGAAGTTGTTTGGCACGTTTGGTTCTCTAAGAGCGGGATGCAAGAACAGTTTTCATTTTTTCTTTAGTGTTCGATACAACCGACAAATAAAGTTTAGGAAAATTGATAGTATGTTTTGAAAAAACAAAGAGCATACACTGTTCTAGGACAGGATGACTACATCTAAGAAGAACCCACAACACTTTTCTCCAAAAAAATTACTCCGTATAAAAGAAACTACAAATAATCCCAAATTCTTTCTGGTTGACGAACCTCTTTCACCCGTTTTACTCATTATAAATAGAACATGGCAAAAGTCGACCCATTGATATGGCAAAAACTTGGAAGTGTCACACATAATGAAAAAACAAAAGCAAGCATGGAAGAAGGGAAGAAAACCAAACTGGTTGTACTTGGCAAGACGTTCAGGCCTGCATGGAGCTCCAGTCTTGATTTGAACCTGTAAGTTCCATAGTAGAGTCGGCATCAGTATCAGTATGGTCTAGAAACTGTACATAGCCAAACCCTCTTGGCTCCCTACATATAATTAATAAAAAACAAAAGTAGATTTTGACTCAGATATTTGATTAGGATGTTTGTAAAGGAGTTACCCGGTGGGAGTTCACTTGGCTAACTGTTATTCGCTGATTCAGTTAGGAAATTATGATTCAGCGTACGAAAAGCTTACCGAACATTAGTCCAAAAATTGTCCATTAATGAGAAGCTTGGTATATTCAACCTTGATAGGCGGAGTTATCGGTTCCTCTAAGGAAATGGGCATACAAAACCTATTGATCCAATTTGACGCTTTACCTAATAAGGGTAAGTATTGGCTAAGGTGTTCTAATCTCATAAGTATTGACTAAGGTGTTCTAATCTCATACCGTATCAATTTTCTTAAGTCACAACTTAATTACACGTGGTTGATAAAAGCATACTCATTTGACCCATTGTGTTCTACCTAATACAAAATCATAGCAGAAATATTTGAAATAGTTGATCCATTGGGTAACAAAAGTCCCTACTGCATTCATTAAAGTATCTTCAGACAATGTTGTTGTCACGGCTATGCATCTGCAATCATAATAAGCATTCAAGGTTATACTATCATATACATGAATTAGAGGTGGCATATGGGAAGTTGGACATTGGCTTGATTGACCAACACCTGTCTTCCTTTTTTAAGTTGCATTTATAATTTTAGAATTTAATGCGACTGCTGAAACTATAATATATAATCTAAATTTAGGGGTGGTAACTATTTGAATGTACTTGGGGCAATTTTCACCTGTTTAACCCATTTCATTTTACCTTAGCTTTCCCTTTAACCCGTTACAAAGATTTTGACTAAAATTGACCCATATTGGTAAATAGGCCGGGGACTGCCGTGTCTAACATAAGCCCATGCATTTAGAAGACAAGATAAAAAACAGTATTTAACTTTATCATGTGTGGCCATCCCAGAACAAAAACATAGCTTCGAAAAGCAAACAAACGAATTCAACAAAACTTTACATGTTATTTGTTGATAAATCATTTTGACAACTTAAACTGAAGGAAGTAGATTTACCTCATCTTTGTAGCTTGCGCAGCTTGCACACCAGCTAAGGCATCTTTGATTACAATACACTGGAAATAAGTGAAATATTATAGATTTTCCATATAAAATTTACTATAGCTTATAATCCATTAGCTCATTCAGATGACGTAAACTGCATAATACTATTTAACATGTAACATATATAAGGGGCTTATATATGTCCATTTTCAATGCATTAATCCAACTAATACCCAAATCTTTCCTAATCCCTTTATCAACCATCTCCTTCCTAACTTTTGAACCATCTTCCCAGTTACCATCTTCACTATAAATCTTTGACAATAACACATAACCACCAGCTGCTTCATCATCCATAGACAAATCAAATAAATTATTCGCACCTATTTTTCGAAGCTCTTTGTCACCATGTATCCTACATCCGTTAAGAAACGACCTCCATAGAGCTGGCCAAGCTGGAAATGGCATCGTCTCAATCACGCCTTTAGCTTCTAGCAAATACCCGTTTCTTGATAGTAAATCCACCAAACAACCATAGTTTTCTGGTGATGGATCCATTTTGTAATCTAATGTGATTGATCTAAATAATGTACGGCCAAGATCAACCAGACCTGCGTGACTCCAAGCTGATAAAACTGATACAAAGGTGGAATGGCTAGGCTTTAAATTGGCAGATTTCATCATGTTGTAAACTTTCATGGCTTCTGTAACACAACCGTGATTAGCAAATGACATTATCACTGTATTGAAAAGCGCAACATCAGCAAATTTACATGACTCATTAAAAACGATAGTTGCAGTCTTGAGATCCCCACTCTTTCCATAAGCATCTATGACTGCACTAACTACATGGTCATCTGTATCAAATATCTTGAGTCCGCATGTACGACCACAACCTCCAATTACCACGGCTAATTGGTAATCCTATAAAACAACCACATTTTTATTTCAACTGTAGCTTGTTTGACTCTCAAAAGTCAAAACTTAAATTATAAAATCTTAAAGATCAGACATAACTCAGCAGACTTTCACAAGTCTAATATCAGTTAATCAGTATATATACTGTAAAACCTGAAAATCTAAAACATGATTAAAGACTAAAATACCCTTGGAATCGAAATTTATAAAATACGTAAAATACGTTTATAAGCATTTAACGAAATTAAACTAAACTTGCGAGTAATTAAAACTTAACTAATGTGTGTACGTGATCGATTTTGGTACGACGAAAGATTTAAACGTCTCGCGTAAAAGTTTGGACCTCGCCATTTGTTTGATTTTGATCCGATGGGCTCGTTTTCTTTTGCCAAGCCGAGAGTCCAAGAAGCCATAAGGGGCGTTTGTTTGTGTGTTCGGTTGGGCCAAGCCGAAACCCAAACCCTCCTCAAAAGCCCTAAACTAAAAATGATACCACCTATAAATATAATACATTTACAAGAAATTGAAACCCTAGTTTTTGTGACACACGGTAAATTTTCACTAAAATTTAACTGATGATTAGTAATTTATTACTACTAAGTCTAAGTCATTAAGCATACACAAGCTTTGCCTGATCATTCGAGTAGTTAACTCGCATACGGTAGATAACTGCATCACTTTTTCATCCATATCATTTTATGAATATTTCATTTTGTCTTATGATTTAAATTATAAGACGAGAGGGTATCTCGTTTTCTCCGGTGACCGACACGGCACGCGTACCGACATTATGATAAGGACTCGCTAAAACAATTAACAAATGTCCGCGACTTGGAATATTACAAAGATAAAATATTTCGACATTAACGTAACAATAAAATACCACGGATAAAAAGTTGACAAACAATGATACTTTTGTCACAATACAATTTCGCGGGACACAAAAATAATGAACATACTATCACTTAAACAATAACTTGTATGTAACTCAAATACAATTGAGGCCAAAGTATAATGTATATACAAGCATTTACACAAGTAACACCATGTGTATAATAAATACATAAATACATATACAAATGCTATACAAGAAAAACACTTAATAAAAATTGTGAAGATAACTCTTGTCCTCTCTCCTCTCACTCACGACAAAAACCAAACACAGACCAAGGAGAAGATATCAAGATATTCTTCTTCCTCCTCTAGCCTTGCTATCCTCCTAGGCCGAATCTCTCTAAATGGAGATAAATCAACACCTTCATCCAACATATCCATCTCTCTCATACCCAAATCCATGTAAAACTTTGCTTCCCAAATCTCCATTGATGTGCCACTACCTTCGAAGGAATCCAAGGAGGATCAAAGTAAATCACAAGAGAGAAGCAAAATCCTTTCACCAATCTATCTCTCATGTCCAAGATTCGTTGGGTTTGGAAGTAAGCTATTTTTGGCTTCAAACAAATTTCAAGATGAAAAGAGGTAGTCAAAGGCTCCTCTCTTTACCTCTTCTTAAGCAACTCGAGAGACCAAAGACACCCAAAAATCAAAACTCAAACACACCACAAGAGTAATATTCTCAAGGTTATCAAGAAGTTGTTGGGTTTGCTCGGAATCGGTATACAGGTTTGATTTGTGTGGGGTCCCTCGACTTGGCTTTCATCAACGTCTTCACATCTCACTCTTGATAAGGTTCATGGTCTTTCTCTTTCTCGTAGCTTTGTTGTAATATAAACATTGATAATGAAGTGGTAAATGGTGATGTCTTGTTTATTTGAGTTTGTAAGTTATGAATGTACATCCTTCCTAGCACCTGCGGTTTTGAGTTTGAGTTTGAAAGTTATGTCGCTGGGCCACAGCCCACCTGCGGTTTTGTATGTTTGGTTAAGTATATAAAACGTGTCATGTATACCGGAATAAATTATAAAGCTAAACTCATTTGTCACGTATTTGGAGATTTCGACCTTTGTTATGTACACTTATATCGACAAGTAAAACAAGAGTAAAGGCATACAAACAATGAATCAAGTATCTAAAAATGTGAGTCATATAATAAGGTTTACATAACGGATTTAACGACAATGTGTAAACGAATGTATGTCAAGTGAACGTCCCATCGAAACTATATATATATAAGGAACAAGTTTGTTAAATAAATAAGATACCACTATATTATTTTCTAGTCCATTAAAAATTGATGACTTTAAATTTAACTTGAGCCTTTCCCTAAATGCAATTAGAAAACAAATTATAATTTTGACAACACCATTTTGTGTCAACTTAAATAAGTATATATATACATTTATATACTTACTAATGGAACATTTTAATTATTTGTTTTAAATCGAACTTTGGATTTTAAAACCATACTAATGTCAATATGAAAAGAGTATATATACAATCATATACTTACTAGTAAACCTCTTAAATTATTTTTACAAACTAAAGGTTGATTTTAAAACCATTATATAAGAATAATATTAATTTCACCATTTTAAGTAAGCAATACTTAAAAACGATGAACTAAAACGTTGCCCTCCTTATCTAGGTCGCGTGTCGGTGCCGTCTCACAACAATCACTAATCCCACATTTCGGATTTGCACATTTGCTAAGGTGAGTTTCATAGCCCCACTTTTACTTGATAAATTGTTTTATACATTTTGGGGTGAGAAATATGCAAAACATTTTATGGGCCAAAACTATTACATGATTACTATTACGTGGTTTAGCCTAAGCCCTTATGTCCCTAGAGAATGCCCTTTTTCATGAACCGTCAATTCCCCATTGGGAAACGCGAATGTTATAAATAGATCTATTGAGGGTGACTCCTCCGTTCGGTTGGCCATGCTTAGGCCAAGGCGAAACGTATACCATGTCGGAACCAAGTGTTGTGGGACAAAACACTTGCTATGGGCCCCTATATTGTATGACATCTTTTAGCATACGAAATGCGTAGTATCGGTTGCATGATCTTAGAGCTAACGTAATAGACATTCATACATATATCATTATATTCGTTGTAATGATTATATGCTTTTGCTTATGGCCCAAGCTTACTATTTTAATTTAAACCTATGAACTCACCAGCTTTTAGCTGACCTTTTAGCATATTTTCTCAGGTGTTTAAGATTTGTTCATGAAGGCAAGGCAAGAAGCGGGTGTATGGTCGTAGTAGTATTAAAGAAGTGTTTTTACACAAAAATGATGTTTTTACATTGGGACCACTAAATCTAATGGGATGTACCCATTTATTTAAATTATGTTGTAAGACAGCATTTTAAAACTATTTTATGAAATCAAACGGAGTATGTATTCCGCTCTTTATTACTTGTGTCATGATTCACCAATTTCGTAACGCTCCCAATAATACGTATACTTCCGCTAAACTAATTTGCGGGTGTTACAGTTTTGTTGCCTCTTTCTTTCTTTTTCTTCCATTCGACCGAACCCTACACTTGTGGTGTCGAGACTTTTGTTTTCAACAAGCTAAGGTATAACATGTTTATTAGTCTTCTTTCGTTACACCTTACGTATATATATTGTAACTTGTTTCGTTTAGTCGAGTCTTGTGTTTTCTTTTTGTGGCCGAGCCGTGTGAACCAAACAAAGACAACCATAATGATTTAAACCTTATAATTATTAAAGAGCTTATTACGTAATAAGTATTATTGAATCGGATCATGGTTAAGTCGAGCTATATAGAACCGAACCATGTATATGTTTCGGCCAAGGTATAAAAACATGATAACTTGAATATGTAAAGTACTTAGGTGAGCTAGGGCTTGCGTAAAGTGTTGTAGTTGAAACCCTAGGTTTGAACCGAACCATATAAGAGTTTTGAAAGTGTGTTTAATAAGTAAGATCATGTGAAACCTAAACCCTAGTTTAAGGTGTAAACGTGCATGGATATAAAAGTTGACGTATAACATATATATGAGTAACATATGATTAAGACATGAACGTGTTGAGTAAATAACAAGAGTAATGAGTCATTAAATGACGTAACATATAAAGTAAATGCATGTGGATATGATATTAAAAGAATGAGAAAACCCTAGAACATAATGAGAGTCGATTAGGGTTTGAAGCTAAGTATATTAATTCGTTATTTCATGTGTGAGTTATGACGTTTAAACTATTTTCACATTTAACCCTAAACTTTAATAAATGACATAATGAACCTTAATCTACGATATTGTTTATAAAACACTTAAGTCTCATTTAATTATAAAACCCTAAAGTATTAAGATCACTGAATACATTGAGTATAAACACCAAATATTAAAAGATCATTTCGACGATTATGGAATCATAAATAACATGTACGACCGTTAATGTGTATAGGTTCTGTGAAGAAGGAGTAATCCTTTGCTTTCCGTATTTCTTCTTTTCGATCATTTGCTTTGGAATAAGGTACATATATTCTGACCTTTTCAGTAAAGGTTCCTTATAACGTTTCTTTTCGTTAGCTTTTATATTAGGATTTCCTAAGCCTTTGCTATGAACCCCATTTTGTTTGTTTGAGCTGTTGCTTATCTGAACTTTGATTTTTGAATCATAAAACATTTGATTTTGAACTATATGACATAAAAACTTTGATATTGTAACATGATTAAATCTTTGATAAAGTATGATCTGTGTCAGTTATGACATTCTGATTTGACCTAAGATAGTTTGACACCCGAGCCAAATATTAACTAGTCATGGGGGTTCCATGTCCGTGTCAGTGATGCACTTCTGACATGACTTTAGGGCAGTAGAGTGAAGTTCTGCCACGTCCCTTATCTGTTATCTGTTATGAGCTCAAGTTATATTATATTACCAATATTGTTTGTGGGGCGTATGGGTGCATCCTAGATCTGTTATATGTTATATATTATATGTTATATGCTATATGTTATCTGATGATTGATGCTGCGTGCATGCATGTCTTTCATAACTCTGGTAGGTCTCCCCTACAAATGTTGCCTTGTGTGAATATGAATATGATTATGATCTGATATATGTGTGTCTGGGTTCGAGGTAGTTAACTATAAAACTTATTCTATTATTTTGATTTATACTTTGAAATGATTATGATTTTACTATCTTTCTTTCACTTTATTTCGTATTCGTTTTCGTTTCGTATTCGTTTTGCTTGTATATCTGTTCACTGGGCTTTTGAAGCTCAGCCGCATTTCTTTTCTTCCGCGGCAGGTATCTAAGCATTGGAGCTGGGTTTTGCTTTGGGATGAGTGCTGAGTGGACTTACCTTAGAGATTTTTAGCTTTGATCTTATGATGCCATTTAAGACTTTACTATTTCAGATATTTTATTGGAGTTTATTTTTCCGCTGGGACCTATGTATTGAAGTCATTTTGACTTGAATTATTTCAGTATTTATGCTAAGATTTCTTTTGGATATTTATGTTTGCTTTGATATGACACCATTACTTGTGATTCCTTTACCCTTGTCGGGTCGGGGCGTTACAATTTATGGCATCAGAGCTCGGGTTTACGACTTGTAGTCAGGACCTGTGACATATGGAGCCTAGGTTTTGTGACCCTTAGAGCTTAGGATATGACCTGTGAGGATTTGGGTAGACTTTAGGATTCCTTTTGCGTACTTCCATTTCGTATCTCACCTTTGTTCATTTTGCTAATCGTTTGAATATCGTTTAGATGGTTCGAACTCGTACTACCGGTAGCGCGGATGGAGACGATGATGCTACTAACATTGATGCTGCGATTGCTAATGCTCTCAACACTCTTTTCCCTGGTCTTACTACACCTGAGATGATGGAACAGGTGATCAACAACATTCGTAATCAGACTGGTGCTTCGGGTAGTGGTGGAGGAAATCAATCCGTTGGCATTCACACTTGGCTCGAGCGTTTCGGTAAGCTCAAGCCTCTTTCGTTTAGCACTGCTGCTACTCCCACTGAGGCCGAGGACTGGATCACTCATATTGAGAAGCTGTTTGAAGTACTGGGTTGTGGAGACGAGTTTAAGACTCATTTGGCTGCATTCAAATTGGAAGGTGATGCTTTGAATTGGTGGAAGGCACTCAAACAGGCAAGAGGAGGAGATGCTTTTGCTATTACTTGTACCTGGACTGAGTTTCGGACTATCTTCTATAACCGTTACTTCCCTGATGCTGAGCAGCAAAGGTATGAGAGGGATTATCAGGCAATCTACCAGCTTGATCATGAGAATTCCAATGAGTACATGAGTAGGTTTATGAGGCTGGTAAGTTTTGTGGGAACGATTGCTGGAGATGGTAGGCGTCAAGCTAAGCACTTCAAGTGGGGACTGAAGAAGTGGGTGTTGGACCGACTGCTTAATATTGAGTATGAGAATGTGTCGGCCTGCAATGACGCAGCTCGTAACATTGAGATCTTTCATGAGGTTTCGGGTTCCAACAAGCGTAATCGCGATGGTGATCGGATTCAAGGTAGGACTCAAGGTAATGATTATAGGGGAAATTCTGGCAGGAGTTATGATTCGAGGAGTCAAGTGGATAGGAGTATTGATCAGCGGGGTCAGTCAGGAAGAAATGTTGACTCTGGGCGCCCTGAGGCGAGGAGTCAAGATAATAGAAATGCTGGTAGGAATGGAAATGATCGTCAGAACCAAGGTAACAATAACCAGCGTTACAACAAGGATCAGTCAGTTCGAGGATCAAATCGGGTCGTGCTTCGGATCTTCTGGTCAGCAAAGGACGACTGAAGTTTTCCCTCCCCCACCTATCTGTACTACTTGTGGAAAGGCTCATCCGGGACTGTGTTTCAAGGCCACTGGTGGATGTTTCTCTTGTGGTTCTACTGCTCACAAGATCAAGGATTGCCCTAAGAAGAATCCGGTGATTCCTGGAAACTACATCAAGCCGCCAACTACTACTGGACGTGTTTATGCTACTACTCGGAATCAGGCGAAGCGCACTTCAGGTACCATTACGGGCACTCTTTTCATTGATGATTATTCTGTCTTCGTTTTATTTGATACCGGTGCCACACACTCCATTATATCTGTCACATTTGCTAAGAAACTTAATATGAAGCCCAAACCATTAACAAATCACTTATCGATTTCTACGCCTATGAAAAACCACATGATCATTGATCATAAATACGTTAGGTGTCCTCTTCGTTTTGATGATCGTATTCGCTTTGCAAATCTGTATCCTCTCGATATGGTCGACTTTGATATCATTCTAGGCATGGATTGGTTGGCTTATCATAGAGCTTCAATTGACTGCTATGCTAGAACGGTGATCTTTGGAGACGTAAAACATCCTGAATTCGTTTATCATGGTTCTCAACCTCTCAAATCTGTTAAGCTCATTTCAGCTATGAAGGCACGGACCATGATTTCTCATGGGTGCCAAGGTTTTCTAGCATCTGTTAAGGACACATCTTTGGAGAGTCCTAACATTGAAAATCTTTCTGTTGTTTGCGAATTTACCGACGTTTTTCCCGATGAACTCCCTGGTCTTCCCCCAGCTTGAGAAGTTGAGTTTAACATTGAGTTAATTCCTGGTGCTGAACCGATTTCGAAAGCTCCGTATCGTATGGCACCTGTAGAACTGAAGGAGTTGAAGGAACAGCTGCAAGAGATGATAGAAAATGTATTTATTCGACCCAGTGTTTCTCCATGGGGTGCACCTGTTTTGTTTGTGAAGAAGAAGGATGGAAGCATGCATCTATGTATCGACTACCGTGAACTCAATCGTATTACTATTCGTAACCGTTATCCTCTGCCGCGCATTGATGATTTGTTTGATCAACTGCAAGGAGCTAAGTTCTTTTCGAAGATTGATCTGAGATCTGGTTATCATCAGCTACGTGTGAAGGAGCAAGATGTTCCTAAGACCGCGTTTCGTACCAGATATGGTCATTATGAATTCCTCGTTATGCCTTTTGGTTTGACAAATGCGCCTGCTGTGTTTATGGACCTAATGAATCGTGTTTTCCATGAGTTCCTCGATAAATTCGTTATCGTTTTCATCGACGACATTTTAGTTTACTCTAAGTCTGAAGAAGAGCATGAAGAACATCTCCGGATAGTTTTGGAGATTCTGAGGAAGAAGAAGTTGTACGCCAAATTTTCGAAGTGCGAGTTTTGGTTAAGACAAGTCGCTTTCCTTGGTCATATTGTATCTGCTGATGGTATCACCATGGACCCGTCTAAAGTTGAGGCTATCACTAAATGGCCAAGACCTACGACAGTGACTGAGGTCAGGAGTTTTCTAGGACTTGCTGGTTACTACCGACGTTTTGTTGAAGGTTTCTCTCGCTTAGCTTTGCCCCTAACCCAACTGATGAGAAAAGGTGAAAAGTTTGTATGGACGGATGAACGAGAAAAGAGTTTTGAATAGTTGAAACGGAGATTGGTGTCCGCTCCTATTTTGACTCTTCCATTTGGTTCTGGAGGATTTCAAATTTACAGTGATGCATCTAAGAAAGGATTAGGCTGTGTTATGATGCAACATGGAAAGGTAATAGCTTATGCTTCGAGGCATCTAAAACCTTATGAGGAGAATTACCCAACTCATGACCTTGAGTTAGCCGCAGTGGTGTTCGCGTTGAAGATCTGGAGACATTACTTGTATGGAGAGGCGTGTGATATATTCACTGATCATAAGAGTCTCAAGTATATTTTCACTCAGAAGGAACTTAACATGAGACAAAGAAGATGGTTAGAATTCTTAAGGATTATGGTATTGGGAGATTGGCGGAGATTTTTCAGAAAGAGATCGTTAGACTTCATGGTACTCCGGCATCTATTGTGTCCGACAGAGATCCGCGTTTTACTTCTCGTTTCTAGAAAGGTTTGCAAAAAGCTTGGGGTACTCGACTTAATTTTAGTACAGCATTTCATCCTCAAACAGATGGTCAGTCAGAGAGGACTATTCAGACCTTAGAGGATATGCTAAGGGCTTGTGCTTTAGAATGGACTGGCAGTTGGGATGAATATTTGTGTTTAGTGGAGTTTGCATACAACAACAGTTGGCATGCTAGCATTAAGGCGGCACCATTTGAACTTCTTTATGGGAGGAAATGTAGAGCACCTACTTGTTGGGATGAAGTAGGTGAACGTTTGATTGAAGGTCCGAAAATGATTGAGATCACTAATGAGAAAGTAGCTGTTGCTAGAGAAAAGTTGAAGGAAGCTAGGTCTCGTCAGAAAAGTTATGCCGACAAGCATCGTCGTGATTTAGAATTTCGGGTTGGAGATCGTGTATTTTTGAAAGTTTCGCCGTTTAGAGGTGTGAAACGTTTCGGAATCAAGGGCAAGCTCAGTCCTCGATTCATCGGTCCGTTTGAAATTCTGGAACGTATAGGAGAAGTTTCGTATCGATTAGCACTTCCGCCTCAGTTATCGCATGTTCATGACGTTTTCCATGTATCACCACTAAGGGGATACAACTATCATCCGTTACACGTTGCTTCTTATCCGTTTGATCAAATTCAATCCGATATGTCCTTATCTGAAGAACCGGAAGCTATTCTAGAAAGGCAAGAAAGAGTCATGAGAAATAAAGTCATTCCATTCGTTAAGATTCTTTGGAAAAATCATCCGGAACGTGAGGCAACTTGGGAAACCGAGGAGTCAATGCGAGCTAGTTATCCTCATTTCTTTGAATAGTTGGTATGTTCTCATTTCGTTTTCGTTTCATTTCATTTTAATTTTCGAGGACGAAAATTTTTCTTTAGAGGGGAAGAATTGTAAAACCTGAAAATCTAAAACATGATTAAAGACTAAAATACCCTTGGAATCGAAATTTATAAAATACGTAAAATACATTTATAATCATTTAACGAAATTAAACTAAACTTACGAGTAATTAAAACTTAACTAATGTGTGTACGTGATCGATTTTGGTACGACGAAAGATTTAAACGTCTCGCGTAAAAGTTTGGACCTCACCATTTGTTTGATTTTGATCCGATGGGCTCGTTTTCTTTTGCCAAGCCGAGAGTCCAAGAAGCCATAAAGGGCGTTTGTTTGTGTGTTCGGTTGGGCCAAGCCGAAACCCAAACCCTCCTCAAAAGCCCTAAACTAAAAATGATACCACCTATAAATATAATACATTTACAAGAAATTGAAACCCTAGTTTTGTTGCCTCTCTCTTTCTTTTTCTTCCATTCGGCCGAACCCTACACTTGTGGTGTCGAGACTTTTGTTTTCAACAAGCTAAGGTATAACATGTTTATTAGTCTTCTTTCGTTACACCTTACGTATATATATTGTAACTTGTTTCGTTTAGTCGAGTCTTGTGTTTTCTTTTTGTGGCCGAGCCGTGTGAACTAAACAAAGACAACCATAATGATTTAAACCTTATAATTATTAAAGAGCTTATTACGTAATAAGTATTATTGAATCAGATCATGGTTAAGTCGAGCTATATAGAACCGAACCATGTATATGTTTCGGCCAAGGTATAAAAACATGATAACTTGAATATGTAAAGTACTTAGGTGAGCTAGGGCTTGCGTAAAGTGTTGTAGTTGAAACCCTAGGTTTGAACCGAACCATATAAGAGTTTTGAAAGTGTGTTTAATAAGTAAGATCATGTGAAACCTAAAACCTAGTTTAAGGTGTAAACGTGCATGGATATAAAAGTTGACGTATAACATATATATGAGTAACATATGATTAAGACATGAACGTGTTGAGTAAATAACAAGAGTAATGAGTCATTAAATGACGTAACATATAAAGTAAATGCATGTGGATATGATATTAAAAGAATGAGAAAACCCTAGAACATAATGAGAGTCGATTAGGGTTTGAAGCTAAGTATATTAATTCGTTATTTCATGTGTGAGTTATGACGTTTAAACTATTTTCACATTTAACCCTAAACTTTAATAAATGACATAATGAACCTTAATCTACGATATTGTTTATAAAACACTTAAGTCTCATTTAATTATAAAACCCTAAAGTATTAAGATCACTGAATACATTGAGTATAAACACCAAATATTAAAATATCATTTCGACGATTATGGAATCATAAATAACATGTACGACCGTTAATGTGTATAGGTTCTGTGAAGAAGGAGTAATCCTTTGCTTTCCGTATTTCTTCTTTTCGATCATTTGCTTTGGAATAAGGTACATATATTCTGACCTTTTCAGTAAAGGTTCCTTATAACGTTTCTTTTCGTTAGCTTTTATATTAGGATTTCCTAAGCCTTTGCTATGAACCCCATTTTGTTTGTTTGAGCTGTTGCTTATCTGAACTTTGATTTTTGAATCATAAAACATTTGATTTTGAACTATATGACATAAAAACTTTGATATTGTAACATGATTAAATCTTTGATAAAGTATGATCTGTGTCAGTTATGACATTCTGATTTGACCTAAGATAGTTTGACACCCGAGCCAAATATTAACTAGTCATGGGGGTTCCATGTCCGTGTCAGTGATGCACTTCTGACATGACTCTAGGGCAGTAGAGTGAAGTTCTGCCACGTCCCTTATCTGTTATCTGTTATGAGCTCAAGTTATATTATATTACCAATATTGTTTGTGGGGCGTATGGGTGCATCCTAGATCTGTTATATGTTATATATTATATGTTATATGCTATATGTTATCTGATGATTGATGCTGCGTGCATGCATGTCTTTCATAACTCTGGTAGGTCTCCCCTACAAATGTTGCCTTGTGTGAATATGAATATGATTATGATATGATATATGTGTGTCTGGGTTCGAGGTAGTTAACTATAAAACTTATTCTATTATTTTGATTTATACTTTGAAATGATTATGATTTTACTATCTTTCTTTCACTTTATTTCGTATTCGTTTTGCTTGTATATCTGTTCACTGGGCTTTTGAAGCTCAGCCGCATTTCTTTTCTTCCGCGGCAGGTATCTAAGCATTGGAGCTGGGTTTTGCTTTGGGATGAGTGCTGAGTGGACTTACCTTAGAGATTTTTAGCTTTGATCTTATGATGCCATTTAAGACTTTACTATTTCAGATATTTTATTGGAGTTTATTTTTCCGCTGGGACCTATGTATTGAAGTCATTTTGACTTGAATTATTTCAGTATTTATGCTAAGATTTCTTTTGGATATTTATGTTTGCTTTGATATGACACCATTACTTGTGATTCCTTTACCCTTGTCGGTCGGGCGTTACAATTTATGGTATCAGAGCCCAAGTTTACGACTTGTAGTCAGGACCTGTGACATATGGAGCCTAGGTTTTGAGACCCTTAGAGCTTAGGATATGACCTGTGAGGATTTGGGTAGACTTTAGGATTCCTTCTGCGTACTTCCATTTCGTATCTCACCTTTGTTCATTTTGCTAATCGTTTGAATATCGTTCAGATGGTTCGAACTCGTACTACCGGTAGCGCGGATGGAGACGATGATGCTACTAACATTGATGCTGCGATTGCTAATGCTCTCAACACTCTTTTCCCTGGTCTTCTTTTATTGGAAAAACATTTCACTAATGGAATGTCAACTACTGTCGAAACAAATGCAGAACCACTAATCAAGTATCATATACATATACATATCAGTTGTTCATGATTTAGCAAGATGGCCTAATATCAAATTTAGATATAAACATTCTTTATAGAAGAGCTTATTCTCTTTCACAATCGATTAGATATCAATCAAGAAGAATATAGTAATACCATTACCTGAGAAACTTTCGAAGATGCTCTGGCCAATGAGTTGAACCTAGATTTTCATAAGGAGCATCACCTCTGCCTTTCTGTTTCTCATAACCTCGACCTGTATCATTACTACTTCGTGCATTCAATCTTACATCACCCATGTCTGCAACTTCCACCAACAAAGCATCTCGTCTGTTGTAAAATTAAGATGAGAGACAATTACAAAATAGCCTTTGATTCACCACTTAACGGAAAAGAAATAATTAACTGACGCTAAGTATAATTGAACCTGTTTAGGTAACTCAAATCATGTAGACAATCAAGTGACTCCCTCAACACGTTTGGAATATCATCTTTATCCCCTTCATCAGTCCTACATCCGGGAAAAGCCGCTTCCGCTTGACCAACTCTAGCAATACCCGATATACCCATTCGCCCTCTAGTCTGTTCGTTTCATCGGTGACCTGGTCTACTCCAAATTTTGTAGTTTTATGATCCAAACATACTATGGAGAACTTACATCAAACATTTTAAAACTTACTTTTAAGACTAATAGGAGTATGTCAAAGTGTTACCTTCAACCCTGTCAAATGCATTTGTAAAAATACTTGGTGCTTTGGTAAGTTGAGATGCTGTTCACTTTGAGTTAAGTGGATAGGAGAATTATCTGCAAGGTGGGATCATGTTTTCAGAATAATTTGTACTTAACTACACATAAGTTTGCAAACTTCAGAATAAAAAATAAAAAAACAAAAAGAAATAGGTAAGAACAACAAATAAGGATATACATATGCGTTTAATTTTGTTCATTATAGTTTTTTAGTTGAGCAAGTTGAAGATCTTGAGACTGACTTGTTGCTTCTTCTTTTCACGTAAAAGGTCAATGACGTATTTACATGTGAAGAACATCAAAATCAGAGCCAATGAAGATAATATAATGGATTTGATCACAATCACTGATCCGAGAGTTTTACATCATGTAATGTAGCCATTATCAGTAAGAGCTCTCTTCTTTAAGAATGCGAAAATTGAATATCATTAATCACATAAAATAGAAACACAAAGAACTCGGACGTGAAACCACACATCTCTAGATATCAAAGTAGAGCTGGTAATAGCAATTTGGTAAGAGCAATTTGGTAACCACCTAGCGGATGGTGTGTTTAAGAATGGTGATGAGGTAGTGGGAACATCATACGATGAAGGCGGATTGCTTCGGTTGAGTGTAGTGGATGAATGCCAAGATGGGACTGACGGGTCCGAACAGTGATATTTCAGCTCGGAAACGGCACGTGCATGTCTTGTTTGGGCTGTTCCCAATAGTTACATGAGTACCATCTGGTTTATAAGTGATATTAATGTTCTCCCCACTTAGTTAGGGCCAACATTTGTAGCTGAACTACCGGCAGAATTTGAGTTTTCAGGCGAAGATAAGATGGTTAGGGTCAAGACAACTTGTATGGATTAAAATTTAGCTTCTGAGCCTATGCTAGAAAAGAAGGAAACTCTATTTGGAGCATTATTTGACATTGAACGGGTTTCGGCTGATAATGATCGCGTGTTTATAAAGGAAGGTTTATCTACTGAAAAGATTGCCAATATTGACAAACCGAACAATGCTTTGGACAATGCCCTTGTTCCAGAAGATCTTTGATAATCCTGTAATTGCCAAAAACCCACCAAGAAAAACATTTATTTACTGAATTCAAGGTAAAAAAACTTACATCATAACATGATAATTTCAAAACAGCTACTGAAAATAACATTTAGGATTTTAGGTGCTTGGGATTGCCTATTTGAGAGGGTGTTTGGGATTGCATTTTAGGTAGATTATTTAATTATGTGTTTGAAATAAGCCAATAAGTGATGATCTGCATTTTGATTCATCAAAGAGAAAAGGCCGGTTTTCAGAAAGCAGGTTTTTTCCCAATTATGAAAATGACATTGTGAAAATGAAATATCAGTTCTGCTAAATACATTACATTCTTTTGAAAGGCAATCACAAACTCCACAATACTGTAAACAAACAACAGACTCGTCCCAGTTGGGACTTGAACCCATAATCACCTGGTTGGGTTGTACTTACAATCTTACAGGTAGCGCTATACCAAAGGCCCGTTGGTCAAGAAGGCAATCGATAGTAACCTCTAAGTGACACAACATGTTGAGTCTAAGTCTGGGCAAGCTATGGTCGTTTCCTGATTCAATACATGCAATTGGCAAAGACAAAGGGGGTCCACCCTTTGAAGCCTCCTCATGTATAATTGTTATTATATCCAAATATATCACAATATCTGGAATGTGTGCAGGAGCAACATTCTGCATAACAGTAAAACCATACTGTTAAATAAATAAAAACATTGATAACCCGGTATTCTTGGAGTCACAAAACTCAGTTACTATAAAAATATTTAATTTTAGGAGAAAGTTTGGACCTTTATCTGAGATGGCTCTGCAACCCAATGAAGAACCCCTGCATAACAAAGTTCAAATTTTAAAACTGAATTAATTATGTTGCTAAACGTAGATCCTTTTTTCTTAAACTAAAGCTATCTCAGTTTGTCTTTAACTTGCCTTTGGTTTAGTCTTCTAATCAGGGTCATACTCGGCACGTATCTCAGAAATAATTTTTTGGTCTTCAGAAAGCACCACTTCGGTACACTTGATAGGAAACGCATATATGCGTCACATATGATTAGAATTAAATATTACTCAAAAGATAAACCTTCTGCATTCAAAATAGACTTTAATTGACTTTCAACCAGTTCTCCTCTTAGGCAGGTTTTTTTTTACCAGTTTGATAAGTAAATGCATCAAAACGATATTAATTCAGATTACGCACCTGAGTAGGACACTATTTCCGGTAGCAAGCCCATAGTAGGTTTTTGAATCTTTCAATCTAAAGTCAGTTTGCTCAATATAGACAACATTTGAAAAGGGGACCTGAGAAAAAATGAAAGGAAAAGAATGCACTTCCAGAATGAGTTGGCAACAATAAAATTTGCGCTCAACATGCATATCATATTTGATACTAATAATAACATCAACCATATGAAAGGGATCACATAGAAAACTACATATACATATAAAATTGATATGTGTGTCAACACTCAACCTTGTAGTAAGAAGATGCGTCCTCGTTTGGAGCATCAGACCATTTCTTTGCATCAAGATCTGTTACTGAACTCGCCTCAAGATTGGTAATGACAACCTTTAGGCAACAAAAGTTAAAAGATTGGTAGTTGAGACATAAAACATAAATAAGAAACTTTAAACTTTATATTTAAATAACAATAGTTATGAAAATATGCAGACCTTAAGCGGATGTAGCACGACCATCTTGCGAGAAGCTGGTTTTTTTAACTCTTCCTGTACGTGGTTTTTCGCAATATGGTACCATCACTGCATAGCACACACACATTAATTAGTCATCCACCAGTGAAAACAACTTTACACACATAAATATTAATTATCATGCTTAAATATCAATTACAAATGACAACCTTCTAGCGATACCGATTCCTCAAACAAAAGTGTTGATTCATTTACGGTTGCGAGTAACACTTGTCCACGTCTATTAACAGCATAGAATATAAACCAAATAGAGCACCAAAAACAATATAAACCATGTATACATCTGTTAACGATGTAGGCTTAAACATACTGAACTTTATAACACTGTTAACGATATCAACTTTACTAAGCAAATAATCCTATAGGCATTTTATAGAACAACAAATACACAGTTACAAATCACAGTTACCAAAGCTTACTACTAAGAATATAGCATCCAAATCCAAAGCATCAAAACTGACTTATGCAGTTACATATATCAGAAACTCAGAAAGTTACCTTCATCTTCGCCGACGGATGTGTCATTCGCAGCCTCACCGATTTTGACTGCCGTGAAGGGGCTTCGACAAATGGTTTGAATCAAGGGGACGAACTCTTTTCACAGTGCCGCTCTCTAGGTGCCGATGGTGCAGGATGCCCTTTTGCAACTTGCAACTTCCAGAAACGATGAGAACAAAATGTCAATCCAAGGATAGATATGTGGGTGAAATGTTTTATTTACAACAGAAAAAAGATTAGTTACATACAATAGAAGCGTAAGTGTGCTTTTGAAGCTCTCCTACGACTTCCTCAACCGGAGTCGAATGATTTTTCAATGCAGTTACTGGATTTTGGACTGAACCATATACAAATATTGTTAGAATCAACAACCGATAATCAATATGAAGAACAAGAGAAGAAACAAGAATCAACAACTTTGCGGAAGCTTTTCTATTATTCAAAACGAAATTCAAAGGTACAAATCTAATTCAAAGATACAAAACAAATTCAAAGGTGATACTAATCTCTTCCACCCCTCATCTCCTTTTATATGTGGATGAGGGGGAAGCAAGCAAACGGTACAAACTAATTCAAACTACAAATTAAATTCAAACGTACAAAACATATTCAAAGGGTGGTGCAGTTCTCTCTCCCCCTCACCACCTTTTTATAGGGGTGAGGGGGAAAGAAGCAAACTCCAAAATGGATTTGAAGACGGCTCTTCAAATTCAATTTGGACTCGAAGACGCGTAGCATACGCGTACGCGAAGCTTAGGACTTAAGAAAAACCCAACCGACCCTTAGGAGTTCTAATCATATTCATAACAAATATATTATAAATATCAACCGGGGTGTTTCAATTGAAAATACTATATTAGATTCTAAAAGCCATGTTTAATGTTGCTTAATTTTAATTAGAAAGAAAAGAAACCTTACTCTTTGTTCATGAATGGTCGAGTTGTTTTGTTGAATGCAGTCAAGATTCCAATGGAAGATACACGAATCAACCTACTCATTTTCTCACCTCTACGTTAAAAATTTTCTTAATGTTTATCAAGCAACCAATGAGATTCTTATAAATGTCTACTTAATGAGATAAACATGCAAGTGAAGAGGAAGAATGAGAACCTACACTTGCTAAATGGTTTAGTAGTTGGAAAGACGTAGTTCCTGGAGAACCAAAGTTGTTGACATAACATTTACTTTTACCGTTGATAGGACCAGTAATGCTATTGCATGTTGGCATCACTTTCATCCATATCATTAGTTCCAGACCTGAAGCTTTGGTATCTTATTCTTTTGACAATTTGGAGACTACTTCACATGAGTATGTACCTACATGTAATACTTTATGCATGCAATCACCATATGCATTTTAGACAAGATCATGCTTGATAAATATTTGTTAAGCATGAAGCACCACATGCATCTACATATATCATTAAAATGACTGTTCTGTGTACAAAACATTTTTTAAAAAGATGCAGTAATATATATAAACACAGCCTATCATGCATAATTAATCATATAGACACACAGTTAATAAGCTCAACGTGCCAGAATAATAAGCATGAACAGGGCACTATAATGCCCTGTTTATCTCATTCGTGATATCTTATTAAAATCACTATTGCCATGAAAAAATAATATCCAACATGATGCCACGATTCAATTAAAATTCATAATTCAACTAAAAATTCAAAGATAAAGAGCAGTTACCTACACATAAAGTTCAAGCTTGTAAAAAATAACCATTTTCTTTGCTTTATATTCGTTATTCACGGGTCAAGCATAGTTATGTAGCATTAATTTGCATACCATTTTCATCATAGTTGTATCTTCCAATGCCTAAGGTTATACTAAAGATACATGCTTATCTAATCTTTTAACTAACTTGTTTGATCCTTTACAGGTATATGGATTTATGGTATCATCCGATATATTTCCTTTTTAATATATGTTAGATTACCCTAATAACATGAGAAGAGAATGCATTGAATAAGAATCTGTTAAGAATCTAATACTAAAATTACCATGAGAAAATACCAATAGTTTGGATCGTGAGGCCAGCAGCGCTTGCTGCAGAGGAACCACATAAGTTCCATGCCTCATAAAATTCCAACGTACCTCCTTTTTCTTATCTCCTTTGCTTTTTACCTCATGTAAATGATCTACATTATGAACATAATTTATTTCAGGACTTATGTTAAAACATCTTATGCACATACATCTTGGGTAGCCTGTTATGAAAGTATATACTACCAAAATGAGTACCACAAACACAAAATTACATTTGCCACATTTTAGCACTCCATGTCTAAGTGTATGTAATGATAAACTAATATAACCTGAATGAGGGGATCATCACATGCACTATCAATTAATTGTCCCCTTCCAACTAAACACAGTAAATGTGTCCAATGCACAATCTGAGCCGGTGCCTGTAACATAAAAAAATCACATTTAAGTCCAAGTACACGTCTATTATGAAATTTGAGCAGCTTTTCATATAAAAATATACTATGCTTGACAATGAACCTTTTCTTCTGTAGAAGCTCGGTGCAAAGCCTTTCGTAATCAAACTCTATGGTAATATCCTTATTTATAATACAGGAATGATGATCATTCATTTACTGGTAAATGGCTAAATAACAATATTTAAGGGTGAATGACTAAATAACAAAATTTATAAAAACATTATACATACCTACTAACGATTTGTAGTTTTTTTTACAAAAAACTTATATATTGGAATTATGAAAAATAAAAGGATGCTCACCTATTACTACCAGGTTGATTTCTTCCAACAAAGGATTGAACCAAATGATATTAGGGTTCTGTAAAAAAATATATCATGAAGGAAAAAATATATATTTAAGGAAAAGATATGTATAATAAGTTTTTAAATTGATAATTACTTAATACAATTTTTGTAGATGAATTGTATTTAGTACATGATTCTAATATAATTATAAGCATTTATAGATTATAATATGCAACATAATTATCAAAATAACTTGTTGCCTAAATGGTAAACACACACATTATTAATGCTACTCTTACAAACAACCCAAGTTCAAATCTCACCATTGTCATTTTTTATAAAAATCGAATTTTACAAAAAAAGTATTAAAAACTTATATAATTTTCACAAAAAAAGTATTAAAAACTTATATAATTTATACATTAAATCCGAAAATTATATACTATTGCTTAGTTGGATTGATAAATTGCTTAGTTGGACCAAAAATGCTTATGTGGCATGAAAAACAATTACTGGGCATTGAGGTGGCATTAATGCCAAATGCCTCCTATATATATATATATGTATATGTATATATATATATATATATATATATATATATATATATATATATAATTTATATTATATATATATATATATATAAATTTATATTCCAAAATAAATTCAAATCATCGGGTAAACTAATAATATAATTTTTATAGTCTTAAAATGAGTATAAAAATATATCAGGACAATTGTCGGAAGTGTCAGATCAATTATTCAAAATAAATGATCGTGCGATAGCGTTTATTTAATAAATAAATATACGTTAATGAAATATGCAAACCCATGCATGAACTAATATGAAAATGATGTTACTGATGATATGTAGACTAACTCTAGTCTATATGTAATGTTCTCAAAGATGTTCCATGAATACGCAGCTTAACCCTTACGGTTACGCGAATTTGATACTCGTAAACCTAGTTTACGAAAATGATGAATAGTAACCATGAATAGTGATTTTTCTCTAGGAATGAATAGTGTTTTGTGAATAATAAAATTTTAAAATTGTCTCTGAAAGTCGCAAACTGACTTCAAAAATGATGAATAGTAATATGTAAATATTAAATTCCCGAGATAAATAGTAAATTTGAGAAATGACTTGAAATTATGAGTTGTCACATGGATCATATCCATAACCCATGGTATTGACCCATACCCATTTGACTAGATGCATTGCATCTATTAGATACATTGTATCTAATGAAATACCCATGGACCAACCCATAACCCATGACCCATGACCCATAACCAAAAAACCCATGGGCAAAGAGGAGCGTCCCACGGATGCCTAGGTTTACACTAGACGGATCCCTTTAAGGGAGGGATCCGTGGGATCCGAGAAACAGTGGCAAGTTTTGCCTATAAATAGAGAGCAATTTCTTCATTCTAACTCACCCATCTTCATCCTAAATCTCTCATATACTCTTACTCTCTTCTAACAAAAGATCATTTGATCTAGAGAGCTGTTCTTCTTTCTTTCCATTGTGATTCTCATATAGGTCCTTCTCTAAGGCGAGATCTTGAGCTCACTACAAGTCATCCAAGCAAGGGGTCCTTGATTGATTTGTTCCTCCACAAGATTTTTGTAGCAAAGATCTTGTACTTGATATTTCACATAGTTGTTGTGTAATAGTCGTGTTGGTTTGGTCCTCCGTATCACGGACTCGGTATTTAGCTTTGTACCGGAAAATAGTGTAAGCAACGTTGTGTAGGCTTCTCTGCCAAGTTGAAGGAGTTTGTTGACATAGTGCTTGAACTCTCGAGTAGGTGACTCGGGGGAGTGGAGTAGGGCAAGGAAGGTGTCCTTGTAGCCGAACCACTATAAATCGGTTGTGTCATTTCTTTCCCTTGCTTTAGTTTATTTACTTACGTTACAATTAGATCTATACTTTATCTTCATCCATACGATTTCACTTAACATCGAATCTAAAGTATTTGAAACTAACTTAAAATCGGCAAAACTATTCAACCCCCTTCTAGTTTTCCACGATTGGCATCAGGAGCTAAGTTTATAAAAGTTTTAAAGTAAACTGTAATTTAAAAACTTTTCGATCACTATGGGTTCTGAAAATTACAAGGAAGGGCAATTTATGCAACGATGATTGTTGCTGAACCGTCAAGTTTTCTCACGCGAGCTGATCACTTGTGAATGACCAGCCGTAAGGAACTTAAAACAGCTCACACACCAATTGCAATTTAGATCAGGAGAATACAGTGGATTCCCGGGTCGTTAAGTCCCACGGAGGATGACTGGTGTTTAACACAATCAGATGTCGAGTGATCACTAAGGATAGTGATCAAATAGGGTTTTGATTTATTTAAAACTAAAGGGCTAAAATGAAAATTAAGGAGATTAAAAAGATAAACTATCTTAAATAAACGCTATCACTATTTTTACAATGATGTTTTTGTGATTTTATAAAATAAAACAACTTAAATAAACTATTTTAACTAAAACGTAAACTCAAATTACCTAAAAACTAGATTTAAAATGAAAACGTACGGTAAGTCTAAAAATTACGCGAGTGCGCAAGCAAAAACGTAAAATTTATGAAATAAGAGGCCTACGAGTGTAAAAACAATTTTTTTACGTACTATATGATAAAAGAAAATTTTAGAAAAAAGATTTATATTTTTTAGACTTTTATATTTTTTATTATGAATTAAATAAGATTTTACACTAATTAATTGTTTAAAAATACTAAAACTAATGAGAAAAATCTGAAACTTTTTTATAAAATACTTAATACTAATGCAATTTTATAAAAATACAAAATGAAAAAGCTAGCTCGAATAAGCTAGAAATAAGTGAATAAGCTCGTTTAAGCTTATTTGGACAAAGAGTGGTTATGTATTAGATTTTGCAAAGTAAAACCAAGACAAGTCCCAAGGGCGAATGGCTTACAGGTACACCACTAACACTCTCCAAAGGGGGAGGTCTCAGGTTCGAGCCTGCCTACCCCCTTTTTGCTAAACATTTTATTTTTGATTTTTTTCTTTTACAAAGTTGTTAAGCCACTAAAAATAAGCACTTTTAATAACTGAGACTTTTTATGAAACTGATTAATAAGCTCAGTATGAGCTTATTTTCTCAACAAGGGCAAGAAAATGAAATAAGCTAAAGAGTTAAGCCAAATGGCTTATAAGCTACTAAACAAACAAAATGAGAATTGGAAATAAGCTAAATAATGGTAATAAGCTAATGTGAAAACTGATTAAGCTTAAAGATTGACAAATAAGCTCTGAATAAGCTCAATTAAGCACAAGTATGCTTGTTTGCACAGGGTACTGTATAAATTACTATGCACCTTTAAGCTACTTTTTAAGCACTTAGATAAGCTACAAACTTAAAACAAAAACTTGAATTAACTAGATGACCAGTTAAGCTATCCAAAAAGCTAAAATACAAAGTTTGGTTTACACTGATAAGCTTGTGAGAAGCTTATGAAGAACTTGAAAAACCACTGAGTCAAAACTCAGTGTAATCTGAGAAAATGGTCAAAAATAGAAACCAATTGCAGCCCTATCTAAAAAGCTACAAACTTAAAAATTAAGCTTGGATCAATGAGATGGCTTGGTCGGGCTTTTCTTAAAACCAAATTTGACAAGCTAAGGTGCAATGGAGAGCTTTTTATAAGCTTTTGAAAATGAGTGTAAACCTGTGCATAGGGCACAATTTTGACTTGGTGTGAAAAATAAGCTAAACAAAAAGCTATTAAATAAGCTATGAATGGAAAATAGACACTTGTAACCTTGAGACAGCTAGGTGAACTTCTCAAAAAACTAAAATACACAGGCTTAAGCTAACTGATAAGCTCTGTGTGAGCTTGAGAAAGTGATAGGCTCACCGATGCACGGGACACATTTTGACTTTTGTTATTAAACTAAAGGTTTGACTTTTATGAACTTTGAATTGAATCTATTAACTGATTAAGTAGTATTAAGCTAAAATGAGATGGAATTAAGCTAAAGTAACAAGCTATGAACTACTGTGATGGGTCTAACACTTTAAAATCCAACAGTGAGCTTATGAGGTGAGATTAAAAGAGTATTTTGACTTTTCACCAAATAAGGTCTGGATTTTATTGTTGAACTGAGTTCTTAGGACCTAATGTGACAGATAATAACAACAAGCAACCACACTAATACCCTTTAACACAAGAAATCGAGCAAATCCAAACAGTCTTATATGAGACTGTTTTGGTGATTTTCAAAGAGTTTAACAGATTCAGATCATGCAAATCATTACAGACTTAAGATTATCACTAAACAAGACTAAATAATCATAAAACAACAAAGAATAGCAACATAAGACAGTAACATACCAAAATTGAGTAAAATGCTTACAAATTGGTTTCCAATGTAAAACCGAGAACCATGGTCTCAAACAACTTCCTATAGCTTCCCAAGAAGCACTAAACCAAGGGCAATCCAAAATCAACCCTGCTCCAATGTCTTGATCATCTTCTTCATTGATTTTTGATTTTTATCTAATTTATGTGAATTTTTTTTTTATTTTTGGTTTTTGATTCTAAACTGAGTTTTAGAGTATCTAAAAGCTTCAATAAGCTTTCTGAGGAGCTTATGTGTGCTTATGAGTCCTTATTATCCACTACAAACAACATTCAAACAATTTGAGATTTTGAACTTTTGAAAATACATAAACTGAAATCATGAACATAAACTGGAATTGCTTATTGATAAAGGTTTATAATACACTGAAAACACTTAATTCAACACTAGAAAGATTAAACATACACTGGAAATTAAAGTTTAACTAATTCGACATACACTAATTTAAATTACACTAGATATCTTCTCCAATGACTCTTCCTCTTTCTTTTATGCTCCAATTGAGTTCCACGTGTCCTTCAGAGAGAATCCCACCTCTTTGTTTGGCCAATGGGTGAGTTTGGAGTGTGTTGGTTGTTTTTCTCATTTTGGCGGGAAAGACAATTTGACTTGTAGCCTCTGCTTTTATCAACTAGGGGGGGGGGGTGGCATTTAATGTGGTGGTAAAAGTAGGTAGTGGTGATGATGAGGGTGGAAGAAAGGTGAAAAGGTGATGGGAGAGGGCAGGCAAGTAGCATGCAACTGGGTTGGGGAAGAAGCAGGAGGTGGCGGCAAGTGGGTTATTTGATTTTGGTTTGACCAAGGTTCAAAATGGCTAATGACAGGGTCACAATGGTATAAGTGGCAGGGGGTCCAAAACATTTTGACAAGGCTTGGTTAGGTTTAATATGACAAGGACCAAGGCTGCAATTCTTCCAAACTTGAGGGGCCATTCCTGCCATTTTCTCAAAGTTCTCACAAGGGTTACTTTTGACAAGTTTTGAAAGTACAAGTACCATTTTTGACATTTTCTAATTCTCAAAGGACCATTTTTGCCAAATTACAAAGTTCAGGGACTTAAGTTGTAATTTTGTAATTTTAAATCTCAAGGACCAATTTTGACAACTTAAGAATCCCTAAGGATTTAAAATGAGATTTTTCTTTATTTAGATTTACCAGGGACTGTTTTTGACAACTTTTGAAACTTGGGGACTAAAACTGCCAATTATGCAAACTTGATACGTTTTTCACCAGATTTTGATATTTTTGCATTTAAAACACATAAAACACTTATTTGTGATATTTTTATCATTTTGATGCATTTCGAGTGTTTTCGATGTTTTTGCAGTTTATACTGTACAAAAATGATGAGTATTTAGACACTCATCAATCCCCCACACTAAGATATTGCTAGTCCCTAGCAATGTTTTGAGAAAAATTAATGGATTTTATCTCTTTACCAAAAGCCATTACTTCTGGAGTAGCCAAATGTTTCAGTTCAAGTAAGAACCTTGGTACACCGATAACCAAATGATTTTGAGCAAATCATCAGCTTTTAACGGATTTGATTTGTCTTTACCAGAAGCCGTTTGCTCTGGACTAGCCAACTCTTAGATAAATTATCAATATTATCTTTGGTGAGCTGATTACCAATTATGGTTTTTCCACTGCCTTTACCACAAGCCATAAACTTGCGGGCTAGTCAACTCTTCACTTTTAAGGATATGGTGAGCTGAATACCATACAATTTTGGGCAAATTGCAAGCCGTCAACGGATTTGAGATATCTTTACCAAGAGCCGTTTGCTCCTGGATTAGCCAATCCTTTTGTTTTTTAGACAAGGCGGACTGATAACCAAAAGATGAGTAAGTGAAAAACACTTACTCCAAAAAAAAATTTTGGCCAAAAATGGGGGAATTGGGTGGTATAATTACATGATAAAATTCGTGAGAATTCCCCCCCACACTTAGAAATGAATATTGCCCTCAATATTCAAAGTACCGGCGGTTATGCCGAAACATAGAACGTAAAAGGGAAATACTAAGGCCATTATTTAGCATGATTTTTTTTTTATTGAAACTCTTATATATATACACAACATGTGGGGCAACTCCCCCACACTAGGGTGGTACACATGGGTGAAAACCCATGTAGCATGCTACTGTTTTTGATTCCCGAGTCGCTAGCTTGACTCGATCCCCGCATTCATTGGTTCATGGGGAAAGTTTGTAGATCTGGGACAACCACAGGGGGAATGTCCTCTCCAAAGTAATGCTTCAACCGATAACCATTCACTTTAAAGTTTGGACCATCGGGTTGAGATAACTCAATGGTGCCATAAGGATAAACCTTAGTGATAGTAAATGGACCAGACCAACGGGATTTAAGCTTTCCCGAGAAAATCTTCAATCTTGAATTAAAAAGAAGGACTCGATCACCAACGTTGAAAACGCGGTTCTTGATTTTTGAGTCATGAATCTTCTTTGTCTTTTCTTTATAGATCAAAGAGTTCTCGTATGCTTGATCACGGAGTTCATTTAATTCATTCATTTGAACTTTCCGGTGATCACCAAATGCTCAATATCGAAGTTGGCATGCTTCAAGGCCCAGTATGCCTTGTGCTCTAGCTCAACCAGCAGATGACATGCCTTCCCGTATACAAGCTTGTATGGAGTACACCCGATGGGTGTTTTATAAGTCGCACGGAAGGCCCAGAGTGCGTCATCTAGTTTATCCGACCAAGAAGCACGGTTTTCACCAACCGTCCCTCCGAATTCTTTAATCCCTCGGTTAGAAACTTCCACTTGCCCACTTGTTTGGGGTGGTACGCAGTAGAGAGACGGTGAGTTACACCATACTTCGCATGACTCTTTCAAATTAGTCATTGCAGAAATGCGTACCACGATCACTGATTATGGCTCGTGGAGTTCCAAACCTAGCAAAGAGAGATTTCAAGAATTTTACAACAACTCGGGCATCGTTGGTAGGCAAAGCCTTAGCTTCAACCCATTTTGACAAGTAGTCAACGACCACGAGTATGTACTTATTACCGCGAGAAGAAGGAAATGGCCCCATAAAGTCAATGCCCCAGATGTCAAAGATCTCACACACTTGAATGGCGCTTTGCGGCATTTCATTTCTTTGTGAGATATTCCCGTGACGCTTGACAAGCGCCACATGCTTTGACAAATTCGTGGGCATCCTTGTAAATTGTGGGCCAATAGAATCCAGAATCAAACACCTTCTTGGCGGTGTAGTTGGGGCTATGATGTCCCCAAGAGGTCCAAAGATGGCAAGCTTTGAGAATGTCAATAGCTTCCCGACCATATACACATCGCTGATGACTTGATCCGCGAAATTTTGAACAAGTAGGGTCGTCCCCGAAGTAATGTTTTACATCTTTAAAGAATTTGTTTTTCTGTTGGGACGACATCCCTTTCACTATGAAGTTACCCGCATGGTAATTTGCAAAGTCAGCAAACCATGGGGTAGTAGAGTCTCCACGAAAAGAAACCGCATTGAGTGTCTCGAGAGGAAATGTGTCATTTATTTCCTTTTTCTCGAAAACATCTTGGTGAGGGTTCTCTAATCGGGACAGATGATCAGCAGCAAGGTTCTCAGCTCCTTTTTTATCACGTATAATGATATCAAATTCTTGGAGGAGGAGAACCCAACGGAGCAATCTCGGCTTTGCGTCTTGTTTTGTAAAGTGATATTTGAGAGCCGAGTGATCCGTATACACCACGCATTTGGTCAAGATGAGGTATGGCCGAAATTTCTCAAATGCATACACCACAGCTAATAGTTCTTTTTCTGTAGTGGTGTAATGGGTTTGAGCTTCAGTCATAGTCTTACTTGCGTAGTGGATAGGCTGAAAATGCTTGGTTTTTCGTTGCCCCAAGACTGCACCGATAGCAAAATCACTTGCATCGCACATGAGCTCAAAGGGTAAATCCCAGTTGGGGGCAACTAGAATGGGTGCTTCCGTAAGCTTTTTCTTTAGTGTTTCAAAAGCTTCGACGCACTCAGGAGAGAAGATAAAAGGAGATTCTTTTTCAAGAAGATGGGTCATAGGCCGAGCGATTTTAGAAAAATCCTGTATGAATCTACGATAAAACCCGGCATGACCAAGGAAACTCCTAATACCTTTGACGGTAGTAGGATGAGGTAGTTTAGCAATTACATCAACTTTTGCTCTATCAACCTCAATCCCGTTTTTTGAAATTTTATGGCCAAGGACTATGCCTTGTTTGACCATAAAGTGACTCTTCTCCCAATTTAGACAGAGATTGGTGTCTTCACACCGTTTTAACATTTTGTCTAAATGGGAGAGACAAGTCTGAAATGAGTCCCCGATGACTGAGAAGTCATCCATAAACACCTCCATTGTTTCCCCGATCATGTCGTGGAATATGGCCATCATACATCGTTGGAACGCGTGCGGAGCATTACATAAGCCAAAAGGCATACCTCTGTAGGCAAAAGTTCCGTATGGGCAGGTGAATGTGGTCTTCTCTTGATCCCGTGGATCAATGGGGATCTGAAAATAACCCGAGAAACCATCAAGGAAACAATAGTACTCATTCCCTGCTAATCTCTCAAGCATCCGGTCCATGAAGGGTAGAGGAAAATGGTCTTTACGGGTGGCGTCATTCAACTTACGATAGTCAATACACACACGCCATCCCGTAACCAATCGAGTTGGAATTAACTCGTTTTCTTCATTCGTGACAACAGTTATGCCACCCTTTTAGGAACACGTGAATCGGGCTAACCCAAGGACTATCTGAGATTGGGTAAATCAATCCTGCATCAAGAAGTTTGATAACCTCTTGTTTGATAACATCATGGATTTTTGGGTTCACCCTTCTCTGATGTTGAACTGCTGGCTTGAAGTCATCCTCCATTAAGATTTTGTGAGTACAGAACTCAGGGTTGATACCCTTAATATCGGAGAGTTTCCAAGCAATTGCTTGCTTGTGTGACTTCAAGACCTTTATGAGAGCAACTTTTTCATCTTTACTCAAATCTCGAGCAATAATGACGGGTAATTTATCATCACCCTCAAGAAATGCATACTCAAGATGAGGTGGTAAGTCCTTAAGTTCGACTTCAGGAAATTCTTCAGTTTTCTCAACTGACTTGACTTCCTTGTTATGAAGTTTGACGGGAGGGAGTGGAGGAGAAGTGTCCTGATTTAACAACTTCTCGAGAATAAGAATATCTCCCTCCAGATTAATCTCATGGTGATTAATCTCTTCAGGAATTGCATCACTAATGTGAGGGTTGATGAGTGATCATCTTTAAGCAATTTCTCAATGAGAAGTATGTCCCCTCGATGTCAATTGGAGCGTGATCAATTTCCCATGGAACAGAATCACTAGCCAAGTATGCTTCAATCTCTTCCAAGATGAAGTCACCTCCCTCAAATGGAGTGAGAGAAGGAGTAGAATTGGCTATGATAGGTTGACAAGATGTGGTGGGATCCCCACTCACAGAATTATGAGAATAACCAAGAACTTCTTGAGAGTACTCTTCGGAAGCAACATCAATGATATCTATTCGGTTAACCGACTCAGAATCATAGTTTGCGGAGTACCTCGAAGTTTGATCAAGGTTAAAGGTGACAGCTTCATTACCAACACGTAATGTGATTTCTTGCTCAAATACATCAATGAGAGCACGGCCCGTTCTCGGGAATCCTCTTCCAACAATGAGAGGAACCCGTGCATCAAAGATCGAAATCAACAACTACAAAGTCACCGGAAAATGGAACTTTCCTACTTTCACAAATACGCCCTCGGCAATTCCAAGAGGACGGGATATTGTACGATCTGCAAGCTCGAGAGTCATGCATGTAGGAGTAAGATCCGGAAGAGAAAGTTTCTTCCATACTTGAGTGAGGCATCGGTTTATGCTTGCACCAAGATCGGCTAAGGCAAAGCATTCAACCATTCCGGGAAATACACAAGGTAAGAGGAACTTTCCAGGATCTCCAAGCTTCTCGGGAAGCTTCTTCAAGATAACCGCAGAGCGCTTCTCGCTCGAAGGAGTTTTAGCCATTCCAAACAGCTTTTCCTTGTTGCTTAACATGTGTTTGAGAGTTGATGCAAACTTGGGCATCAACATGATAGCATCCGCAAAGCTTATGTCAAAATGTAGTTCTTGGAAAATTTGAAAGAATTTTTCCATTTGATGACCGGCTTTTTCGCGGAGCTTTTGCTCATGTAAACGTGATGGGTAAGGAATAGAAGATTTGGATTTGTGGTTTTCAACGGGAGCTACAGGAGGTTCAAAACAACTCTGGATTGGATTTTGGTTTCGGACAACCTGAGGATGGACAGTCTTTGGTACTTCCGTTAGTAGTAGGAAGTTCCTTGTCCTTTGTCGCCTCAGGTTCACTTTCCACTACCTTCGGAGAGAAGTAGAAGAGGTAGTAGGAATAGCGGGTCCATCATACGAAACACCACTTCTGGTTGTGATCGCCTTTGCATCGCCCCTCGGATTAGCGATCATGTTGCTAGGTAAAGTACCTGAGCCCGAGGGTCGATCATTTAAAGACTTCTTTAATTCAGCGATCGACTAACCAACACCCTGTTTGTCTCCTCTTGAGTCTTTATAAATTGCTTTAAAAGCTCATCAGATGTTGATACAGGAGGAGGTGGAGGGATAACTTGGGGCCGTATGTTCGATTATAGCCGAATTCCCTTGATTAGGGTTCATATTTCCCTGAAATTGATTCCCTCGATTGTAAGTGTTTTGATTAAGATTTCCTTGATGTTGGAAACCTTGATTGGGTCCGGAATAGAAATTACCTTGGTTTTGATAACCTTGGTTCATTCTTGGTTGGTTCGATTCGGTTAGGATTCTGGTTAAAACCGGTGGTGCCTCGATAAGTATTAGCTCGGTAGTTTGGTTCATTCTAAGGACGGTATTGATTACCTCCTTGATTTGAAGTACCGGCTATAGCATTAGCTTCAAACGGACTACCATCGGTGGCGATTTGTAGTATGCATGAGAACCACCACAAGTAACACAAACTTCAACTTTCTTCACTTCACCATATGATGGTGCTTGTGTGAAAGTGACTTTCTTTTGGTTAGCAAGAACCAAAGCTTGAACAATATCCGTGAGTTTGTCAATCTTAGCATCGGTGCTAGATGTACCCACTGGAGATGAAGTAGAAGGTCCACCTTAGACCGAGATTGATATGTCTTTGCTCGGAAAGGGCGGACCTGGGACTTGTTTTCAATTATTTGCAAGGCTTCTTTGGTGGTCTTGCTCAGAAAATTACCTCCCGCGGAGGCATTTAGAGAGTCTTGATCACCTTGGTGCAGACCATTGTAGAAAGTATCCATTTGCATTAACTCGGTAAAACCATGATGCGGACACTTGCGGAGCAAGTCTTTGTAACGATCCCATGCCTCCCCGAATGATTCCTCAAATCTCTGAGAGAATTTCATTATCTCATTCTTAAGACTTGTAGTTCGGGACGGAGGATAGAATTCGTTCACAAACTTTGTGACTAGATCTTCCCATGTCTCAATGGAACGAGGGGGTTGTTTCTCAAGCCAATTCCGGGCTTGTCCCTCTAGAGAAAATGGGAACAGAAGAAGCTTGATTGCGTCATGCGGGACATTCTTGTACTTGATGGTAGATGCAATCTTGTTAAACCATCGAATGTGTGCATGAGGATCATCCCGCTCAAAACCATAGAATTGGCTTTGGGTTACCAGATTAAGTAACCCGGTTTTGAGCTCAAAGGTCTCAGCCACGATGGCTGGGACAACAATGGCATCTCCGTAACCCTCGATGGGTGCTTGGAGAAGCTCATTCATCGGCTTATCTTCTGCCATTACGGCAGTTGGTGGTGGTGGTAGACGTTCCTCACCACGGTGAAGGAGCGAACGTCCTCTACGCTACGAGGAATCTTTCCAAGTTCTGAAAGTGGACTTGTAGAACTGGAAGAACGAGTGCGCATGCACTTAGTATAAAAATCAGTTTTCAAAACAAATGCGAGGCAAAACGACAAGTGAACTTAACCAATAATCACAAATGAAATGGCTTCTTTGAAAAAGGTACACCAAATCACAAGGACACAAAGGCAAGTTTTAAATCGATGTTGGAACTTATTATGGTTACACCCCCAGTTAGTAGGTGTACTGCCTTGATTTGCGGTGGTTGATTTTTATGTATATATTAAGTATCACTGAAAAGACGTAGGTAATGATTTGTGCTGATGGGTTTAAAAACTTTTGGACAATATTTTTGGTATCGTCTCGTTTAACCAAATCGTATTTCTTTAAGAATCACCTTAAAAGAAACACAAGCTAGAAAACGTTACGATTGTTTTGTTGTTTTATATTTTGTTTGGTGTTTTTAACACTTTAGGAAAAGTGTTAATTAACTTTTTGATTTTGTTATAACTTTACAGAAAACTTTTTTACAAACGATGGTATATGTGCAAGTACGGGTCTGAAAAATGCTTAGAACACGCTTACAGCCTCCCCGGTAGCGGCGCCAAAATTTGATTGTTGCTGAACCGTCAAGTTTTCTCACGCGAGCTGATCACTTGTGAATGACCAGCCGTAAGGAACTTAAAACAGCTCACACACCAATTGCAATTTAGATCAGGAGAATACAGTGGATTCCCGGGTCGTTAAGTCCCACGGAGGATGACTGGTGTTTAACACAATCAGATGTCGAATGATCACTAAGGATAGTGATCAAATAGGGTTTTGAGTTATTTAAAACTAAAGGGCTAAAATGAAAATTAAGGAGATTAAAAAGATAAACTATCTTAAATAAACGCTATCACTATTTTTACAATGATGTTTTTGTGATTTTATAAAATAAAATAACTTAAATAAACTATTTTAACTAAAACGTAAACTCAAATTACCTAAAAACTAGATTTAAAATGAAAACGCGTAAGTCTAAAATTACGCGAGTGCGCAAGCAAAAACGTAAAATTTATGAAATAAGAGGCCTACGAGTGTAAAAACAATTTTTTTACGTACTATATGATAAAAGAAAATTTTAGAAAAAAGATTTATATTTTTTAGACTTTTATATTTTTTATTATGAATTAAATAAGATTTTACACTAATTAATTGTTTAAAAATACTAAAACTAATGAGAAAAATCTGAAACTTTTTTATAAAATACTTAATACTAATACAATTTTATAAAAATACAAAACTGAAAAAGCTAGCTCGAATAAGCTAGAAATAAGTGAATAAGCTCGTTTAAGCTTATTTGGACAAAGAGTGGTTATGTATTAGATTTTGCAAAGTAAAACCAAGACAAGTCCCAAGGGCGAATGGCTTACAGGTACACCACTAACACTCTCCAAAGGGGAGGTCTCGTGTTCGAGCCTGCCTACCCCCTTTTTGCTAAACATTTTATTTTTGATTTTTTTCTTTTACAAAGTTGTTAAGCCACTAAAAATAAGCACTTTTAATAACTGAGACTTTTATGAAACCGATTAATAAGCTCAAGATGAGCTTATTTTCTCAACAAGGGCAAGAAAATGAAATAAGCTAAAGAGTTAAGCCAAATGGCTTATAAGCTACTAAACAAACAAAATGAGAATTGGAAATAAGCTAAATAATGGTAATAAGCTAATGTGAAAACAGATTAAGCTTAAAGATTGACAAATAAGCTCTGAATAAGCTCAATTAAGCACAAGTATGCTTGTTTGCACAGGGTACTGTATAAATTACTATGCACCTTTAAGCTACTTTTTAAGCTCTTAGATAAGCTACAAACTTAAAACAAAAACTTGAATTAACTAGATGACCAGTTAAGCTATCCAAAAAGCTAAAATACAAAGTTTGGTTTACACTGATAAGCTTGTGAGAAGCTTATGAAGAACTTGAAAACCCATCGAGTCAAAACTCGTGTAATCTGAGAAAATGGTCAAAAATAGAAACCAATTGCAGCCCTATCTAAAAAGCTACAAACTTAAAAATTAAGCTTGGATCAATGAGATGGCTTGGTCAGTTTTCTTAAAAACCAAATTTGACAAGCTAAGGTGCAATGGAGAGCTTTTTATAAGCTTTTGAAAATGAGTGTAAACCTGTGCATAGGGCACAATTTTGACTTGGTGTGAAAAATAAGCTAAACAAAAAGCTATTAAATAAGCTATGAATGGAAAATAGACACTTGTAACCTTGAGACAGCTAGGTGAACTTCTCAAAAAACTAAAATACACAGGCTTAAGCTAACTGATAAGCTCTGTGTGAGCTTGAGAAAGTGATAGGCTCACTGATGCATGGACACATTTTGACTTTTGTTATTAAACTAAAGGTTTGACTTTTATGAACTTTGAATTGAATCTATTAATTGATTAAGTAGTATTAAGCTAAAATGAGATGGAATTAAGCTAAAGTAACAAGCTATGAACTACTGTGATGGGTCTTACACTTTAAAATCCAACAGTGAGCTTATGAGGTGAGATTAAAAGAGTATTTTGACTTTTCACCAAATAAGGTCTGGATTTTATTGTTGAACTGAGTTCTTAGGACCTAATGTGACAGATAATAACAACAAGCAACCACACTAATACCCTTTAACACAAGAATCGAAGCAAATCCAAACAGTCCTTATATGAGACTGTTTTGGTGATTTTCAAAGAGTTTAACATATTCAGATCATGCAAATCATTACAGACTTAAGATTATCACTAAACAAGACTAAATAATCATAAAACAACAGCAATAGCAACATAAGACAGTGAAATACCAAGATTGAGTAAAATGCTTACAAATTGGTTTCCAATGTAAAACTGAGAACCATGGTCTGAAACAACTTCCTATAGCTTCTCAAGAAGCACTAAACCAAGGGAAATCCAAAATCAACCCTGCTATGTCTTGATCATCTTCTTCATTGATTTTTGATTTTTATCTAATTTATGTGAATTTTTTTTTTATTTTTGGTTTTTGATTCTAAACTGAGTTTTAGAGTATCTAAAAGCTTCAATAAGCTTTCTGAGGAGCTTATGTGTGCTTATGAGTCCTTATTATCCACTACAAACAACATTCAAACAATTTGAGATTTTGAACTTTTGAAAATACATAAACTGAAATCATGAACATAAACTGGAATTGCTTATTGATAAAGGTTTATAATACACTGAAAACACTTAATTCAACACTAGAAAGATTAAACATACACTGGAAATTAAAGTTTAACTAATTCGACATACACTAATTTAAATTACACTAGATATCTTCTCCAATGACTCTTCCTCTTTCTTTTATGCTCCAATTGAGTTCCACGTGTCCTTCAGAGAGAATCCCACCTCTTTGTTTGGCCAATGGGTGAGTTTGGAGTGTGTTGGTTGTTTTTCTCATTTTGGCGGGAAAGACAATTTGACTTGTAGCCTCTGCTTTTATCAACTAGGGGGGGGGGTGGCATTTAATGTGGAGGTAAAAGTAGGTAGTGGTGATGATGAGGGTGGAAGAAAGGTGAAAAGGTGATGGGAGAGGACAGGCAAGTAGCAGGCAACTGGGTTGGGGAAGAAGCAGGAGGTGGCGGCAAGTGGGTTATTTGATTTTGGTTTGACCAGGGTTCAAAATGGCTAATGACAGGGTCACAATGGTATAAGTGGCAGGGGGTCCAAAACATTTTGACAAGGCTTGGTTAGGTTTAATATGACAAGGATCAAGGCTGCAATTCTTCCAAACTTGAGGGGCCATTCCTGCCATTTTCTCAAAGTTCTCACAAGGGTTACTTTTGACAAGTTTTGAAAGTACAAGTACCATTTTTGACATTTTCTAATTCTCAAAGGACCATTTTTGCCAAATTACAAAGTTCAGGGACTTAAGTTGTAATTTTGTAATTTTAAATCTCAAGGACCAATTTTGACAACTTAAGAATCCCTAAGGATTTAAAATGAGATTTTTCTTTATTTAGATTTACCAGGGACTGTTTTTGACAACTTTTGAAACTTGGGGGACTAAAACTGCCAATTATGCAAACTTGATACGTTTTTCACCAGATTTTGATATTTTTGCATTTAAAACACATAAAACACTTATTTGTGATATTTTTATCATTTTGATGCATTTCTGAGTGTTTTCAAATGTTTTTGCAGTTTAAATGGTACAAAAATGATGAGTATTTAGACACTCATCAAACGACCACCACTACTTGAAACTAATGGTTTTATATATTGGGAAATATATTGATCTTTGGTACATCATTATTGAAGGTGATTTTGAAGCTACATCAAAAGATGATAAAGGAAATCTAGTTAACATACCTCACGATAAACTTAATGATGACATTAAGAAAAAGCTTTCCAAAAATAATGAAGCTAAAATGGTTTTATATAATGTTTTACACAAAAAGGAATTCGAAAGAATTTCTATGCTTAAAACATCTAAAGAAATTTGGAATTCTTTAGTTGTAACTCATCAAGGTAATCAACAAGTTAAGAATAATAAAATTGATCTATTTGTTCAACAATATGAACAATTTTCAATATCGGATGAGGATACTATAGATCATTCTTTTGATAATTTTAATACTATTATTACATCTTTACAAGCACTTGATGAATCTTTTTTAGCTGTAATCATGTTAGGAGATATCTAAGGGCACTTCCATCCAAGTGGAGATCTAAGGTGACGGCAATCGAAAAATCTAAAGACTTGTCAATCCTCACCCTTGATGAACTCATAGGCAACTTAAAAGTCTATGAGCTTGTCCTCGCTAAAGACTCTGAAGCTTTAAAATTAAAAGAGAAACACAAATCGTTTGCTCTTAAAGCCAAGAAGGTGTCAATCAATGAAGAGAACTCCTCTTCGGATAGTGATGACGAGGAGTATGCCATGGCGGTAAGGGACTTTAAAAAGTTCTTTAGAAGGAAGGGGAGATACGTCAAACAACCGTATGACGTCAAGAAAGGATTCTGGAAAAGCAAAGAGGACGAGAAGCCTAGGGATGATCGTGCTTGATTTAAATGTGGGGACCCAAACTACTTTATAAGTAAGTGTCCCAAACAAGATGATCAAAAGGAGTTCGTGAGCGGTTCGTAGAGAATGAGCGAGGAGGAGGATGAAGAAATTTGTCTCATGGCAAATGGCGAGGTGTGCTTAAAGGTCGACCTAGATCCGGATGAATGGATCAAGGATAGTGGGTGCACGAGGCACATGACCGGCAATAAAGATCTATTCTCCACATATGAATCCTTTAATGGAGGAAATGTGGTATTTGGAAATAGCAAAAGCAAAATCATCGGTAAAGGTATGATTTCTAACAAATCTCTAACCATTAACGATGTGTGTCACGTAGAAAACCTAAACTTTAATCTCTTAAGTATAGGACAAATATGTGATAAAAAGTGCAACGTACTTTTTAACGAAACCGGTAGTAAGATATTAAAAAATGGCATAACCATAGGAAGAGGAATTAGGAAACATGGAGTCTATGTCATTAAAATTGGTAATGAACCTAAAGAAAAACTTTGTCTTACTTTTATGGATGATACTTCGACCTTATGGCATCGAAGATTGGGTCATGCCAATATGCGACTTCTTCAATCGCTATCATCCAAAGATCTAGTAAGAGATCTACCTAAATTAAAATATGAACATCACTTTTGTGATGCTTGTAATGTAGGAAAACAAGTCCATTCTAGTCACAAAGCTAAAAACATGGTGTCTACAACTAAGTGTCTAGCATTACTACACATGGATTTATTTGGTCCATCCGCTATCCAAAGTTATGGAGGCAACTACTACACTTTGGTTATAGTGGATGATTACTCTAGGTACACATGGACTTAATTTTTTAAAAAATAAAACTGAAACGTTTAATTACTTTGAAATATTATGCAAGAAAATCCAAAGACAACTAGGAAGTCCTCTAGTGTCCATTAGAACGGATCATGATAGGGAATTCGACAATGAAGTGCAATATGGAGCCTTTTGTGACGCTAATGGTATTACTCACAACTTCTCGGCTCCTCGCACTCCACAATCAAATGGGGTAGTTGAAAGAAAGAATAGAACCCTACAAGAAATGAGTCGCACAATGCTAAATGAGCAATCCATACCTCAAAAGTTTTGGTGCAATGCCGTGGATACTTCAACGTACATACTTAATCGAGTCTTAATTAGACCAATTTTAGGTAAAACTCCACACGAGTTACTTCGAGGCAAAAAGCCTACGTCAGATCACTTTTGAGTCTTTGGTAGCAAATGTTTTCTTCTTAACACTAAAGATTACCTCACAAATTTTGTTCCTAAATCAACCGAAGGTATCTTTTTAGGTTGTTCTCCTAATAGCAAAGCTTACGTCATATTAAATAAAGAAACAATGAAGGTAGAAGAGTCATTAAATGTAAGATTTGATGAAAGTCCACCCAACCCTCTCTACCTCTTGTCGATGATGAGATTGTTAAAAGTGAAGCTATTGTAATAAAGAAAAAGATAAATGAAGAAGAAGAAGAACCTTTAAATAATGAATTCATAAATATTAAAGAGTCCAAAGACCACCCCGTAGATAAGGTCATAGGAAAGTTAAACGAAAGAACCTTAAGGTCTCAAGTCTAAAACCAAAGCAGCCTATTTTTTTTGGTTTCAACCATAGAACCTAAAAATACGCAAGAAGCCATAAAAGATGAAAGTTGGGTAATGGCTATGCAAGAAGAGTTGAGTCAATTTATTTTTAATGATGTTTGTGTTAGGATTTAGTAAATCCGGTTATTAAAGTGTCGGTCACCTCAAGTATATGTAATCATTAGAAAGCTCGTAGTCGTAGATTATTATAAGTTAAGTAGTATTTAGTTTAAGTAACATCGTGGAGGACGGACGGGTCTTTACCCACTGTATGCCTGATCCACAGCCCGTCAGGTGGCGTTTTATTGTAAGAACTATAAATACTCTCTACCTTCCAAGGTAGAGAGTTGGAGCTCATAATAAGATTTTTCTTTCTCTCACTAAAGTTCCCAAACCTCTAACTTTCTCTCTCTAGAATCATCTTATACGCCTACTTATTGTTTGGTTTGATGTGTATGTGAAATTCAATATATTACAAATGGTATCAAGAGCCATGGTTTGATCATCTCTTACATATTCTTGGATTTCTAGTGGGTTTTTAGATGGTTTTTGAGTTTGAATAAGTTTAGTGGTTTTTGCATCATTTGGTTCATTTCTAGTGTTAAAGTTTGAATTTTGGGTGTACTTTTGTGTTTAGGATCATTGTATGTGCTTGGGTTTTGATTTGGTAAGCTTGAATCACCGTGGTTGAGCTTGTTTTGGATTGAAAAGTGTGTTTTGGAAGTTTTCATGTTAGCGACTTGGGTCTCGGTGTAAATTTCTTGTTAGTGACTTGTTTCAGAAAAAAGCAGAAGTTGTAGTGTTGTTTGGTGGAAATTTGGTCCTAGCGACTTGTCTTTTGAGACAAGCCGAAAAACAGTACAGTTAGTGGTTTCTCCACTACGGGTAGCGACTTGGTAAGGTAGCGACTTGCTTTCTATTTTGATAGCGATTTGTTGTTAAGTCTCTTAGCGACTTGGTGTTGGCGATTTGGATTTTAACGAGTTGCTATTTAGCGACTTGATAACTTAGCGACTTGGTGTTTAGCGACTTCTTTGTCAAAATTTGCTAGCGACTTGGATCTTAGCGAGTTGTTATTTAGCGACTTGACTGTGTCTTAGCAACTTGGCACTATAGCGACTTGGTTCAAGATTTCTTAGCGACTTGGTTGATTTCTGTCTGTAATACGGTTTTCTCTCAAGTTAGTAAAATCCCGTTTAATCTGTTAACATGTCTACCAACGTACCTACAATCATCTCCACTGTTGCCGAGGATGTTCAAGTAGCTGGTTCGGATACTCGTCCACCCATGCTTGACAGAACTGACTACGACTCTTGGGCTCAACGAATCAGATTGTATTGTCTTGGAAAGGAAAATGGGGTCAACATTCTCAAATCCATTGATGAAGGACCTTATCGGGTTGAGACTACTGAAGACATAATTGATACAGTTGAAGATGGAACAATTATCTATGGAATAGACAGACCAAAGACGTATGATGAGCTCAATGATAAGGAGAAGAAGAGATTTGATGCAGATATCAGGGCTTCTAACATTATACTGCAAGGTCTTCCAAAAGACATCTACAAGCTTATCAATCACAACACTGAAGCAAAGGCTGTATGGGATAATGTCAAGATACTTCTCTCAGGTTCTGAATTAATTGTGGAAGATAGAGAATCACAATTGTATGATGAATTTGAGCACTTTAAGATAAAAACAGAAGAAGGTGTCTATGAGTACTACGTGAGATTCCATAAGCTTGTGAATGACATGAGGAACATTAAAATGACCATGCCAAACATTCAGCTGAACACTAAATTTGTGAACAACATGAATCCCGAATGGCACAAGTTTGTCACCTCTGTGAAGCTTACCAAAGGATTGAAGAATACAAACTATGAGCAACTCTATGTCTTCCTTCTTCAAAATGAGAGACATGCCATGTTTGAAAAAAGGATTCTTGATCAGTTCAAAGCTCAGGGTGAAACAAGCTCAACAAATGATTCAACTGCTTTTTACACAAATGTTGGGATTACCACCAAAGCTTCTCAAATTGTACCCATGGGTAATGGTAATCACAAACTCATTCACGATCCAATGTTCAAACAAGCTGATGCAGATGCAACTGTGGGAAACTTCATTAATCAACTAGCTCTCATGATCAGTCAAAACATGAACACTTGTCACACCCCCAAATTATCTGTTTTGCAGCGAAATGGAATTCCTAGGGGTTGACTGTCATAGCATCACAATCACAATTATATTGAACGACCTAAAGTGTCATTTAGAAAACACATCGTTTGATTTAATAAAACAAACAGAGTTTACAAAGTATAGGTCCCAAATGAAAATAAAAATGAGCAGAAATAAGTTTATTGCAATCCAAACGATGTTTTAAAGTGCATAAAATCCATGTGAGACGCGTCGTCACCACGACTCTATGATAAGTCCTTATGCATGCCATGAAGTATATGCCTTAGATACCTGAAAATACATTGCTAAAAGTGTCAACACAAAGGTTGAGTGAGTTCATAGAGTTTATGTAAATGTTTTATACGACCACCACAAGTATATGCCATGTATGACAAATATGTCACATAAAAATGTTACAATTGCTATAAGCACATGACACCGAAGCTAGACTGTTCATGATGTTCGCCCCAACAGAGTGTTTTCCAAACAACTCAAATAATGTTATTAAATGAAATGCGTCCGTTTGACCAGTTGGAATCCACCAACCTGGATGGAGGAGTCACCCTCGATAGATCTATCCACTCACCCTCGCTTACCCAGTAATTAACGGTTCATGATTTCTGATATGGGGACATTCAATTGGCAATGAGGTAACTTAAGCAATGTAATGAGTTTGAATATACTTTGGCTCGTAATAAAATGATGTGCAATGTATTCTCCCCCTTAGGTTTGAAATAATGTATAAACTTGAATAAAATCAGGGCTATGAAAACTCACCTGTTACAATGATTATGATGATATAGTGCAATACTGAAATGAGGTGCAACCTCTATTTGCAACCTAATATGAATGATATGATCTATTATAAATTATGAATATATATCGTACATGCAAATCCACATGTAATCTATACCACTTGTACATTTTTGAAAATAGAGTTTATGGTCGAAATATATGTTTATGACTTCTTGTCAAGTTACAAAATACTTTACAAGTATTTACATTGAAACAACATCCTACGATAGTCGTTTAGTGATTTATCAAGAAATTATAGTTTTTCGTCGCAAAATAATATACTTGATAATTCATGAAAAGGGACTAAATAGCCTCAAAAAGCTAGTCGTAAAATAGTGAATATCGAGTATTGGGAAACAAACTCAGTGGTTTTGGAAAGCTTGTAACATTATCTAAAAATCGTAACACTGAACTTTTGTCCATACCAGTCTAGATCATAAATAAAAATGATGGTGAAGTGAGGTAGTCGGGCTAAAAATGCAGTTTCTGGGCAGTTTTCGGGAAAGTTTGAGAGGTTATAAGTTACTCGTTATAAATCTGTTTGACGAACGGCTGGACATTTTGGAAAGTAGACCAGGTGTACTAACTTTTACTCAGAGGTACTCTATTACTAAAACTGACTCGATCATTGAGAAAAACAGCTCCAAACATGGGTACCCGAAAAGACAGCTTCAACACTTAGAAAATATTTTGGTAAAAGCTGAAGGAAATAAGTTGTGAACGTCGGTTTTCAAATATGTATATCTTTAGCGTTATAGGTCCGTTTTCTACGTTATTTATATCCTCGGAATCGTGATAATATGTACTAATATATTTTTGATAAGTCTACTCAATTAATATCGCTTAAGAATCGTTTTTGACTCGTAAAAGTTTGGGACAACATGCTGAAAATATAGTTTTCGTCGTTAAACTTGAAAATAGCATAACTTCTTCGTTATAAATCCGTTTTAACCCGTTCAAGCGACCACGTTTTCGTTTTAAAGTATATTTTCTGAATATCTAGTTCAAAATATTTTACAAACTGTCGAAATTTCCAGACTTAGCAAAATTGATCAGACCCTTATTTATAGTTGTCGAAATTGATTTTTCTAGCGTAATACTTATTCTAACCCCTTCAAATTAATACCAAAGCTATTCTAAACCTACCATACACCTTCTTAAGGTGTCATGGGTTCCTAAACATCATCAATAATGATATGTTTCAAGGGATTATATGATTATAACTCATAATAAGTACTAAAAACAATTAAAAGTGGTATAAATACATATTATACTTGCACGTTTTCTTACTAGAATGATAAAATAACTCATGTAAGATGATGAAAGTGTAATAAAAATTATAAGAAGCTTACTTGAGTGATTATGTGAAAAAGATGATGAAAACCTTTGTAAAACTTCATGATTATTAACCAAAAACCCTTTTGTAACACACTAGAATTGAGCTAGGATCATAAGGTTTGCTTCTAATGGATGATATGGAAAAGAATCAAGATCAAAATGGTGTATTTTACTGTTTTGGGTCGTTCATATGCAAGAGAGAAAAGAGGAAATGGTTGAAATTTGCATAAGTATTGGAATTTTAAAAGAAAAAGGAAGCAAAATGGAAAATGATGTATTACCACTAGTTAGGTATTTGATATAAGTTGATGTTGTGTCATCCTAAATGTCGACATGTATAAAACAAAAATAAAGAGTGGTGAATTATTTTATGATAAATGTAATAAAGTGTATGAATATTATGTAATTTGTAAGTTAAAGTAGGTATTTAGTTTAATAATATACCTTGTCATCAAAAGAGATTGTGTGTATCTAATTATCAATATTTTTATGAAAGTAGGATGACTCATGGATTTATGGTCGGCAAGGATAGGATGGAAAGGCAAGTGATGAGTTTGTATGACAAAGACATTTTAAATGAAGTATATTAGGTAATTTGTGTGTATAATTAAGTATTTTGGGTAGCGTTAGCTAGAAATAAATTTTAACGGAACAAAATAAAATATAATGATGTCATAAAAATTATAAAAATACTTTTCTTACAAATATTTAGTGAAATAATAATTATCGAGTAGTATTTACGAAAACCGTCGTAGGTATATATACTTAACAATTTATATACAAAATAAATTTAAAACACCGGGTAAACTATTAATATAATTTTTATAATCTTAATACGAGTATAAAAATATATTAGGATAATTCTTGAAAGTGTCGGATCAAATGTTCAAAATAATTGATTACGCGATAGCGTTTATTTAATGGGAAATTATACGTTTAATGGAAAAAAATGCAAAACCATGCATGAACTAATATGATGATGATGTCACTAATAATATGTAGACTAAATCTAGTCTATATGAAATGTCCTCAATAGTTTTTCATGAATACGCAGCTAAACCCTCAAGGTTTCGCGTATTTGATACTTATAAACCTAGTTTACGACAAATGATGAATAATGAAACATGAATAGTGATTTTCTCCGGGAATGTATTGTGTTTTGTGAATAGTAAAATTTGTGAAATGACCTGAAAGTACGAGTTGTCACATTCGCCCATCCAAAAAGGAATCCAGTCCCTGAATTCAGTCCATGTTGGGTCATACGGTGTTGTCGGTGAAAAGGTGAGGATCTTTGAGTTGCATCGGGTCTTCCCGCATTTTCTAAATCGTACTACGCCTTTCCAAAGCGAGACTTTGAACATAAATATGTTGCCAACATGAAATTCTAATGGTTTGTGACTTATGGAACATATTTCCAATATTTTGCGTCGTATATCGATTTTTTTTTTTTAGTTATTTGTTGTTGCTTGTAACTGATTTTTGATCTATACGATCTCTTTGTTGTTTTCATGAATGAGTTATGGACTAATGAGTTGGACTTTTTTGATTTTTACCCGTCAATAAGTGATTGACACCTCAACCTTAGAGTGCCTCAATTGGTGTAGTCAATATGTTCATGTGCTAACTATTGTTGTAAAGCAACTTGTTCGATGAAGAATGATTTGCCTAATCATTTCTAGAAAATCACACATGCCTTGTGTATATCTTCTAATGTTATAATTATTCTCTCACTATGACTATTGAGCTGAGGATAATAGGCGGTACTCATGTCCTAGTAGGTTTCATGGGAATCTTGAAATGATTGTCATAAGTCTAAAGTGAATCGAATAGCTTATAATAGGTACAACTAAAATTGATACCACGTGTCTCGTGCCAAAAATCAAAATTTGTCAAGTCTGTCGAAAAGGACATTATTGAAAAGGATAGATTATGGGCAACAGTTGTGATTCCTCGCGTTTCTAGTTCTAGTGAATGTCATGACTTGAGTCTTCTTTGACTAAGGGGCTTAGTTTTCATTACTAAAATGTTTATTGTTTGACTATCGAAATTTTTCCATGCTCTATGTTGTCAAGTTACAAAGCCTTAAATATTTAAGTAATGTGGTTTCTTGCGGCAAATGGTTTATGGGATAACTAGTAATGTATTTCAACTTATCATTTTAGAGTAAGTAATAATTTGTCATTGTCCAAATTTTTTTTAACCGATGAACAATATTTGCCAATCATTGTGAACAGTAGCCTAACGGCTATTTTTCATTCCATTAATACCCCAATTTTTTTTAAAACTTCATTCTTCCATACACTACTTAACATTTCACCTACATTTCTCTCATCAATACTCCAAGATGCCGCATGTTATTATCATTATTGCTATTCTGTATTTTGTAGTAGTATCTATCTACTATGTTAACCTCTCGGAAGAAGAAAACAATCCGTTTTTGGTCATGATTTTGGCGATTCTTATTCCACTCGTGGGTTTGGCAATATGCGTAGATAAGTGTTGGGGGTAATAGTTAGTTTTGTGAGAAGAATTGTAATAAAACTTTGTTTGACTACTGTCTTTGTGTAATTTTTATCTTATTCCTACAGTAGTAAAAGAATATGTAAGAATAATTCTATTTATCCTTAATTTGTGACTTGTTTGGTTTACAAGATATGTTTAACTTATTTGAAAAGGGAATAAGCTTATGAAAACTAGTTGTTGACACTCGGATTTATGTTAAGATGTGACAAAGTGGTTACGTTTAGGTATGGTCTCGCTAAATGGCTTTGTGTGGTTTTATTATGATCAAGGGCCAACGCCTGTTAAGTATAGGGTGCGTTTGGGTTAAAGTGTGGTTCGAAGCCCACAATTAAAATAAGGAGTGGTGGTATATGAGATTGAATATTTGTGGTAAAGATGTGGTCAGAGTTCATTTAGTTATTGTATTTAATCTGATGAATACACATGAATTGTTCATACTCACACAAAATTTTTGTGATTCTCGCAAACCAAGTAGCAAATCAATCTGGCCTAACCCATGTATAACTACTCCAAGATTTGTTCCAATATTGAGGGCTTCTAAAAATATTTCATCACTTAGATTGTTATCATGCTAGCAAGAAAATAGATATCAGCTCATACTATGTCGAAGAATGTTTGTTCTAATTTCACTTGTAGATGGAGAGTCATTGATTGTCCGATATATTCAAACATGTTGCATCTCTTGATATAGAAGTGAGGTTACTTGGAATTTCTAGAGAACACAATGCCTTAGGGGAAGTTTATATCGATAACCTTAATTTAACCAAATTTTCCTTTAAAGGAAACTCATTGTAGAGAAGTTCACATATGGTTGTGGCTATGTTTAATGGAATGTTCTGTAGTCTCAGATAGGAGACTTGGTTTATCTCTATAGTGTTACTTAATGGGTATTCACTTCGTACTAAATCTTGTACTCGGTCTAGCTAGTACTTTTGAAATGATAGAATTTGGCTTCCAGTCCAAAGATAGTGGTTCAGTATGTCTCGTGATGTCTTAAGATTTTTGTCGAGTTTTGAATCATCCTACTACCTACTTCTAGTCCTTGTTGAAATCCTTTCATTGTTTTCTTGTTTCGAGGAATTCTCCTCATAGATGGTATGGAAAATCTTTCCTAAAAATGTCACTAGTAAAATTCTAACTCATCGGTTGAGTGAGGGATGAATAGCGTAGGCATTTCTAGAGTGTTAACAAAAAGAAATGTTTATGAACAATTTATCTGATTACAAAACTTTGCTTTTGAATGAAGATTGTTTTAGGAGATTTGAAATGATACTTGTTATTTTCATGACATAATTCTTCCTGAATTATACATAGGTGATCAGGCTATGTATAATCGAGGACAAATGATGTGATGATTGATTTTGTTGAAATAATATTATGTTTCTCTGAAGTTTTAGATGGTATTCAACATGTTGTTCTGTAGAATAATGGTTCAAACAATTTTTCAGAGTAACATGAAAATCGTTTCGCGTAATGATAGTAAATAGTTGATAGAATGACTGAAAGTCAATTTATAGGGTGGTAACAAAACAAATTGTTTTAGAATTCTGTGAAACAAATTTCCTAAGATGGTAATAAAATTGCTCGAAATAAAATCATGTGAAAAAAAAAAGTTTTATAAAGTGGTAGCAAAATAACTTGAAATAAGATTTGTTGAATGGTTTGTAGGATACATGGGAGAACCTCATGGAATGCTAATAGTCTCCTAATTGGTAAAGAATAAAGTTGCTCTAATCCCTAGTAAGATAGCGGTATATTGTTGCGAACTGATTGGAAATTGGGCAATTGGAATAGGGAATGAAATAAACAAAGGTTGTGATTATCGTGATGAGTTTATTTTGTATATTTCTATACATGTTATATATATTTTGTATATTCAAAGTTCAAAAAAATCAAGTGTTTTATTTGTACAATGTATATATGCCAACGACCCTCAATAGTAGCCCAACAGCTACGAATAGTAGCCTAACGACTCTAAGAATGATAATAATATTGAATGATAAGAATGATAATGTTTGATGTTTTATTTCCCACTGAAGCGTGGACATATATAAGGTTTACAAAGAAGACAAGCCACTATTTGACAGTATGCTAATTGACACTATTTGATAGCAGGCTAATTGACACTATTTGATAGCATGCTTGTAATTAATATAGTCACTCATTGATAGCCTAACAACGGCTACTTCTTGCTCTATAAATTCAAATTTTTAACTTATATTTCCTCACAAAATTTTCACCTACATTCCTCTCAAGGTGCCGTATTTTATCACCATTGTTGTGATCGTGTATGTTGTAGCCGCAGCTATCTACTTGGCTAACGCCCCAAATGAAGAAGGTTATGAGTATTTGGTCGGGGTCTTAGTGGTTCTAGCTCCAATCGTGGTCCTAGCGGTTGGCGTAGATATACTTTTGGGTAATAGATAGTATATAACAATTCTATTTGTGTTCTTTACTTATCGATCTATGTCTCTTAACATTTTACTTACAGCACTCAATAACCCGCTTTTATTCTCATATTATGCAGAATATTCATGGTGTTGCATCCGGTTGTGAGTCTTGCTCTCGTGGGTATAGTGGTGTTTTTTGTTAGCTTAGTGGGTCAGCCGCTCAAGGATTGCATTCCCTACTTGGTGGTCTTTGTAACATTAGCTCTACCATTGTTGATTGTATCGCTCTGTATTAATATTTATGGATTCTAATGTAATAATAATTTACGTCGTTTACCATATTTAAACTGTTTTATCTTTCTAAAAAGATTTAAGGCGTGGATATTTTAGATCATCCTACTTAAGAGTTTTTCACAAGATACTTATACTTAACTGAAGAGTACAAGATAGTAAGAGATAGCGTAAATGTCATGTTCTGTTGTGTGATTAAAATGATATTGTGGGTTACTGGTAAGCTTTAGGTTTCCTCTAGAAAGATGGTGTTGATTACTACTTGCAATTCGTTAGTTGACTTATTGATGTGCTTTATACCCAAAGTACGGAGGTTCAAAGTTAAGAGTATAGTTTGGTCATTTACGGAGTATAAGTCGTTAAGTAGTTATAAAGTTCCTACTTAATGATGAGGAGGTTTCTCGGAAAAGTTACGGGGAGAAACAGAAAGCTACATAGTTGGTCTCCGTAAATAATCTGTAGTTATAATTTTTAAGGAAGCTATTGATGGTGTTCGTGTTTGTGAGTAGGTTGTCCTAAGACAATTAAGATGTGGAAATAGAAAGTTGTTGACTTTGGTCAAGTTTTAGGAAGAAAACTTGATGAATGTAGAGAGAATTGCTGAACTTCAGATTTTGTAAAGAAAAACTTGTTAAATATTGGTTCTAAGCTGCAAGTTTACATGACCTCTATGTGAGTTCAGGAGTTGTTTCGTGATGGTGTAGGTGTAACTTCGCCCTCCTCAAAGGGTTCAGTCTCCACATCGGATAATATGTGTGGTAACTCTGGTGTAGAGTCAACTAATGTTAAAAGTATAATAGCAAATGACAAGGTAATCTCCAAGTCAGAGTCTAATGTGAGTATAATGGGATGGGTGTCTGAAGACATTAATGTGACAATCGATTTGAAATGAATGTAAATAACTCGCAAAATGTGCGTATGAAACCGCATGTATAGTGACTATGCACTTATGATGAAATGATGAGATGCTATGATGATGTAGTTATAGTCTAGGGTCAATGATGCAACCTAGTTCTCTATAACTGAAGCTCTGATACCAATCTGTCACACCCCCAAATTATCTGTTTTGCAGCGGAATGGAATTCCCGGGGGTTGACTGTCATAGCATCACAATCACAGTTATATTGAACGACCTAAAGTGTCGTTTAGAAAACACATCATTTGATTTAATAAAACAAACAGAGTTTACAAAGTATAGGTCCTAAATGAAAATCAAAATGTGCGGAAATAAGTTTATTGCAATCCAAACGATGTTTTAAAGTGCATAAAATCCATGTGAGACGCGTCGTCACCACGACTCTATGATAAGTCCTTATGCATGCCATGAAGTATATGCCTTAGATACCTGAAAATACATTGCTAAAAGTGTCAACACAAAGGTTGAGTGAGTTCATAGAGTTTATGTAAATGTTTTATACGACCACCACAAGTATATGCCATGTATGACAAATATGTCACATAAAAATGTTACAATTGCTATAAGCACATGACACCGAAGCTAGACTGTTCATGATGTTCGCCTCAACAGAGTGTTTGCCAAACAACTCAAATAATGTTATTAAATGAAATGCATCCGTTTGACCAGTTGGAATCCACCAACCTGGATGGAGGAGTCACCCTCGATAGATCTATCCACTCACCCTCGCTTACCCAGTAATTAACGGTTCATGATTTCTGATATGGGGACATTCAATTGGCAATGAGGTAACATAAGCAATGTAATGAGTTTGAATATACTTTGGCTCGTAATAAAATGATGTGCAATGTATTCTCCCCCGTAGGTTTGAAATAATGTATAAACTTGAATAAAATCGGGGCTATGAAAACTCACCTGTTACAATGATTATGATGATATAGTGCAATACTGAAATGAGGTGCAACCTCTATCTGCAACCTAATATGAATGATATGATCTATTATAAATTATGAATATATATCGTACATGCAAATCCACATGTAATCTATACCACTTGTACATTTTTGAAAATAGAGTTTATGGTCGAAATATATGTTTATGACTTCTTGTCAAGTTACAAAATACTTTACAGGTATTTACGTTGAAACAACATCCTACGATAGTCGTTTAGTGATTTATCAAGAAATTATAGTTTTTCGTCGCAAAATAATATACTTGATAATTCATGAAAAGGGACTAAATAGCCTCAAAAAGCTAGTCGTAAAATAGTAAATATCGAGTATTGGGAAACAAACTCAGCGGTTTTAGAAAGCTTGTAACATTATCTAAAAGTCGTACACTGAACTTTTGTCCATACCAGTCTCGATCATAAATAAAAATGATGGTGAAGTGAGGTAGTCGGGCTAAAAATGCAGTTTCTGGGCAGTTTTCAGGAAAGTTTGAGAGGTTATAAGTTACTCGTTATAAATCCGTTTGACAAACGGCTGGACATTTTGGAAAGTAGACCAGGTGTACTAACTTTTACTCATAGGTACTCTATTACTAAAACTGACTCGATCATTGAGAAAAACAGCACCAAACATGGGTACCCGAAAAGACAGCTTCAACACTTAGAAAATATTTTGGTATAAGCTGAAGGAAATAAGTTGTGAACATCGGTTTTCAAATATGTATATCTTTAGCGTTATAGGTCCGTTTTCTACGTTATTTATATACTCGGAATCGTGAGTATATGTACTAATATATTTTTGATAAGTCTACTCAATTAATATCGCTTAAGAATCGTTTTTGACTCGTAAAAGTTTGGGACAACATGCTGAATTTTCTGAAAATATAGTTTTCGTCGTTAAACTTGAAAATAGCATAACTTCTTCGTTATAAATCCGTTTTAACCCGTTCAAGCGACCACGTTTTCTTTTTAAAGTATATTTTCTGAATATCTAGCCCAAAATATTTTACAAACTGTCGAAATTTCCAGACTTTGCAAAATTGATCAGACCCTTATTTATAGTTGTCGAAATTGATTTTTCTAGCGTAATACTTATTCTAACCCCTTCAAATCACTACCAAAGCTATTCTAAACCTACCATACACCTTCTTAAGGTGTCATGGGTTCCTAAACATTATCAATAATGATATGTTTCAAGGGATTATATGATTATAACTCATAATAAGTACTAAAAACAATTAAAAGTGGTATAAATACATATGATACTTGCACGTTTTCTTACTAGAATGATAAAATAACTCATGTAAGATGATGAAAGTGTAATAAAAATTATAAGAAGCTTACTTGAGTGATTATGTGAAAAAGATGATGAAAACCTTTGTAAAACTTCATGATTATTAACCAAAAACCCTTTTGTAACACACTAGAATTGAGCTAGGATCATAAGGTTTGCTTCTAATGGATGAAATGGAAAAGAATCTAGATCAAAATGGTGTATTTTACTGTTTTGGGTCGTTCATATGCAAGAGAGAAAGGATGAAATGGTTGAAATTTGCATAAGTATTGGAATTTTAAAAGAAAAAGGAAGCAAAATGGAAAATGATGTATTAGCCACTAGTTAGGTATTTGATATAAGTTGATGTTGTGTCATCCTAAATGTCGACATGTATAAAACAAAAATAAAGAGTGGTGAATTATTTCATGATAAATGTAATAAAGTGTATGAATATTATGTAATTTGTAAGTTAAAGTAGATATTTAGTTTAATAATATATCTTGTCATCAAAAGAGATTGTGTGTATCTAATTATCAATATTTTTATGAAAGTAGGATGACTCATGGATTTATGGTCGGCAAGGATAGGATGGAAAGGCAAGTGATGAGTTTGTATGACAAAGACATTTTAAATGAAGTATATTAGGTAATTTGTGTGTATAATTAAGTATTTTGGGTAGCGTTAGCTAGAAATAAATTTTAACGGAACAAAATAAAATATAATGATGTCATAAAAATTATAAAAATACTTTTCCTACAAAAATTTAGTGAAATAATAATTATCGAGTAGTATTTACGAAAACCGTCGTAGGTATATATACTTAACAATTTATATACGAAATAAATTTAAAACACTGGGTAAACTATTAATATAATTTTTATAATCTTAATACGAGTATAAAAATATATTAGGATAATTCTTGAAAGTGTCGGATCAAATGTTCAAAATAATTGATTACGCGATAGCGTTTATTTAATGGGAAATTATACGTTTAATGGAAAAAAATGCAAAACCATGCATGAACAAATATGATGATGATGTTACCAATAATATGTAGACTAAATCTAGTCTATATGAAATGTCCTCAATGGTTTTTCATGAATACGCAGCTAAACCCTCAAGGTTTCGCGTATTTGATACTCGTAAACCTAGTTTACGACAAATGATGAATAATGAAACATGAATAGTGATTTTCTCCGGGAATGTATTGTGTTTTGTGAATAGTAAAATTTGTGAAATGACCTGAAAGTACGAGTTGTCACAACACTCTCCCACACACCAACAATAACCTCAGAACAGCATCCAATCCACACAATCAAGCCACTGTCAGAGATGGGAAGGTTATGGTGCAGCCTGTTCAAGAAAGGCAGTACGATCAGAGAAGGGGTGGAGTAGGTGGAGGCTATTGTGCAAATCATAATCGAGGAAGGATTGGACATCAAGGAAAAGCAAAACCTATCAAATGCTACAACTGTGGTGGTGAGGGACACATTGCAAGGAACTGTACATCTCTAAAACGTCCACAGAATGCCGAGTACTTCAGGGATAAGATGCTGCTAGTGCAAGCTCAGGACAATGGAGCAGCTTTGGATGAAGAGGAGTTACTTGTTTCTTCTGAAGGGAATGCCAAGAATTATGATGCTGATGTTGATGAACAGCCAATTCAGGAGATAGGTCATATTCATCAGAATGCCTTTCAAGTAGCTGATTGTGATGCATTTGATTCTGATGTAGATGATGAACCTACTGCTCAAACAATCTTCATGGCTAGCATCTCTCCTATGGTCTCTCCAAAGGTCTCTCCTCCACAACAAGCTAGTCCATCCAAAGACAAAATCATTTCAGAGGTATTAAAACTATATGATGATGTTGATGAGCGAAAGATGCATAATGAAGTACAATCTCTTAAGACTTATGAGTCAGATATTGATGATGTGGGTAATAGCAATATTTTCCCATATGGTAAATATGTGAAGCAAAGTGAAAGTGAGACTGTAACAAGTAATGCATCTTATGCAGTCAATAATGACTATGTCTTGGATGAATTCACTGCATGTACCCCTGATGATTCTATTATCTCTGAACTGAATGCCTATAAAGAACGTGTTGCTATTTATGAACAACATGCTAAATTTGAGTTGACCACCCGTGAGCAGGAAATGGATGACCAAATTCGTACAATCATTAGAAAAAGTAATTTTAGAGAAGAAGTATTAAAACAAGAGTTAAATTCCTTACAAGAAAAACTTTCTAAAACTGCTAAGCAAAAACAAGAACTTCAAGAAAATGTGAAATTGCTTAAGCAAGAGTTCAATGCTAAGGAATCAAAACTTTTGAATGATTTTTCCAATCTAAAATTTTTGAAAAACAAGCTTGAAAATAAGTTGTACATACAAGGGAACACCATTCAAACTGCTCACATGATCACTAAGCATAGAGTCTTAAGCGATAAGCATAGCATTCCCCTTGTTGAGGAACCAAATCCAGAGGTCATTAAAAAGGCTAGAAATGCTCATAAGGTACTTTATGATGGAAATGAAATCCTTAAGCCTAGACAGAAACCTAGTTGCGCTGAGTGCACCGAGGAAGATAAGAAATCAGATGAAGTCACTAGGGAGAAGATGAACAAAACACTAGATGATCCTAAATGTTAAGAGAAGAAAATAACTATCAAACCCCATGATTACAAAAAGGATAATTGGATTTCTTTGAACAAGTTTAAGCCTCAGACGTTGTTAACACCCGAACAAGTATTCTGGAAAAAGGATTTAGATAAGCAAAAAGCAGAGAATCTTGTTGTAACAAACCCCCCTTTAGGAAAATGCCTTCAGCAACTGTGTATCCTCCCAATACACCAATGCATTTAGTCCCTAGAACTATTGCGACTAAAAGCAAGACCTTAATCAGTCAATATGTTATCTTTCAACTAATTGTTGATTTTGAGAAAACTTGTAAGAAAAGGATCACACCCACTGGTATTACTGAAGGGGACAGGGGTTTTGAGCAAACTAAGGAATGCTATTTAACTGAAGTCATGCCTTTCTTTAAGCAACTAAAAGATCAATTTGAAAGCCTTAAAAAGGGAATGAATTCTGATATTAAAGAAATGGAAAAGGAATTTGATGCAATGATTGTTAAGGTTAGTGACTATGAGAGAGAATTAAAATATAGTGAGATTGAGAGGAAGAACTTGCATACACTGAATGAGAATCTGATTTCTGAATGAATTGCTCAAGATGTGCTTTTCACTGCTACAAACTGTTCCATTAATGCTTCTCAATTTCATGAATTATCTGTTGCTCTGAAAGTCTCTCATGATCGTGTCATTGAGCTTGAAAAGACTAATTCTAAACTAATTGAGAAAATTGATTTGGATGATCATGACAATTTGGTAAAACATCTTTCTAAACTAGAAGTCGAGCAATTTAATTTATAACTAAAATATCAACATCTTAAAGAAAATGTCAAAACCTCAAATATCAAGACATCTTCAGATGCTTTAGAGTTTGATGCAGTTTTTCAAATTAACAAACGTGACGAACAGATTCAAGCTCATTGTAACACAATCAGAAAGTCGAAAGCCCAAATCTCTCAATTAAAGGGTGAAAAGAACAATGTGACTGGCTCTCAAATGCCTCCTCCTTTAGATTCTCAGTATTCTCAAACGTTTCATCTTCAAAACTTAGTTAATGCATTACAAAAGGAAAACGAGAGTTTTCTAGAAGAAAATGAAAAAGATTAAACGTCATTTTAAAGAGTTATATGATTCAATAAAAGTCACTCGTGACAAATGCAACGAAAAAATAACTTCTTTACAAAAAGAAATTGAGAATCTAAGGAGTCAGGAAAAAGGGAAACTGCCACTTGTTTTTAATGAGATTGTTGCCTCAAAATCATCATCCGACTGCAAATATTCTGTGACTGTTAAATACATTCCTCCGCATCTTAGGAATAATGAACTTGTGTTTCAGAAATACTGTGCTTACCTTAAGGATAGTCTAGAATGTCTCTGTGAGATTGTGGAAGACGATTTCATTAATAAACCTCTTGACAGAGAAATTAGGTTTGCTTGCATTTGTGCCAAACGATCTCAGGAGCTGCTAGAATGTTTAATTTCAACATGTCCTAAATCCTTAGGTGCGAAAGGTAAAGCTGTAATGCCTTGCTCTATGCCTAGTGCCAAGCATACAAACCATTCCATACCCAGTTTTAAGAAAGTGAACACTAATGTGCCTTCTAGTAGTTCAGATCCTAGCATATCTAGCTCAGGAATGCAAAAGGTAGATCAACCAACTAATGTTCCCATAATTCCCTCTACAGGAGTAATCAGTGACATTAAAGTAAGCGGGTCAAAGCCTCCAGGCAATACCAAGCGAGATAGGACCTCGCAAGCTAAGAATGCACATTGGAAGAGAGTAGAAGACCAATCTAGGAACTTTAAGTTTGAGTTGAATAAAACGAATCGTGTTGATTCTAGTATTAGCCATAGGTGTACTGTAATTAATTCGAATTTTGATACTATCTGCAAACCATGTAATGATGTCTGCTTGAATTCTGTTACTAATCATGAATGTGGTGTGAATGTATTGTCTAATGCTGTCAAATGCCCAGTTAATATTGTTAATGAAAAAAATCATGTTAAAAAGGCTAAAAGGCAAAGGCGAAAGAGAGTTAGAAAACAGTGGAAACCCACAGGAAGAACATTTAGTAAGATAGGTTATCAATGGATACCTTTTGGCCATAAGGTTAATGAGACAATGCCCACTAGAAAATGGATGCCTACTGGTAGAACTATTCCCTTAAGAAGTGAACATACTTTGAATAGGGAAAATATGAACACTAGTACTTCATCTATTCATAATGAGTCCATTGCTTCTATTTCTGATATGGATGTTTCTATTTCTGATGTGGGTGTTCCAATCACTGTTACTAACCAAATGGAACCCATTCTTGCATGGGGATCCCAATTATCCAGTTATCCATTCTTGTCTGTGTTCAACTGCAGATCGTTCAAATCGTTTTGTGGTACCTGAACTCAGGCTGTTCCAAGCATATGACTGGAGACCGGTCGCGGCTCATGAACTTCGTGAGTAAATTCATCGGGACAGTTAGATTCGGGAACGACCATTTTGGAAAAAGTGTAATTTCCAGGGTATATTATGTGGAAGGTCTTGGTCATAATTTGTTCTCTGTTGGTCAATTCCGTGATTCCGATCTAGAAGTGGCTGTTAGAAAACATACTTGTTTCGTTAGAGAACTTGATGGTGCGGAATTATTAAGAGGTACTCGAGGTTCTAATCTATACACCATCTCCATCGATGACATGATGAAGTCTTCTCCAATCTGCTTGCTGTCAAAGGCTTCTAAAATAAAGTCTTGGTTATGGCATCGTCGGCTCAATCAATTGAATTTCGGCACCATAAACAACCTTTCCATAAAAGATATTGTCAGAGGCTTACCCAGATTAAAATATGAAAAAGATCATCTTTGCTCAGCTTGCCAATTGGGAAAAAGCACGAAATATGCCCAAAAACCAAAACCCACAAACTCTGTAATGGAAGTTCTTCATACCCTTCATATGGATCTGTGCAGTCCAATGAGAGTGCAAACCATTAATGGGAAGAGATATGTGTTAGTAGTGGTTGATGACTACTCCCGATTCACTTGGGTTAAGTTTTTGAGGACAAAGGATGAAACTCCAGATGTCATCATTAAACTCATTAAACAACTTAAGATCCGACTCAACAAAATGGTTCGAATCGTCCGAACTGACAATGGAACTGAGTTTTTTAATAAAGTACTCAATGAATTTTAAGAAAATATTGGAATCAGTCCTCAAAGAAGTGTTCCTCGAACTCCTCAACAAAACGGTGTAGTTGAAAGACGAAATCGAACTCTTGTAGAAGCTGCAAGAACAATGTTGATTTACTCAAAGGTTCCAATGTTTCTATAGGGTGAAGCTATTGCCACTACTTGTTACACTCAAAATCGATCTCTAATTCACACATCTCATGGAAAGACTCCATACGAACTTGTCCATAATCGAAAACCTGATCTATCATATCTTCGTGTGTTTGGTGCTTTATGCTATCCAACTAATGACATACAAGATTTAGGTAAATTGAAAGCTAAAGCGGACATTGGAGTATTTGTTGGATATGCACCAAACAGAAAAGGTTACTGAATCTACAACAAGAGAACCCGAGATATCATGGAAACCATTCACATTACGTTTGATGAGCTGACCGGTCAAATGGCTCTTGGAAAATCCAGTTCTGGACCCGCACTTCAAAACAGTCCCATTGGTTCATCTCTTGTCCCAAATTCCTCTCTAGGAACTCCATATGTTCCTCCAACTGAAGGTGATTTGAAGAAATTGTTTGATCCTATGTTTGATGAACACTATGAGCCAAGTGCTAATGATCTGTCAATTCCTACAAAGAGGCTGATCATATCCATGTGAATGAAGTCAACCCTTCAGTCTCAATATCATTAAGTCAAGAAGCGCCTGCTGCTGATCACTCGATCTCATCAACAAATCATCAATCTTCTAATGTACGCCATGGAACTGGTTCTGGCATTAATGATGAAGTTAATCCTTTTGCTAATCCCGAAGATGCTCCATTTGAAAACATATTTGCTCCTGAATCATCATCAGAACCATCTTCTTCAAGAGACATCGACTCTGCTACTTCAGTCCCTCAACAACAACCACATGAACACCTAATAAAATGGACTCATGATCATCCATTGGACAACACGGAAACAGCTTGCAACCGATGCCTTATGGTGCTTTTTCAACTCCGTACTCTCTAAGATCGAACCAAAAGATGTTAAAACCGCTATGAATGAAGATAGCTGGTTCAATGCTATGCAAGAAGAAATTCATGAGTTTGATCGACTTGATGTATGGGAATTAGTACCTGCTCCAGATGTGCTATGATCATTGCTCTAAAATGGATCTTCAAAGTGAAACTTGATGAGCATGGTGATGTCTTAAAGAACAAGGCTCGATTGGTTGCTAAAGGATACCGTTAAGAGGAGGGTATTGACTTTGAAGAATCATTTGCTCCTGTTGCTCGTATCGAAGCAATCCAAATCTTCTTGGCTAATGCTGCAAGTAAGAACATGGTAGTCTATCAGATGGATGTAAAGACGGCGTTTCTTAATGGAGATCTTAAAGAAGTCGTCTACGTCAGCCAACCTGAAGGCTTTGTGAATCCAGAGCATCCTACTCACGTTTATCATTTGAAGAAGGCTCTTTACGGTTTAAAGCAAGCTCCAAGGGCATGGTATGATACGCTATCAAAGTTTATTCTATCTACTGGATTCAGCAAAGGAGCAGTTGATCCTACATTGTTCACCAGGAAGTCAGGCAAACATTTAATTCACGTTCAAATTTATGTTGATGATATCATCTTTGCCTCGACTGAACCCAATGAGTGTGACCGTTTTTCAAATGAAATGGGTTCTAAATTTCAAATGTCAATGATGGGACAAATGTCATTTTTCTTGGGATTACAAATTTCACAAAGTCCCGGAGGCATTTTCATAAATCAATCTAAATATGCAAATGAAATTTTAAAGAAATTTGGATTTGATTCAAGTGACCCTGTTGACACTCCCATGATAGAGTGTACTAAACTAGATGAGGACCACTCAGGGATCATGGTAGACCAAACAAAATATCGTAGTATGATTGGATCCGTGATGTACCTCACAGCTAGTAGACCAGACATCTTGTTCGCTGTTTGCATGTGTGCTAGATATCAGGCTAAGCCTACTAAAAATCACCTTGAAGCGGTTAAACGGGTCTTTCGGTATCTCCAAGGAACCATCAATATGGGACTTTGGTACCCGAAGGACACCGGTATGTCACTAACAGCCTATGCAGATGCTGATCATGCAGGATGTCAAGATACTCGTCGAAGTACATCTGGAGGTGCTCAGTTTTTGGGTGATAAGCTTGTAAGCTGGTCTTCAAAGAAGCAAATGAGTACTTATATTTCCTCTACAGAGGCTGAATACATAGCCATGTCATCTTGTTGTGCTCAAATCCTATGGATGAGATCCCAATTATCTGACTATGGCTTTGCATTTAACAAAATCCCTCCGTACTGTGATAATAAAAGTGCTATTGCTCTCTCATGCAACAATGTACAACACTCAAGAGCAAAGCACATCGACACTCGACATCATTTCATCAGGGAGCAAGTTGAAAACGGTGTGGTGGAACTATACTTTGTGAAGACTGAATACCAGTTAGCAGACATCTTCACAAAAGCTCTTCCTAGAGAACGTTTTGAGTTTATTCTTCCACGACTTGGTCTTAAAAGCATTCAACCAGAAACACTCAAACGTCTTCAAGAGGAAGAAGAGGAGTAAAAGGTTTTCCTTCATCTATCTCTTGTAAATATTTATTCGAAAAACAAAATAAAAAATTATAAAACCTTCAAAAATCAAATAGAAAAATATAAAACTTTCAAAATCCATAAAAATTTGAAAAATTCAAAAAATCCTCAAAAAAATATTGTCATTTTGTCATGTTTTTCTCGATTCGATAATATCTACGGTCTTGATGCTGTCATTCAAAGAATGACACGGGACTTTAGATGTTGTTCAAATATATATATATATATATATATATATATATATATATATATATATATATATATATATATATATATATATATATATAAAATCAAAAAATCAAAAAATATTTTTGGGAGAAAGAGAAACAATGGTTTATTGTCATTTCAGGCAGTAACCCGCTTTTCATAGAAAGAAAAGAGCCATGCCTTATCTTGTTTTTCAAATCTCCTGCTCTGATTCTATAAACATTTATCTGCTGAAAACTAATTGCTTTGTTCAATAACTCAGAATTAAGTTATGAAAATCATCTGGACTTATTTGTAAAAATTTGTAAAAATATCTATCTCTCAATCAACAACCTATGTCATTGATTGAGGGGGAGAATGATTTCAATTAAATCAAAAAGTTATTTGTCATACAATTGTTTTCAAAAGATAATCATGCATGTTTAATCAATGGAGTTTAAAGTCTTAAAATCCGATCCTTATCAGTTAAAACGTTTTCATAATCAAGTCACAATTCTCCTTAAAATCTTTCAAAATCAATTTAAATCTACAGAGATCACAAATCTCAAATGATTTGATAATTGTGATCGGGGGAGAATTTATGATTTAAATTGGATTTAATCTCATAATTCGGTAAATGGTTTTACAAGGATGTACAAGCTCTCCTTCCCACATGTGCCAAACGATTTCAAAATTTCCATGCACATGTTGAGGGGGAGCATCTATCTTAAACCACAAAGAGTTGAAATGTGATCAATTTATCTCAATGTGCAGTCTTTTCCTAATATGTGCAAAACATTTTCAAATATCTATGCACATATTGAGGGGAAGCAAACTTATGAAAACCTCATCCTTCCCCAAAATGCTCTATCTACTTGATTTGATTAGGGAAGTGATGTTGATATCTTTTAGAAATTGGAAATCAATGAAGTTAATTCTTCCTTTTGCCTCTGTGTGTTGAAACAATTTCAAATACATGAAGCACATTTTGAGGGGGAGCTCTTGTTCTAAAAATATCAAAAACAATTCAGGTACAAAATGCTTTGATAATATATCACAAGTATCTGGATTGATTTTTAAATGGTTTTCAATTGGTTCCAATGGCAGATGAACAATACCAAATAGACTGACCAACTTTACTCTATGTATGGTGATATAAGGATGATAAGGTTAGGTATTTGTTTCCATGATCCGCCAGAACCGGAGGGATCTACCCAGGGACAATCCACTAGATAGTGTAGAAGTCCTTAGGTATATTGAAAAAGGAGAAAAATGAGATATGGGAAGAGTGTGGACTGAGACTGAGCTAGTACTGGAATAAACCCACCAAGGTTCTAGCTATGAAGTCTCGGTAAGCACTGAAGGGGTTGAAAAATGAAAAAGAATTGAATGAGAAAAGGGTGAAAATAAATAGCCCTCCAATTATTCAACCTTAGGGTAGAAACCGGGTTCAATTCATATGCTACTGGTGGTTACCAAGGAAACATCGGTATTGAAGACAAGACGTCATGGACCCAGTGACGCACTGCACTTCAACTTCCCAAACCACTCAAGTTTCTCTTAAAAGGACTTGTTTCATTCTCACGGGGAACCGACATTATCTATCGACTCTCTCTTAGAGATTGTTGATATTGAAGAAGGAGACCCTCTCCCTAGTCTCCGAAATAGGATCCAAATATGCACAAATTGAGTCTCGAGCCACGAGATCATCAATAAATCTCATTAGGACACTTTCAATGAAGACTCTCTGTTTCACACAATGTGGAAAGAGAAATTATATCTTGAGTCCTACGCATTATCCTTGTGGTATTGCCAGAACATCCGAGTGATATGTAAACATATTCACAATGAAGATGGAAAGCCTTCTGGAGCCAACATCTAACAAGCTCCTGGTAGGTGGCATGTGAGATCTATTCTATAGATCAACCATGTGACAACTGAACAGAAACAATGGGGCGATTCAATCTTTTGAATCAATCCTAGTTCAGGTTATGGATTGACGGATACCTTTGAAAAACAGGTCGTTATGCTTAAAAAACTCTTTTCTTTAGCACATCGACCGTGTACGAATTTTTCAAATCAAAAGGTGTTTATGATTGATAATTGATCTTCATTAAAACCTTCGTTGTATTACAAAAACAATTTCTATTGGGCAATACACGATTGTTTTTCAAATCTCTTTTTATCAATCAGTGATTCTCAATTCGCTGGTTCACTCACTCCGTGTTGTCTTCTTTGAGACGTTCCGGTTTGAGAACAGCTAGAGCAGCTGCGAAACCCTGTCAAAGAAATTTTTCGGAATTATACCTGATCACAGGCAGTACTTGTACTGATCAACGGGGAACCGTGGGCCGTTTACCTCAATTCAACGAAAGTGATCAAAGACACTTTCGTGCGCTTTATTGCTAACTGTTGTATGCAGGTACACCCGACGTTTGTAGCTGATCAGAATGAAGCGGTCAATCCATAGCCGCATGCTCACACGATACATTCATTTCTAAATAAATCATGATAAGTGCATCAATGACTATGATATTTTCACTCCATGCTTCTGCTACGATGTTGCCAATATCATAAATCAACGAAAGCTTCCGCTACTCTGATGAGAAAATATCATGATCCAGAATGTAAGCATGTCGGTCCATAAGTCACAACATCACATAGTACCAACACCACAATGGATGAGTCTAAGATTGATGTTAGCTGATGATCTCAAAACTGGCTCAATACTCTTTATCATGTGGATCAGTAAAAAGACCTCCACTTGGATTATCCCAACATACAATGAGAAGAATCAATGACTACGAGCTTCGGAGCAAAGTACTACATCAAGAATGCAAGAACAATTTTTTTTGTAATATCTGTTTGTATTCAATATAATTTTAGTATATGTTTGAGGTGACCTCCCTTAGGGGGAGATTTTTAGGATTTAGTAAATCCGGTTATTAAAGTGTCGGTCACCTCAAGTATATGTAATCATTAGAAAGCTCATAGTCGTAGATTATTATAAGTTAAGTAGTATTTAGTTTAAGTAACATCGTGGAGGACGGACGGGTCTTTACCCACTGTATTCCTGATCCACAGCCCGTCAGGTGGCGTTTTATTGTAAGAACTATAAATACTCTCTACCTCCCAAGGTAGAGAGTTGGAGCTCATAATAAGATTTTTCTTTCTCTCACTAAAGTTCCCAAACCTCTAACTTTCTTACTTATTGTTTGGTTTGATGTGTATGTGAAATCCAATATATTACAGTTTGGACACTTGTCCCTCCACCTAGTAATCAAACCATAAATGGAACCAAATGGTTTTATAAAAACAAGTTAGATGCAAACGGTGTAGTGTCTAGAAACAAGGCTAGACTCTTTGCCCAAGGGTATAACCAACAAGAAGGAATAGACTTTGATGAGACCTATGCCCCCGTGGCTAGATTAGAGTCTATAAGAATACTTCTTGCTTATGCTTGTGCTAATGATCTTAAGCTTTATCAAATGGATGTCAAAAGTTCTTTTCTAAATGGTTTCATTAATGAAGAAGTATATGTAGGTCAACCTCCGGGCTTCATCGATTTTGAAAAACCTAAACATGTGTATAAGTTAAAGAAAGCCCTTTACGGTCTTAAACAAGCTTGAAAATCTTGGTATGATAGACTCAAGTCATTCTTAATCAAACACAACTACACCATGGGGTTAGTTGATAACACACTTTTTACTAAGAAAAGGGAGTCACATATAATTATTGTCCAAATATACGTAGATGATATTATATTCGGATCTACTTGTCAAGACATGTGTGATGATTTCTCTAAAACCATGCATGACGAGTTCGAGATGAGTATGATGGGAGAACTTAGTTTCTTTCTTGGTCTGCAAATCAAACAAGTAGAAGATGGTATCTTCTTTAATAAATCTAAATACATAAAGGAGATGTTAAAGAAATTCGGTTTAGAAGAGTCAAAACCAATTAGGACACCAATGTCATCCGACACCAAACTAACAAAAGATGAAGACGGCGAATCCGTTGATAACACAAAATATCGTGGCATGATTGGTAGTCTTCTCTACCTCACGGCTAGTAGGCCGGATATCATGTTTAGTGTTTGTTTATGTGCTAGGTTTCAAGAAGATCCTAAAACATCACATCTAGAAGCCGTCAAAAGGATATTTAGATATATTAAGGGTATGACTCAATTAGGATTATGGTATCATAAGGGTACGGGAGTAGAAACAATTGTATATGCAGATTCTAACCATGCAGGTGATTATGTTGACCGAAAAAGTACAAGTGGGGTATGTACTTTTATGGGATGTTGTTTAACATCTTGGTTTTCTAAGAAACAAACGGCATTAGCAATATCAACAACCGAAGCCGAATATGTCTCCACCGGCAAAGCATGCCAACAAGTACTATGGATGAAACAAGTGTTAGTTGACTATGACATTCATCTAAGTGACATAGCCATTCTATGTGACAACAAAGGTGCCATAGATTTAAGCAAGAATCCGGTATTACATTCTCGCACAAAGCATATAGAGATTCGTCATCACTTCTCAAGAGACAATGTTCAAAAGGGGAACATATCTATTGAGAAGGTAGTGTCCGAAGACAACATAGCCGACGTCCTCACCAAACCGTTGAAGCGGGAACAATTCAACCTACTTCGTCTTGTTCTTGGTCTAATGGAACAATCTTCGTAATTTAATTCTTAACTCTATAAGGTATGTAAACACTAGCCTTCTTCTTTCTGCGTCTAGGATCTCTATTTCACGCACAACTCACAAGCAATACGGGACTTTTCGAAACCCAAGCTAAGTTTTTCACTTATAACTCATACTTTTATCTTACTTTTCCTTCAAAATAAGTACAAGTTGCAAACACGTAATCACGTACAAATCTTTTTTTTAAAGAATAAACGCTTTTTCGCACATAGAAACCTCTTTTCAAAATGTTTTCTAAAAATGATACCTCTTCCCATATCAATTTCATAAAAGCAATTTCTCGCGTCTAGGACAAATCGATTTTTCATTATTAATACAAAGTAAAAATCTGTTTTCATTGCATCTCATGTCTTTTGAATGCTAAAGGGGACACATAACTAATATGTGTTTTCGGGTACATTCATTTAAGCAACAATGAATTAGGAACACTCGGGTTATATCACATAATAGTATGCTTTTTCACTTCTCGGTTATATCACATAATAGTATGCTTTTTCACTTCTCGGTTATCGAGATAACCGCAACTCCAAATGGTTTGCATATAGGCACACACTAGGCACAAATGTTTCCAAAAGGAAAATTTTGAGCTGCCTGAATCACCAGTACCACGGATCCCAGCCTTAATCCTGGACGGATCCCTCAAGGGAAGGATTTGTGGGATCCGTGAGACAGAAGCTAGTTTATCTTCTATTTTTCTCACTTTATTTTGGAGTATGTGATTTAATGCTTGTTTTCTCATGATCACATGCCTTAAATTCATATATAATCATTAGATTTTAATCCATATTTTGGGTCAAGCATTCATTGTAATGAAAAATTTCTTTTCTATAAGTAGGATTCCCAACATTGCTTGCTATTCATCTCATCCTCACAAACAAACACCACCATGTCTTCCAAAAGATCTTCCAACTTAGATGAATCACAAAATGTAAAAAATCTACTTCAAGAAATCCAAACTTTTGTCCTCCCGCCTTCCAAAATACCACAATCAAAATCTAGGATATCCGCACGAATTAGCATCCGGCCTTGTTGATTATCAAAACCATCATCGAATGGCTCATCACCAACCACTAACTCACCACAAGATTCTTCTATTATAGCACATCCTTCATCACCAACAAGTACACCAACTTCATCACCCATCAACTCGCCACCTAGGGTATCTCTTTTGGAACTCCTTAAGACTCCAACAAGATCTCAACAACCAAAACAAAAAGAAATAGCCTTTTTGACACCTCCCACTTCTCCAAACACAACTTTCAATGACCTTGAAACCTCACCACCCTTAGCTCCCATTATGTTACAAGAACATCTAGGTTCTTTTCCACCACCACTTCTAAACATTCAGGACTTTGATCCACTCTTTCCAACTTTTCCACCACAACTTCCGCATCTCACAAAACAAAATAACCCGGAAAACTTCCGCATTCATTACCCACATCACTTACATTGTGAACATTGCCAATACACTAGTGATATTGCAATAGAAGTTAGGGAAGAAATGCATTTCATACTCAACCTTATTCTTAATCGCATCAATACCATTACTCATCAAAACCTCCATCCGTAACCTTATGCAAGCATGGAAGGAATCATTATTACTATTCTCTATTTTTAGTATTTTTTTTCTTTTGAGTCATTTTTTTAACAAGCCTTGTTCTTATTTTTACATGCTTGTATGTGGCACCACTACATTTTATTGTTTTATTACAAGGCCCCGTTTACATACCTTGGCTGCCAATCTTGATTCTCGTCATCACAAGATTACTTATGCATGTTACTACTAACCTTTTCTTTGTATGATTTTTTCTATTTTCTTCACTTGACGCCCCAAACTAGGGGAGCTACCGTCAAGGGGGAGTAATCGATACGTGGACTATTTTTCCACATTTTATTTCTTTGATGGGTTAACTTTTTATTTCGACAAAAAGGGGGGGGGGGGGAGAAGTAAAACTTAGGGCTTTCAAAACATACATCTAATCTTAAGTTTTACTCATCATAACATTATGTTTTGTCATCAACAAAAAGGGGGAGATTGTAAATACAAATAAACCGTAAAAAAGTTTAATAATATTTTGCGATCTCTTTGTGTTTTGTTGATAACAAATATAATGTTATCATAAGTAAAATTATAAGGATAAATGTTATTTTTGTAAAGCATTTACATATAGCCATCTAATACAAATTGTTGTAATAAATCATTTGTTGTAATAGTTTATTAGGATGGGTAAAAATCACAACCCATGGATCATATCCATAACCCATGGTATTGACCCATACCCATTTGAATAGATGCATTGCATCTATTAGATACATTGTATCTAATGAAATACTCATGGACCAACCCATAACCCATGACCCATGACCCATAACCAAAAAACCCATGGGCAAAGAGGAGCGTCCCATGGATCCCTAGGTTTACACTAGACGGATCCCTTAAGGGAGGGATCCGTGGGATCCGGGGAACATTGGCAAGTTTTGTTTATAAATAAAGAGCCATTTCTTCATTCTAACTCACCCCTCTTCTTCCTAAATCTCTCATATACTCTTACTCTCTTCTAACAAAAGATCATTTGATCTAGAGAGTTGTTATTCTTTCTTTCCATTGTGATTCTCATATAGGTCCTTCTCTAAGGCGAGATCATGAGCTCACTACTAGTCATCCAAGCAAGGGGTCCTTGATTGATTTGTTCCTCCACAAGATTTCTATAGCAAAGATCTTGTACTTGATATTTCACATAGTTGTTGTGTAATAGTCGTGTTGATTTGGTCCTCCGTATCACGGACTCGGTATTTAGCTTTGTACCGGAAAAGGGTGTAAGCAACGTTGTGTAGGCTTCTCTGCCAAGTTGAAGGAGTTTGTTGACATAGTGCTTGAACTCTCGAGTAGGTGACTCGGGAAGTGGAGTAGGGCAAGGAAGGTATTCTTGTAGCCGAACCACTATAAATCGGTTGTGTCATTTCTTTCCCTTGCTTTAGTTTATTTACTTGCGTTACTATTAGATTTATACTTTATCTTCATCCATACGATTTCACTTAACATCGAATCTAAAGTATTTGAAACTAACTTAAAATCGGCAAAACTATTCAACCCCCCTTCTAGTTTTCCACAAGACTCGTAAAAGGTTAAACTTATGCGGGTCAGTTTGTCGATGGTAGGCGACGATCAGGTGGTAACAAGTCTGTTCATACTTGACCTATTTATCGGCATACAATGCGGTGAATTGACCAACTACGCCCGGGATTAGGTCTTCAAGAACAAAAAACCAATATGCAGAACCCGCATTAGTTTTATTTGGCATTACAGCAACAAAATTTCTTAGCACATGCCCAAGCACTAATGTTTGGGATTTTACAACAATAATATCAAACAAATATGCAAATGTTCTACTTAAAAGAGTTCTTCAGGTACGGATAGTGAAGCTGGACGGGTTGAGAGGTATGATTCCCAAGCAATTCTGTCAATTCTTAATCCATATAAATGCTCGGTAATTTTTCATGTTCTTAGAAGTGGTGAAAATTGTCTTATGAAATTCAACAATTTGTCCATGACCTTAAGTAAAATAAGGGTGATAGTATGTTAAATGTTTAAGACTAATCTCTCATTGTGTTCAATGTTGAATCTGTTTTAACTCTTTGTTTTCCATCATTATAAACATATGTTACAAAGGAGGGGCTGTAGATTACTTGGCTAAACATGTCAAAGCAGATCAAGTTGAATGCCTCAAGCAACTGATCGTTGCTCACAAGATATCAAAATCCAATTGATGGTTATTCATATATTACATATAAAAGTACCTATATACTGATGTCATGTGTTGTCTTATGGTGTTACGAATTTATGAACCAATCTAATCTCTTGGTACATAATTTGATTGATAGAAATTCATATATCGCATGTAAATGATCTGTAATTCTGTATGCTGCGTCTTTGCTCTTACTATCAGATCTTATATATGATACACAAATAGTCCAATTTTATAAAGATACACAATGTGGGTTGTATTCATATGTGTAGGACCAAAAATACATTTGATTTATGTGGTTCGGGGGGGTCGGGAAAGCTCAAAGAATGAATAAGACATGATATTGTATTAGATAGAAGAAAGGGAAGATTTGTGTGTTTCTAGAGAGAAGAAGAAGAAACCACACACACCTTTATTACAAATGTGAACTTCCTACCCTCCTAGTTGGGACTAGGAGGTGTATTTATACTAGATACAAGCCTAACTTAGCAAAATGACTAAACTAGTCCTTGTGAATGAGTAAAAGAAGAAATTAATGCAATTCCCGTAATGACCTCACTTTAGCGAGGCTAACAATCTCTCCCTAAGTGATGTCATATGAGAGTTTCTTACAATGTTCCCTACAAGAAAAATTAAATACAAAAGATAAGCTCAGCAGCTCCAATAGTGTCTTCACAATCTTCAAACTTCATGAATCTTCTCAGCTGCCATCTATTTACTTGCAGAAGAACAATATGAGAAAATCTAATTAGGGATTAAATCTATCCTTTTTGCTCTCCCCTAATTAGTGCTCTCCCCCAAATTGACAACCTTTCTGATGAATTTCCTGAATCCGAAGAAGTCTTTTGATAATTAAAGTAGAACCGTCTTTAGTCTTCTAACACGCAGCGGAAAATGTAGAATAGACTGTCGACTCGACCATCTTCAAGATTGTCCATTCGGGGGAATAAGATATCAAACTCTTCATCTCATCAAATGCATTCCAATTGTCAGCCCATAATGTACATATGAAATGATAACACCAAAGTAACAAGTTGAAGCACTGATCATCTTGAATTTGTTGCCCGAAATTGTTGAAGGTGGATAAGGTAGAAGTGCGTAGAAAAAGACGAGAGAAGGATATAGAATCAATCAATTTCTGACAAAATCATTAAATAAACCATAAAGCCCAAACACGTGAACTTTTTGTGCATCCCTGATGTACACATTTCTCTCCCCTGATGGTTACGATTTATCAGAATCAGCATAAAATTGTGTACATGCAGCATTAACTGGAAGCACTCTATCATTAATCATATCAGCTCGTGAGAAGATGTCGATGAACAATACCATTTGAAATTGTCTAACTCATTTCAACCCCTTGTATCAAAATTCAACGACTATTTGTAGTAACCACATGAGAAGATAACCCAATATGACGAACTTGAGAATGAAGTAAAATCTCCCAGACTGGTTACTTAAGCTTGTACTATCCTTGTGAAAAAGAACGATGTACCCAATGTACAAAGCCTCTTGACGTATCCTCAACTGCGTGAGACACCGAAAGAGATAGCTACTTTGTGAGTTAAGAGAGAAGGAATCACAATAGTAACTAGATAGCCAAGTCTTCATCACACTCAATATATTTGCCCAAACAAGTCATCTTCACGGAAGGGAAGAAAGAAAGAAGACGAAATAAGTAAACGCGCCCGTTAAACTTCACTTCAAACCCAAATAAATAATAAAGAGTCATCTCTGTGGTCACATTTGAAATTCATCGAAAATTTTAGCCGTGAACGTAGTATCCTCGTGAAAATTTTCGTGAACCAAAATACCACTCTTTACCAATTAAACCAAATGAAAAATTGTATCCAAAGTTTTGTAAAAAAACTATTTTCGGATAACAATTACTTTGTAAATCCATTTTGAGTCCATATAAATACCACACGAGTTCTACTTGGATAAGAATTACGAATTCTTTATGAAAATCCATTTACGAGTTCTTTATTTGACAATCTATATAAAGCCCAAAATTGTCGTTGATGAAATATTCATATGTCTCCCAAAATTGATCTAAACCATTAGCCCAACATAATAATCCACCCAATGTGACACAAATCATAACCCAATATAACTGATAACTCAAGCAGCCCAAAAGTTCATTTAACCTGATCCAGTTAAATAACCTACCCGGTACAAACTAAGGTATCTCGTTTAAGTTATAACTAGATTTTTCTCATATCAATTTAACCCTACTTACACTTTTTATCCGCCTACCATCACAGAGAAACGCTCTCTCCCACCTTTTATCTCACTCTCTCTCATCCAATCTCAAACTCATCTAGATCTCAGCATCAATCAAACATTACATTCACCTCTTAGTACCAACTAGGCGGGGAAGCTCAAGAATGATTAAGACATGGTATTGTATTAGATAGAAGAAAAGAAGAAAGGGAAGATGTGTGTGTTTTTAGAGAGAAGAAGAAGAAGAAACCACACACACCTTTATTACAAATGTGAACTTCCTACCCTCCTAGTTGGTACTAAGAGGTGTATTTATATTAGATACAAGCCTAACTTAGCAAAATGACTAAACTAGTCCTTGTGAATGAGTAAAAGAAGAAATTAATGCAATTCCCGTAATGACCTCACTTTAGCGAGGCTAACAATATGATTTTGCACTTCTCGACACATGCTGCCTTGTGGAAAACTAGAAGAAGGGTTGAATAGTTTTACCGATTAAAACTTCATTTTAAACTATTTAGATCAACTTATGTCAATCTATTTAATGTGTGTGTTGGATGCTGATAGATAAAGCATATAAACAAGTAATGCAAAGATAAAGAGTTGGGAACACAAAACCACGACACGAGTATTTATAGTGGTTCGGTTACAAGGACACCTTCCTTGCCCTACTCCACTCCCCGAGTTCCCCACTCGAGAGTTTGTAAGCACTACACAACACAAGCTCCTTAATGTAGCGGAGAAGCCTTCACAACGATGCCTACTCTTTATCAAGTACAAGGCTAGACACCGGGTTCTTCCACGAGGTAGAACCAAACGTATCACAACGTCGCCTACACTTTATCTGGTATAAGGCTGGATACCGAGTTCCATTACAAAGGAGGAACTACTACCCAACACTACCCCAATACACGACAACCTCAAAGGAGACACACTTCTTATCACAACATCATAAGGATATCACTATCCTTTAACCCAAACTAACTATCTTGTACATCGATGCACCATATCGAATGTACACCCATTGCACCTTTCACTAATTCCTTTGACACGACCCATCGGCACCTTTCACTAATGCCTTCGACACGAACCTTCAGCACCTTTCACTAATGCATTTAACTCGAACATTCGACACCCTTCAACAATGCCTTCAACACTACACTTCTATGGAGGGAGAAAGAACTATCAACAAGAGACACTTCAGTGGTCTTGATGATGACGAAGCTTAGCAACTCATAACCTTGAGCTTGCACGTCTTCAAGAGGTGGTGATCTCGCTTTTAAGAGGAACCTAGAGAATCACACAAACACAAAACTACATAGAAAGATCCTTTGGCTCTGAGGTTAGAGATATTACCATACTAAGAGAGAGTATGTGTAAAAAGGGGTGAGTAGCAAGTGAGAAATGGCTCACTATTTATAGGCAAAATTCTCTATTGTTCCACGGTTCCCACGTGTAACCACCGGTAAATTTCCACTTATATGATATTCTAACTAAATAATACTTATCCATTTTTCACGTATAAATTTTTTTTAACATTATCAGTTTATCTAATCACAACAACTAACTAATATGACATAACTCTCATTCTTAATAAATGTACACACCAACACCAGAATGTCTTAAGTTCATTCCTTATACGTCAAGTATAAAAGTTTTCAACTTTTATTTACCACTTTATGTTATTTCGTAAATGTACGATTATTAAACATTCAAACTAAACGTTTTCTATCTATTGGAGTTTTCATGAAACCATAATTTATTATAACATTAGAACTATAATTTTACGAAACTAAATCATAAATACTAAAGTACAACATTTTATACCTAGAGTACAAATCATTAAAGCACAGAACCTAACTATACTCTAAGTCCTAATATACAACTCTATGATTTTATGTGCATGATATATTTTCAAAATGCTAATGTACAAATCTTTCAAGCCCATGTACAAGTCTTTAATGCATAAAAGCTTAATACTTATACAAATCATATTTTAAACCTCAATGTACCTATCTTAAAGCACATGATACAAACCTATAGTGCACAAGCCCTTAAAATCGACTTTCTTATAATTTACAAGTCTAAGGTACAAGTCTCTAATGCTTGTGGTACAAGTACTTAATGCATAGAGCTAAAATCTATACTTTTCATAAACCTAACTAAAGTTAACTAAACCTAAATTAAGACCCTAACTAAGTTTCCTACACTTCTAAACCCTAGGTACAACCATAACTAACCTATGGTACTACACCCTAAAGCACAAAACGAACCATGGTCTCTCTTTAGTTCAAATCGAACCAAACACCAACCAAATGAGCCCTAACCTTTTTCTAAATCGATTAAACCTTGATAAGGCTCAAAATAAGCCACATAACTTACTACCTCACCATGTCTCCTAGACTTTCAAACCTTAGTCAAAAATGTCAAGCTAAGCATATGTGTATCCTTTAAAACCATTCGAACCTAGAACCTAAAACATGAACATTTTGTAAATACTTCATCATGTTTACTTCCTTTACAACAAATAAAGCAAATAAGCCTAACCTAATTTAGACTAGCTTACATACATGTTTAACTCCTAAACTAAACACATCACTATGTTCCCTAAGCTTACATATAATGAGATGTGTATAAATATTAACCAAGAGACTTGTTTAAACCATGGCTAACCACGTCACCATATCTAGTGATAACATCAAATAGTCCTGATTATTAAGTGTCAATTTCCCCCGATAATTCTTGTAATTTATATCATTTATATGGATTTACGCTTGTTTTCCTTTGTTTTCCACTTTTAGGTAAATTACGAGCATTGGAGCTAAAGAGACGCGGACCTGGAGAAATATCTAAAGATTTATCACAGTATGCTATTTTAAAGAAGTTACGGCATAACTCATCTCTCACATTACACTGTAAATATTGCGTGACTCAGAAAACCAACTTCTTAGGAGGTTACGACGTAACTCTTCCCAAAGGTTATGACGTAACTATATTAGGTCAAATGAGGTTCCACACCGCTAATACTTACGCCGTAACTACTGCATCAACTACGGCGTAACCGAGCTTATTGAAGACTATGGCGTAACCACTTATTAGGTTACGCTGTAACCAGCAGATCTAGTGCATTATACAAAGAAATAGAAGGTTACGGCGTAACTCTTGTTATGGTTACGCCGTAACCCAGATCTGGCCTATAAATACCCCACGAATTTCAGCATTTCTATTCTTCCATTCCACACACAACTCTCAGAGAACGTGGGTAAAAGGTCAAGGCAGGTCTAGAGGAGCATACGGAGCTGTCTCCAAGGGAGAAATCACTCCCCTATGATAAGCAATAGCGTTTTATATTTCTTTTGCTTTCAATTCATGTATTTTGTACTTTTGAATATCGAATTGAGTTGCATGATTAATATGAGCGGCTAAGCCCATCTTGGTGTTGGCCTAGTTATGATTCCTTAATTGCTTTGTTTGCGTTTACTTTACTTCCGTATAATTATTTCTAAGTTTATGCGTGCATAGTTTATTGCTAGCCACCCCTGGTTCGGTAGTTTTGAATGGCGTTAGAGGCCAATTACCTAGGAGATATGACCAACTGACCCTAGGTGAGCGGACTGAGACAGGAAGGGTAAGATATGACCAACTGACGACCTTTTCTACTTGTGCGATTTGACCAACTGATCACCTAGCGTTTGGATGAACTTAAGAATTAGGGGGTGCGTGTCTAAGTTCCTAACGGCCGGACATTCACTATTATAAATCTAGCATGTAGCGGTACTTAATGACTTGGCTTAGGGGACCAGAAACAACAGGACTTATGACGGTGCGCCTGATTTCTCCTGTGGTGGCATCTTTGCTGATAGGTTAGGGCGAATTGACCAAATGTTGTCATCACGACTTTGACCCCACCTGAAGTAATTGGAAGTAGGTAGACGTAGACATAACTAGCTAGAAGGATTAACTAGGTTGGCACCACTAACCTCTATTGATTTCCCTTTACCATTTATTTGCTTTTATTTTCTTTATTCTGCTTTAGTAGTTTAATTAATTAATTCCCTATCGAAACCATTATTATAATCTGTGACAATTAGACTTGGTATTTATCCAACACACATAGCTGTTGGGATGACCTCGGCTTTACCGATTACTACACTGCACACGACCGGGTACACTGCCCGTTAGTGCATTAGGGTAGACCATAGGTATAACGAGTAATTATAAATATTAAAACTTGGTCAGTAAAACCTGCATCATCTAGCTACTTGCATACAAAGAAGGATGTGTTTACACCCTAAGATATACACATCAACATGTCTAATTTTTGCCAAAAAAGCCATGACTTGTAACAATATTAACCATGGAAGCCTTAGAATTTTCCCTATAAATATCAAGCCCATTCCTCCATTTCTTCTCATCCCTCACTTGCTAAGCCTACAACACACATTCGTAGTCCTACATTCTGAGGTACAAGGTCTAATAAGAATGATAGAAGCTTAGGTGCAAAGCTTTGAAGCCTCATTTCCATTTAGAAGTCCCATTGAGCATTTTGCTACCAAATCAAGTACTATAGAGTTGTAAGTCTTTTAAACTCATTTCAGTTTCTTTAAACTCCTACTATCAAGTACATACTGTTAAAAAGGATTTTATAAGGAAAACGTAGCAATTTGAATCACCTAAAACGAGTACACGAGTCAAAAGATACGGTCTAACGAAGTTACTAAAAATCTGTCCAAAACCTTCTGTGGACAGAAGGGTCGGGCACAAATTCGAGGTATTTCTGGTCCGTTTTATCAAAAAGTTAAAGCACGAAAGTTGTTCGGAACAACGTTTTCTTCAAAACTTAGGAGCACGGGTCCGGAAAGTGTAAAACGAAGTCTCAATTTAGCCAAAACCGTAACAGCTGTCATATAAAATCCAAACACCCCTTGTCAAAAACACTCCAAACACCCCTTTTTAATAATTATTTTCTCCTAAACCGAGCATCCATAAAATAAACGGCTTATGCCATTTTAAAGAGGGTACAACAAAGATTCTAAAACACCAATCACATTGTAAAAATCTCTCATTGTCTCATTTTGTCTTTGAGCCTCTTTTGGGCTTGTCGATTTTAAAAACAAACACATTCCTTATTGAAAAACTACCCAACCCCCTCACTTTGAAAAATTATTGCGACTAAACCATAAAAGCTTAGAACTTCAAATCTGAACCATTAGAAAGACCACCTAGCAAATATTTGAAAGGATCAAGAACGTTGTAAAAATCTCGCAAGGCCTCGTCTTTATTAATTTCACTTTTAGGCCTTTCGTGACAAAACCAAACTTACCCATTTTAATTCTTTTAAAATCCATAAGCCAAAATATATGATAATAAGCTGTTTTCAACTTATTTTCAAACTTATAATAACTTATTTTAGTAAGTCGTAACCAGCCATGCCTTTTTCTAAATCCAAAACGCAACAAAAATGTATAAAGGACTATGTATAAAGTCGAATAGCGCTTAAGGGTAATTATTGTCGAAACTCTATATTTCTTTTATAACAAGGACTAAATTGTAATCAACATGAGACATAGGTGTATAAATTGTCATTTTATGAAAGTTCAAGGGTAAAAGTTGTCATTTTATGAAAGTTCGAGGGTATAAATTGTCACTTTATGAAAGTTCAAAGGTATAAATTGTCATTTTAAGAAAGTTTGAGAGTATAAATTGTCAATACTTAAATCTATAAGGGTATAAAGTGTAACACTTTCATGTTTTCTTGAGAATATGTTTTTAACTCGTTTTGGCTCGGTTTTGATAAAACTTAACTCACGAAATATTTTCACAAACACATTTGAACAAATCGAACTTATAAATACTAACGTTAGCATAATCAATCGGCTATAAACCTTATCTTTTCTCCTTTCTTGTTAAACCTTACCGCGTTATACAAATTCTCACTCAAAGGATTCAACATATAATCATTGACACTTCACCATTACTATAAACCTTTCCAACAATCTATTCGTCGTATGAATACTAAATCTAAAGTCGTGAACATAAACAAGCATACTGAAACTTAACATGTCAACTCAGGTCACGTATCGAAGCCATTTACCATTTCACTTTGAATTAACTTTTGACATCAATCAGATTTCCATCCAAGGTTAGTTCGTAGCCCCATTTTCCATCATTTATCTGTTTTGCAATGCTTTGGGGGAGATACATGCTCAATTACTTACTTTTTACAAGTACTCAAAACTTTTACATATTACTGTGAGTTTTATAGCCCCATTTTTAATTATTTTATACTATTTTGGGAGGAGATACATGTTCAACTATTTTCATTTACTTTCACAAGTACTCTATACTTTTACATAATACTGTGAGTTTCATAACACCCATTTTCAAATGTTTTATACTATTTTTGGGGGAGATACATGCTCAATTACCTATTTTTAACTTCACAAGTATTCTAAACTTTTTCATATTACTATGAGTTCGTAGCCCCGTTTTTATACTTGTTTATTAATGCTTTGGGGGAATTACATGCTCAACTAATTGCTTTCACTTTTATAAGTACTCTAAAAACTTTTACATATTACTGTGAGTTCGTAGCCCCACTTTTACTCGTTGAATTGTTTTACAAACTCTTTGGGGGAGATACATGCTCAACTATTTTCATTTACTTTCACAAGTACTCTATACTTTTACATACTACTTGCTTTTAAACTGTTTTGTGGGAGATACATGCTTAACTACTCGTTTTTACTTTCACAAGTACTCTAAAGCTTTTACATACTACTATGAGTTCATAATCACACTTTATACGTTTTGCTACAAACCTGAACACAAGTACTATCTGTACGCAATCCTGATTGTTATTGCCTAAGTTATACACTATGCCACTAAACGTCCCTCTATAATGAGCCATTAATCACTTGCGAGTGAACGTGAATATAGTGAATAGATCTATTGGCAGTTGACGCCCCACTTGTGTTCTTTGGATAAGTAGCCAAGGGCACTTTATTTGAGAACCCCATAGGAAGGTGACAAACTCCTACCCGAGGGCCTTGTTACTTACATCATCTCTATGATGTCAAAAACTTACATCATTACTTCATTACTATGATGTCATACTGTTAAGATTTGCGTATCATGAGGCTTAGAGCAATAATACGATACTGCAATGATACAAATGTTGCAGTACAACAACATGACCCAACCTTGAAACTTTTATTGAAGTGATTACTAAACAAACGAACTATGGGTGTATAACAACGTAGCCCACTACTTATTTTTATCGATATTTGTATATATTACAATAATATCTCAAACTCAAAACTATTGAACTCAACTATTTTATCTATAAACTCTATGCACTCACCAACCTTTGTGTTGACACTTTTTAGCATGTTTATCTCAGGTTCATAATTTACGAGGATGGCACGGAAGGGCACGGATACTCAAGAAGACTATATTATCATTAGAAAACTTATTTAATAAAGGGTTATGGTACACAAAAGTTACTAAAGTTTATAAAATATTTGTCCTAAGGTAATATAGTTTCATTTTGTTCATCCAGGTTACTAAACTTTGAAACTTTGTTCACTCAGGTAACTGAACTTATAAAAGTGAATGTTCAAGTTATTTAACTTTAAATTTTGTTCACTCAGGTTACTGAACTTATCAAAAAATATACATCCAAGTTACTCGGACTAACACTGAATTTTCGAAGTGTATGCTTACCGAAAGTTTAGTAACCTAACTGAACAAAATGAAACTATGTTACCTTAGGACAAATTTTTTGTAAACTTTAGTAACTTTTCTATACCATAACCCTTTAATAAACTGTAAAACCACTGGGACCTCATTTTGTAAACTATTACGTTTATATAAATCGAATGATAAATATTTTAAAATGACACAATTAGAGTTCGTTTTCTGTTATTGTAACTGTTGACCATGAAGTAACACCCAGCTTGAATTCCACTGCGTATCACAAAATTGGGGTGTTACAGATTGGTACCAGAGCCTCAGTTATAGAGAAACGGGTCTAATTGAGACCTAAACTATAACTACTTTTTCACAAAAACATTTTATATCCTTTTCGCTCTCCGTGCCTTCCATCCTCCAGACGATTATGTGACTTCTAGGTAATTTATACTACGCAAACACTTTAGTATACTCATATATACTTCTGATCACTCTATACGAAATAAACATACTTGGATATGCCTATTCTAAGTCATTACGACTTAATCACACATCCCTGAGCATGTACATACTCTTACATTTTTCAAATTTATAATACCTTCCTAAGACATTACACAATATACCCACTATTTTGAGTACTATGTCAATTTTTCTTAGTCTCTTACTCTCATCTCTAAAAGATGAGTGTAAATACTCCTTCTATACTCCCAGAACACCTAGCTCATCGATTAAGTATGAGTGTTGAGTCGGAAATTCTTAAGTAGGATTATTTATAATGTCTTTATTTGAATGAATTGAGACGCCTTTTTATTTAAATAAAGAAATTATAAATTGCCGAACCATAAGTTTATATTCCTTTATTTACATTGTTTGGGACGCCTCTCTATGTAAGTGATGGATTATAAATGAGTGGGCTTATTTGTATCTGAAACGACATGAGTATGAACTCGAGGATCACAAACTGATTCAAAATATACAAAAGGTGAAGTTCAACAACTTTCTCTACACCCATTAAATTCTCATCCAGTTTTCAACGCAATTATCAAAAACTAACAATCTTCATTCAAACTAAAATTTTCTTAAGTTTATACCACATTCGGAATAATGTTTTTCACATTTAAAAAAAAAAACTCTAACTCATAATTTTTCCCAAATGAAACCACATTTCATCCTCAACATCTAACACGGACTGAATCTCGGGACGAGATTCCACTTAAGGGGTTAAGACTGTAACCACCGGTAAATTTCCACTTATATGATATTCTAACTAAATAATACTTATCCATTTTTCACTTCTAAATTTTTTTAACGTTATCAGTTTATCTAATCACAACAACTAACTAATATGACGTAACTCTCATTCTTAATAAATGTACACACCAACACCAGAATGTCTTAAGTTCATTCCTTATACGTCAAGTATAAAAGTTTTCAACTTTTATTTACCACTTTACGTTATTTCGTAAATATACGATTATTAAACAATCAAACTAAACGTTTTCTATCTATTGGAGTTTTCACGAAACCATAATTTATTAAAACTATAATTTTACGAAACTAAATCATAAATACTAAAGTACAACATTTTATACCTAGAGTACAAGTCATTAAAGCACAGACCTAATTATACTCTAAGCTCTAATATACAACTCTATGATTTTATGTGCATGATATATTTTCAAAATGCTAATGTACAAATCTTTCAAGCCCATGTACAAGTCTTTAATGCATAAAAGCTTAATACTTATACAAATCATATTATAAACCTCAATGTACCTATCTTAAAGCACATGATACAAACCTATAATGCACAAGCCCTTAAAATTGACTTTCTTATAATTTACAAGTCTAAGGTACAAGTCTTTAATGCTTGTGGTACAAGTACTTAATGCATAGAACTAAAATCTATAATTTTCATAAACCTAACTAAAGTTAACTAAACCTAACCTAAGACCCTAACTAAGTTTCCTACACTTATAAACCCTAGGTACAACCATAACTAACCTATGGTACTACACCCTAAAGCACAAAACGAACCATGGTCTCTCTTTAGTTCAAATCGAACCAAACACCAACCAAATGAGCCCTAACCTTTTTCTAAATCCATTAAACCTTGATAAGGCTCAAAATAAGCCACATAACTTACTACCTCACCATGTTTCCTAGACTTTCAAACCTTAGTCAAAAATGTCAAGCTCAGCATATGTGTATCCTTTAAAACCATTGGAACCTAGAACCTAAAACATGGACATTTTGAAAACACTTCATCATGTTTACTTCCTTTACAACAAATAAACCAAATAAGCCTAACCTAATTTAGACTAGCTTACATACATGTTCAACTCCTAAACTAAACACATCACTATGTTCCCTAAGCTTACATATAATGAGATGTGTACAAATATTAACAAAGAGACTTGTTTAAACCATGGCTAACCACATCACCATGTCTAGCTACTTGCATACAATGAAGGATGTGTTTACACCCTAAGATATACACATCAACATGTCTAATTTTTGCCAACAAAGCCATGACTTGTAACAATATTAACCATGGAAGCCTTAGAAATTTCCCTATAAATATCGAGCCCATTCCTCCATTTCCTCTCATCCCTCACTTGCTAAGCCTACAACACATATTCGTAGTCCCACATTCTGAGGTACAAGGTCTAATAAGAAGGATAAAAGCTTAGGTGCAAAGCTTTGAAGCCTCATTTCCATTTAGAAGTACCATTGAGCATTTTGCTACCAAATCAAGTACTATAGAGTTGTAAGTCTTTTAAAATCATTTCAATTTCTTTAAAATCCTAATATCAAGTACATACAGTTAAAAAGGATTTTATAAGGAAAACGTAGCAATTTGAATCACCTAAAATGAGTACACGAGTCAAAAGATATGGTCTAACGAAGTTACTAAAAATCTGTCCAAAACCTTCTGTGGACAGAAGGGTCGGGCATGAAATTCGAGGCATTTCTGGTCCGTTTCATCAAAAAGTTAAAACACGAAAGTTGTTCGGAATGACGTTTTCTTTAAAAATTAGGAGCACGGGTCTGGAAAGTGTAAAACGAAGTCTCAATTTAGCCAAAACCGTAACAATTGTCATATAAAATCGAAACACCCCTTGTCAAAAACACTCCAAACACCCCTTTTTAATAATTATTTTCTCCTAAACCGAGCAACACCCCTTTTCAATAATTATTTTCTCCTGAACCAAGCATCCATAAAATAAACGGCTTATGCCATTTTAAAGAGGGTACAACTAAGATTCTAAAACACCAATCACGTTGTAAAAATCTCTCATTGTCTCGTTTTGTATTTGAGCCTCTTTTAGGCTTGTCGAGTTTAAAAACAAACACCTTCCTTATTGAAAAACTACCCAACCCCCTCACTTTGAAAAAATATTACGACTAAACCATAAAAGCTTAGAACTTCAAATCTGAACCATTAGAAAGACCACCTAGAAAATACTCGAAAGGATTAAGAACGTCGTAAAAATCTCGCAAGGCCTCGTCTTTATTAATTTCACTTTTAGGCCTTTCGTGACAAAACCAAACTTACCCATTTTAATTCTTTTAAAAGCCATAACCCAAAATATATGCTAATAAGCTGTTTTCAACTTATTTTCAAAATTATGATAACTTATTTTAGTAAGTCGTAACCAGCCATGCCTTTTTCTAAATCAAAAACGCAACAAAAATGAATAAAGGACTATGTATAAAGTCGAATAGCGCTTAAGGGTAATTATTGTCAAAAATCTATATTTCTTTTTTAACAAGGACTAAATTGTAATCAACATGAGACATAGGAGTATAAATTGTCATTTTATGAAAGTTCAAGGGTAAAAGTTGTCATTTTATAAAAGTTTGAAGGTATAAATTGTCATTTTATGAAAGTTCAAAGGTATAAATTGTCATTTTAAGAACGTTTGAGGGTATAAATTGTCAATACTAAAATCTAAAAGGGTATAAAGTGTAACACTTTCATGTTTTATCGAGAATATGTTTTTATCTCGTATTGGCTCGGTTTTGATAAAACTTAACACATGAAATATTTTCACAAACACATTTGAACAAATCGAACTTATAAATACTAACGTTAGCATAATCAATCGGCTATAAACCTTATCTTTTATCCATTCTCGTTAAACCTTACCGCGTTATACAAATTCTCACTCAAAGGATTCAATATATAATCATCGACACTTCACCATTACTATAAACCTTTCCAACAATCTATTCGTCGTTTAAATACTAAATCTAAAGTCGTGAACATAAACAAGCATATTGTTTTGCCATTTACCATTTCACTTTGAATTAACTTTTGACATCAATCAGATTCCATCCAAGGTAAGTTCGTAGCCCCATTTTCCATCATTTATCTGTTTTGCAATGCTTTGGGGGAGATATATGCTTAATTACTTACTTTTTACAAGCACTCAAAACTTTTACATATTCTTATGAGTTTCATAGCCCCATTCTCAATTATTTTATACTATTTTTGGGGGAGATACATGCTCAACTATTTTCATTTACTTTCACTAGTACTCTATACTTTTACTTAATACTGTGAGTTTCATAGCACCCATTTTCAAATGTTTTATACTATTTTTGGGGGATATACATGCTCAATTACCTATTTTGACTTTCACAAGTATTCTAAACTTTTTCATATTACTGTGAGTTCATAGCCCCGTTTTTATACTTTTTTATTAATGCTTTGGGGGAGATTCATGCTCAACTAATTGCTTTCACTTTTATAAGTACTCTAAAAACTTTTACATATTACTGTGAGTTCGTAGCCCCACTTTTACTCGTTGAATTGTTTTATAAACTCTTTGGAGGAGATACATGCTCAACTATTTTCATTTACTTTCACAAGTACTTTATACTTTTACATACTACTTGCTTTTAAACTCTTTTGGGGGAGATACATGCTTAACTACTCGTTTTTACTTTCAGAAGTACTCTAAAGATTTTACATACTACTATGATTTCATAATCACACTTTATACGTTTTGCTACAAACCTGAACACAAGTACTATCTGTATGCGATCCTGATTGTTATTGCTTAAGTTATACACTATGCCACTAAAAGTCCCTCTATCATGAGCCATTAATCACTTGTGAGTGAACGCGAATATAGTGAATAGATCTATTGGCAGTTGACGCCCCACTTGTGTTGCTGGATAAGTAGCCAAGTGCACTTTATTTGAGAACCCCATAGAAAGTTGGCAAACTCCTACCCGAGGGCCTTGTTACTTACATCATCTCTATGATGTCAAAAACTTACATCATTAGTTCATTACTACGATGTCGTACTGTTAAGGTTTGCATATCATGAGGCTTAGAGCAATAATACAGTACTGCAATGATACAAATGCTTCAGTACAACAACATAACCCAACCTTGAAATTTGTGTTCAAATGATTACTAAACAAATGAACTATGGGTGTATAACAACGTTGCCCACTACTTATTTTTATCGATATTTGTATTTATTAAAATAATCGCTCAAACTCGAAACTATTGAACTCAACTATTTTATCTATAAACTCTAAGAACTCACCAACTCTTGTGTTGACACTTTTTAGCATGTTTATCTCAGGTTCATAATTTACGAGGATGGCACGGAAGGGCATGGATACTCAAGAAGGCTATATTATCATTCGAAAACTTATTTAATAAACTGTAAAACCACTGGGACCTCATTTTGTAAACTCTGATATTTATATAAATCAAATGATAAATCTTTTAAAATGACACAATTAGAGTTCGTTTTCTGTTATTGTACCTGTTGAGCCATGAAGTAACACCCAGCTTGAATTCCGCTGCGTATCACGAAATTGGGGTGTTACACCACGGATCCATCCCCAGAGGGATCCGACTAGTGCAATCCAAGGGATCCAGCAGCTGGGTCAGCTTAAGTCCGGATTTTGGGTTGCAAACTGGGTTATGGGTTATGGGTTATGAACCATGGGTTATGGGTAATGAATTATGGATACCCAACAAGATGCAATGTATCTAGACATTGGGTCATGGGTCTTGGGTCATGGATAATACCCAACATGACTTCATGTACGATGTCATGTAATGGGTCATGGGTTATGGATCAAGCTCCATGGGTATGGGTCATGGATTTTGGGTTTTACCCAACAACATTCATTGTATCTAGTCAATGGGTCAATGACTTAGATTTTTACCCATTACATTACCCATTACAATATATATATATATATATATATATATATATATATATATATGTGTGTGTATATATATATATATATATTATCCGCATAATAGCAACGATACTTTTTAAATGTACCGATCTAGTACGCTGCATTTTTTGTTCCACTTAATGTAACTAACTTTCAACTTTTGTTCCATTCTACCCATAAGATGACCGCTACCGGGAAAAAGTTTGGAAACCGACTATGCATCATACGTGACACTTTTTATTAAGCGTTGTGGCTGTACAATAGCAACGTACTTTTTCAAATGTACCGATCTAGTACGCCTACTATTTTTGTCCCACTTAATATAACGTACTTTCATTTTCACACGTTTTCGTCCGTTTTTGCCCGTTTTCGTCCGTTTTTGCACATTTTCACACGTTTTTGCATGTTTTTCATCCGTTCTCATACGTTTTTGTTCGTTTTTACACATTTTCATTCGTTTACATGTTTTCGCCTTGTGATAATAGTAACAACTCACTTCATTTGAATGTTTTCGCACGTTATCGTCCATTTTTGCACGTTTTCGTCCTTTTTTGCCTGATTTCGCCCGTTTTTACACGTTTTTATTCGTTTTCACGCATTATTATTCGTTTTTACATGTTTTCGCTTGTTTTTGCACATGTTTGTATGTTTGTGCAAAAACGTGAGAAAATGTGCAAAAACGGATGAAAACGGGCAAAAACGAACGAAAACATGCAAAAACAGACAAAAACGTGTAAAAACAGATGAAAACGTGCAAAAAATGGATGAAAACATGCGTAAACGTTTCAAAACGTGCGAAAACATACAAAATAGATGAAAACGGACGAAACGCGCAAAAACATGCACAAACGGATGAAAACGTGTGATAACATGCGAAAACGTGCAAAAACATGTAAAAACGGACGAAAACGTGTAAAACGGACAAAAACGTGCAAAACGGACAAAAATGTGCGAAAATGGGCAAAAAAAATATTTGGTGCCGGTTAAACAAGTTTGGTGGGGTAGATTGGAACAAAAAATGAAACTATGTTACATTAAGTGGGAAAAAATAGTATGCGTACTAGATCGCTACATTTGAAAAATCTATATGCGGCCAAAACCCTATATATATATATATATATATATATATATATATATGTATATATATATATATATATATATAATTATATATACTAGTTTTTCTAAAATCTTAGTCAAGTATTATTATTGAGTAAAAAACAACCTAACGAATGGTGTGAATTACTAGATTAAAATGGGAAATATTAAGTATATATATATATATATATATATATATATATATATATATATATATATATATATATATATATATATATATATATATATATATATATGTATAGATGTATATATATATATATATATATATATATATATGTATAGAGATTGGATCATTTAAAAAGTTGATCTCAAGAGAAAAGTGAGAAAAGTAATCTCAACCATTGGATTAAACCTCCTTCCCCTCCTTTTTTTCCCTCTAAACTCCAGGGACCTGTTTGTTACTTCTTTCATTCTTCAGGGGACGATTTTGTAAATCACACTCTTTTTTTCTCTGACCATATAAAATGTCTAATTCTTTTCATTTTTTCCTTTTTTTTTCTCTGAGCATACGCTCACCCTCTCTGTGAATTTCTTGAGCTTTTTTTTCCTTTCTATTCTCTGATTAAATTCTGCAATCAACACACTAAACAAGGTTTATTATCAGATCTTCTTGTGATAATTTCTCAAATTGAAGATAAAGGTAAGTTGTTTAACTGATTTCAATTAAATTTTTATTAGTTTTGTTATTTAAATTCAAATATAGACTATATATATAAGTGTGTGTGTTTGTTAGTGTTTATTTGCCGGATTCACGTTTATTATGAGTTTGGGTTTTGTTTATTGCAATTTGCTTCTGTAGTGACATGTTTGTTCATTGATATATTGATTATAAAGAGTTTATTGATATGATTTAATGTATAGAATAGTTATTTGAAACGAAATTGAGGAAAAAAAATGCCTGTAAAACGTGTTTATAAATATGCACATAAGGTGTTTGATAAAATGTTTCAATAAAACTTTATAATTGTGATGCACTAATTTCATACTGTGATGCATTAATTGTTCATAACTACAATGCCACGTAGTTGATATGTATGATGCTATAATTGCATATGGGAAAAATGCATTATGGGATTGGAAGGTAAATTTCCAATTATTGGAACATAATATAATTTGAATTATTAAATTGGCGGTTAATATTACTCACTAAGCTGTTTTCACCCAATCTTATCAAATTGACTTTGGGATTGCGGTTCAAAATGCATGCGAAAGTGCGACAGAGCATTTTAAATTCTTGTACCCTTTACAAGCAAGTATAAAAGACAAGATATAAGCTATAGCAAAATCATATGGTTCCAGTTGTGTCAAATACTCGCAAAGCTACTCAAATTTTTCACTCACTTTAACGTTAAGGGGCAAATAGATATATGTAACTTCACTTGGTATATATTTCTTGCAGGCAGAGAAACAGATTAAAATGTATACCAAACAAGGATTCTTGGGACTTCCCATCTGTATGGCAAAAACTCAGTACTCGTTTTCAGATAACCCTGCTGCAAAAGGATTTATGATGCCTATTAGAGATGTAAGAGCAAGCGTTGGGGCGAGATTCATTTATTCGTTAGTGGGAATTATGAGCACAAAGCGTGGTATTCCAACCAGACTTTGTTTTCAATGACATTGATCTCGATGATGATTATGTGGATTTCCATCAAGTAAGAGAACTTCGGAGAAAGGCATCCTTTCATGAATCATCCAATGATGACAATGAAGAGAAATTGAGTAGATAATGTGATGCACCATCATCATTGGTTCTTGGTGTTGAAGATATTGACATTGCAGATGTTGAAGAAAGTGAATATCGCCTTCCACGATATTGTCCTTGAGTCGAAGCAAATGAGCTGTTAACACACCATTATTCAAATATTTTGCGATATAGTTTCTCAAAAATTTTAAAGATTTTCTCATTCTACTCTCTGATTATTGATCACCAGATATACCAAACATATAGAGTTTGTATTATGCAGTTTGTTCTCTACTTTTCAAAATAATTATCCAATTAAGACAAATTGACTAGTCATATGAGTTTTTTGCTCGACGAGGGTTGTTTAGAACAGTAGTTTGGATTTTGCTTAGATCCCATGTGTTGTATATTATCAATTCTATTTTCAATTTAAACTCGTGTTTTTCTATCAAATTAACATCAGCAACTTGTTACTTTTATTCTTAGAAGGTGCATAATTCTTAAACATTTACAGCTACTACTGGCATGTGTAACTCGAATGGGCCCGTGATCATATTTAGAGGTGGCCAAACAGGTTTGGGTCCCTGGGAGTGTAGCATGTTCTGGGTCAAATCCGGGTTGGGTTATGTCAGGTTCAACATTACTTTTTATTCTTAGAAGGATAAGTGCAGCAAAACAGGAAAAATGAGTCACACTTGAGTGACTATGAGACTAATTTACAGCAAGCTAAAAATACCTACAAGGCCAGTGAGCAAGAATCAGATTACTACACTACCTAAATTACTAGGGGAAGCACAAATCAGTTCAAAATACTAATCTAATAAGCTGAAAAGAAGGTCTGAAATCAATCACTTGGGATAGAACCTGAATCAGTATAAGACAGAAAAACAGAACAGATTTTATAAAATTTTGACTTTAACTGATTGCACATGTAAAATATGAACTAGAATGAGTTATTTATACTAAATGAAGTTATTCCAACTGCTTTTAACCACAAACCAATCCTTAATCTTACTAAAGCTATCTAATCCAAACACTGGTTTTAAAACGGATTTGCACAAAATCAAAAATATGATCTAATCTCTACCATACTTACTACTAATACAGATCCTACTGATTCAATTCTATCTAAATGATGCAACCGTTTCAGCTATAACTAAAACTTCTACTCTAAGCTGTATATGCAGATAAATGAGCAGTCTGATGACAGAATTCAAAAAAAGTGCAACTTAAACTAAAACTACTGAATTATAAGCTAATATAATACTAAATTAACACAAATAAACAAAAACTAAAAACTATCATAGATTAAGGAAGATATCAGATACTCACAATAGTCCAGCCACTGTGGCTTGCCAAATAAAACTGAATACCCTTATTCTACACTGATCTCAACCCCAAAATGAACAAAATCAAACCATATCCAATATCATATCAGCATTCCAGAAGAATTTCAGCAATGAATCTGAGGATTTGACTTTAGCTGACCAGATTTTATTTTGAGAGTATTTCTGAGTAGCAAACTAAAACAGATTTAATATAAGCTCAAATAAGCATTTGAAATATTAATACGCTGAGATGAAATAGTGAAACAATGATTTAAATTTGAGGAGAATTTAATGCTGAAATAAAAACTTGTATTAATAAAATTTGAGTACAAATGAAATTGCAAATACTGGAATCAAACTAATTCATTGAAAACAAGTAAAAACTACTCAGAACTACACTCTACACTACTCCTACTCTACATACTAATCTCTGTGAATGAAGAGGCGTTTTATACTTGAGCTTCTTGTGTTTCTTCTCTGTCTTCTCCTTCTTCTTGGTGTGTCTCGCTGCTGCTTCCAATGCCCGACAGTGATGGGCAAATTCCGATGCCTGACAGTGATGGGCAAAAGAAACAAGCCTCTGAATGTACCAAAATTCAAGGTTTTAGGCTTTGGTTGGGATGACGAGGAGCATTTCTGGAACCACTTCTACAAGAAATCTGTTAGCACGAGTATCAAACAGATACAATGATACAAACGGATGCACAAAAGTATCTCAAAGGGATGCACTGAAGTCCCTCAAACGGATGCACTAAAGTACCTTCCGATATGCCATTCTATATAGAATGAACAGGACTCCCGTGAGTAACCATAAGATATGTATGTCAAACCACATATCATTAATAAAGCCAGGAACTCTTCTGTGCTACAAGCCATACATTCACGTTTCACGCATTTTGTGAATATAGTTTGGGTAATAACCTGTGCAAACAACAGATAACCATTAAACATAAAACAAAAGTGACAAAAAATTAGTTTATGAATAATTCTTATAAATTACATTTGAAAGATCAGATATCAAAAAAATTTATTTGTTATCCAAACCGCCGAACCCACCCGCACCTCTAGCAGTAATGACATCCAGTCAAGCAGGCTAGCAAGTTATACCTCTCATTTATGCGGTACAGAGTTTTCGCCTCTTCTGCTTTTGGTTTCCCCTCAACTTCTCATTTAGCAAGAGTTTATAGTTTTATAAGCATATCTTCATGGACTTGTGCGTCCAGATCAATACAAGAAAGTGCAACAAAAAGTTCAGAAATAACAATTTTAGTTTCATGATGGTACAGTTATCATCACCACCTCCTTCTAGTAGGCCTCCGATGCACTAAAATATACCTTTTTGATGCACTAATTTTACACATAGATGCCATAATATCTACCTTTTTGATGCACCAATTGACGAGGACGGGCACCTAGAAGATGTAGTGTAGGATACTTACTGCTTGTTATTTTCACATTCATTTTTTTCTAGAGGTGGAAACTTCGACTCATTTATTAATGAATGAGTCTAATTTGGCTATTTTTATTATATCAAACAAGTCAAATAAATAATGGCTAAAAGACATTGAGAGCTTCAAATCATCACATATACATAAACATGTAGCAACAGCTCATGCACCACAAATCAGATAAAACTATTTCAAAATGCAATTTCAAACACCCTCATAAAGATAACTAAACTCTACATAGCAATAAATAATAGAATTACATAACGTTCAGAAGAACAAAATATACCTTCTTGGTCTCATAAACTCTATACAGAGCAGCATGTATCTCGGCCAACCACAAATCCGAAAACAAAGTCTGCAATCATATCAATATAAATTTAAGTTAAAACAATATTGCAACACAATCATATACTAGTATGCAAGAAAAACTTGTTACAATTATCTTAATAAACACTAATTTCAATCGTAGATGTATAAGATAGAAGATGCACATAGTTGCTGATGGTATGGCGCCTTGATGTTATCTCCTTATCAGATTCAGCAGATACCATCTCGTTATCTACAAGCAAATTTAGGTCATGATTCAGATTACTTATTGCAACTGCTTAATATTTTTTTAAAAGAAGCAAAAGAAGGAGGATTAGGTCAAATTGGTAAATATCACAAATTTGGTCATAATGGAAATGGATTGAATGGATCAAAAGTCACCTAAAACATATTTAAACTGCCCATACCTCTTAAAGACTTAAAACGTTCAATTTCAAATTCCAACTATCACTGTATTAATATACTTTTCTTAATCAGACTTAAAAGATTTTCTTATTGGCATAATTTAAGAAAATTAAACACAAAAATTGCTTGTAAAGTGGCCCAAACCCAAACGGTTCTAATAGTAACCCGTTTAACCCTAGCCTATTTCAACATGTTGCCTAACCGGCTCAGTTTGCCACATTCATACCTGATGAACAGTTAAACATATATCACCGCAAGTATCACACATTAGCCTAAATTTTGATTATGGCTTTAATTTGTTTCTACAACTTGAATTCCTTACGAGCCTTTAGTGCACCAACAGTTGTTTGTACCTTAATTGCTGACATGCGTAGATTACTATGGGCCTTTGATGCCTTAATATGTCTGACGATGTAAATGGATGCACTAAACATACACTTTGATGCCTTAATATGTCCAACGATGCACCAAACATACCAACAGATGTGAAGTAGTTCCAATGATGCACTAAACATACACATTGATGCCTTAATTTTTCTGACGATGCACTAGACTAATCATACTCATTGATGCCCGAATATGTTCATCGAAGCACTAAACATACAAACAGATGCACTAAACACGCACACCGATGCCTTAATATATTTAACAATGCACTAATCATAATCACTAATGCCCTAAACATACTCACTGATGGTCTAATATGATCAACGATGCACTAAACATATTTTTGATGAAATAATCACACAAACAGATGCCGTAACAAGCCATTTGATGCCCTAATCTTACAAACAAATATTATGACAACTATTCCTGATGCACTTATCGTACTAACAGATGTCGTAATACATTTTTTTGATGCACTAAGAAAACAAGAAGATGCCCTAACTTAACATTATGCTCTTATGATAAAGAGAGATGTCGTAACTCATTTTTTTAAGCAGTAATTATACAAACAAATGCTGTAACAAGAAGCATGATGCCATAATCATACTAACAGATGCGCTAACGCTTATTTTGGATGCACTAAATTGTAACTTTATACATATATGTGCTTAATATGTCATTTCATTCGACATAACAACAATTAATTTATAATTTACACAAAGATGCACTAAAATAACATAAAAATTAAAAAAAACTGTAAACACTTACTGTTGTTTTTTTTCCAATGATCGAATTTAGTTCACCTACGATTCCTAGACTTCATTTATGTCATTCATCTGAATATCGAAATCCAATTAGTGAGTCCACGAGTTTAATCTGTTTTTTATTAGATTTTGATAGCTTTTTAGGGTTTCTTGATCGGAGTATGTGTTTTTGATCAGAGTATGTGTTTTTTCATCGGCGTATGCGTTATTGATCGGAGTATGTGTTTTTTGACCGGTGGTGGTGTGACGATGGCTGCGACGATGGTAGTGGTGGTGATAGTGAGTGTGTGTGTTTGAATCGTTGTGTGATTGAATACAGACTGTTTGTTTGCAGCAAAAAAGACAGTTTCCATCTTTTTTTTGTGTTTTTTCTTTTTTTACCTTAAAGTTTCAAGCATTTTCACAATCTACCCTGTAACTTTTTTTCTCACTTTTCTCTCTAATTACACTTTTCTCTAGAACCGGACTCTATATGTATATATATATATATATATATATATATATATATATATATAGAGTTAGGATCAAATAAGAAGAATAATTAAAATAAGAAGGATAAGAAGAAACCACAACCACACATTTTAGATGCACCTAAAAAAGTGGGTGCTTGTCCCATCAAATTTTCCCTCCTTATTTAAAATGTGTGGCTAGAATTACTTCTTACTCTTCTTATTTTAATTAATCTTCTTACTAGATATATATATATATAAATATATATATATATATATATATATATATATATATATATATATATATATATATATATATATATATATATATTATTATTGTTATTAGATAATGATTTTATATTAAAATTTTTCTTTCATTATTCAGGCAGAATGACAAGTGGCTTAAACTTGGAGCCTCACGTCTAGAAAGTTAAGGAGGCGATACTGTTGCTCTATGTAAGCATGTGCTCGAGATAAAAGAACACCTTGTCAAGAATCAAGATCAGTAGCAACTAATACATCAAATATTTTTATCATGAAACCATTAAGACTAATATCTCATCGCTAATGCGACTTGCCATCATGCAAAGTTGTCACATGGTAATTTGATTTCTCTTCTTGTACAATAAGATGGCTTTCTTATCCTCAAGATCATGCAATAGTATCTTTTGCATCTTCAGCGTTCTTTACATTTGTTGCATCTCTACATTTACCGACTACTCTTCATTCTCTACATTTGTTGCATTTGGTCTTCGGCCTCTTGGAAACATTAAATTCTTGCACATGGTCCATAGGCAATAAATGTAATCGAAATAAAAACCAAAATACGTCAAAGGGGTTAAATTCATCTATGATGAGTTCAGATGATGCCAGAAAAAAGCTTATAAGTTAGAACCGTGCCCTAAGTGTTCATATTATGTTGTATCTCTAATGGTTCAAACGTTAAGTAAAGTGATAACAAAAAATGGAACGGCACAAACGGGTTTAGATTTATTAGTTTAGTTGCCATATTAGGATTCTAAATTTATATTTATACCGTGAAGGTTGTGAGCGAAAGAAAGCTCACCTGCTAAAAATAGTACAACAATCAAATTATCACATTTAAATGTTACGTACCTTTCTATTTAGCAACGGTGTTGTTTCACCTCTGAAACCATGGATACCAAAGACCACTATTGAATGACTTGATCTCTCCATACCTATGAAAAATAATCACTCACAAAAATTATATAATAACGATAGCGTAAACTAACAAAAGTGACCATCATGTTTTGCTAATAGCATAGCAAATTATAAACCAATTACCTTGAAGATGACTTACTTTTATAAAATCACTTAGAATTTTTGCATAACTACAAAATGGATTTTCATTGATTGAATGGTTTACATATTCAATGTTTATTTCATTAAAAGAAAATGCTATGCAAGTACTACGAACCTTCTTACTTATAAGTTCTTAATTAGAGGTAATTGGGATTGCTGGCTTTAAAAGACTTATTTGCTTTAGAAATAGCAGGCACCAACATGCTAAATTTTGACTACTTAGTGCTACTAAATTAAGAAGATAGAAAAATGAAGTATTGGAATTACTTATATGCTTTAAAAAGGACAATCAAAAGTGAGGATAGAAACTCATAAATTACACATCTTAATATCTTATGGTTATAATAAAATTACACATCTTAAACGGGTCTTTCAACCCTAAGAAGTAGTGTCACATAGTCCCATGGTTACTAAAAAGAGACATACTCTTGAAGTCGTTAGACCTCTACAGAAAATAAGTGTTAGTTTTGAAAAGCACAAACCTCACTATATTGATTTTGGTTAAATATAATGTTCTTCAACATCCCATAAGGCAAATGTAGTCAAAAGTCCCCTTATCACGATCCATCCTGGCCGATGAGGGATTGGAAAGAAAAACAATTTTCACATGAGTTACAACTTAGAATATACCAAGGACTTGTTGATTTTTACTTCAACAAAACGTAACTCTTTTCCACAAATTTTTCCTTCCTATTCTAGAAGGAAAATGTACTAAAAAAAAATTCACCCGCATCAGCTACAACTATGAAAACATGAAGTACAACTATTTTTTACATAACAGAAAGTTGAAACATACCATCTTGTTACAAAAATTTTGCAATGAGAGCGCATAAATCTTTGTATGTGTTTCCTTCTATGATCATAAGCCCACCAAAGGTCCAAAGCACTGTAAAAAAAATAGTAGAATAATAATGTTTGATGATATCTTTTCAAAGCCTCTTAGTTCCAATAAAAACCATACCTAACTTGGTAGGATATTCGATGATGTAGGAATTAAAACATAAAATAAAATCCATACCTTGTATTAACCGAGTTTCCTCAAACTTAAATGTTTATTCGTTGGAATAGATTTTTACAGTTGCACAGTGCACCGCCTCATGATAAAGATGAATCTGTTGGCGATGGAGGCTAGTTAAGGTGATAGTGATGGTGTGACTAAATAATAGTTAAGAATATTTACCTAATTGAAATAGCTCAGACATAATCTTCGTTGTAAAATTTCCTTTTGATAGCTTTAGTGGAAGCTCGGTTTGCTATTCATTTGACCAACTTGTTGAATTATGCCTATAAATCTAGATAAGTCACAATCACCTATACCTAGTCAAAGAAGCTAAAAAGTTTAAATAAATAGAAAAAAAATCACGAGATTCAATCAAATAGACTTCAAGTGCATATAAATGTGAACCTAATAGACAACTAAAATTGGTTTGGCATCAAATATGGGTCCTTCTTACATTTTTTGATAAAGGTGCATGAAGCAAGGATGAAACAGTGTTGCATAAAGTATCTGGTCACATGATACTTTGTTGCTACACAATGTCTTTTGGCTTGTGGCTATCGCACGATCCATGGTCATCACGAGGCAGCTCAAATTCCACATCATCCTTGGATTCCCTACAATTGATATTTAGCATTTACGGGGATAAAAAGTGTTGTTATAAAATGTCATGTAGGTTGTTTGACTAAACTTAGATATCCTAACCCATTACTTTTATTTAGCCCGTTTGAGATAAAACAAAAACCATACTAACCCATTTATGCGTAAACGGGTTTAAGCTGCCACCTATAATTCCGTAAATACCAAAAAAAAGTATCACATAGTTAATTTTAATCGTTGACAGCGAGATGAAAGCTTTTAATAGTAAACAGAGGCAAGATAGGTTGTCTGGGTAGAAAGTGTTTTGGGCACGGGTTTGAGCTGAATAAATCTAAATATATTTCTAAAAAGATTGGGGAAAACGTGATGAATTAGATGATAAATAAATATAAATATGTTGCTACAAAGATTAAAAAGAAAACCTGGTGATTTGATAACTTTTATTGAATGAGCTACAGATAGGTATGATGTTTTGTTCGTATGAACCAAAAACCTGGGCTATAAACAGAGTTTATACCTGATAATTTTGTTTTCTTCTTCAATCTTCCTTAGCTTCTGAGACGGAAACCATAAGGTATATTCAAGTGCTTTGGAACTGCTCTCTTATTTGGCAATAAATTTTTTATACCAAAACAACTGTTGGATGTCCTTTTTCATTGCTTATACAAATTCACAAACTTTTCTTGATATGTCATCTACTCAATTTTCAACGTCACCTTTCCTGCATAAACAAACAACGTTAGACCAGGCAAAAGGTAATCAAGGGACTTGGTTAACGATCGCTATAAGTAGTAACATGAGTAAATCATGAAAATCTAAACAAACAATCAAGAACAACAACATTCATAATTTAATCTAATTTTGGCTTATTTTATCCAATGACTGAATCCATTTTATAGCCCTAATAATTTATGTACATACATCCAATAGCTTCAAATCACACATGGACTGAATAACAAATAAACAAAAAATTTAAAACAAAACACCTTTACTAATGAAATTCCTGATTTAAGATAGCCTGATTTTTTTTTGAATCATAAGGTTTTGAATTTGCGTATTGGGTTCCAGATCAAGCTAAGGAGGCGATGGTTGATATATGATGTAAGTGATAAGGATAATAATCAGACTTGGTTTTTTTTGTTGGATATCTTCAGACCTTGTTCGCATGATTCTCCTGATGCATGATTCCCGTGATTTCCAGTTTGATGAAAAGGTTTTGGATTTCCAGTTTTTTTAAGGTGGCTAAAATAAGGGAGTCCCGAGTTTTTTTTTATATATATTACAATTTTGGCTTAAAATTATGCCATGTGTTTTTTTTTGTTTTTTTTTAACAGAACGTTTTTTAAAAATCTTTTAGTTAAATTAGGAAACAATTAGCTTTAATTATTTTTTAAAAGCTAAAAAAAGCGAATTAAATAAAAATATATTTCTAAAAAAGGTATGGTTTGATTTTTTTTGAAATGAAAAATTCCCACTAGGGGTTTGGTTTAATTATATAAAAGATATATATATATATATATATATATATATATATATATATATATATATATATCTTAATGAAAATTGAGTGTAAACATGATTTTTTTTATTTCGATCGATAGAATGAGTATATATATATATATATATATATATATATATATATATATATATATATATATATATATATATATATATATATATATATATATATATATATATATATATATATATATATATATATATATATATATATATATATAGAATCTAGATCAAATAAGATCAAACTTAAAGTTGTTAAAATGAGATCGAACTAAAATTTGACAAGAGATACTCTCCTTACAATAAAAATAATTTTTTTATTTACTACAACTAAAATTGTTAAAGTTTCGATAGATTTCTTTTTAAAATTTACGAAACCTAGGTGATACACTTTGATTAGAAGTTTAATGTGTATCAGGGTTTTATATGTGTATCAGGATTTGGAATATATATTAGTGAAATGTGTATCAGGTGTATCACTAATCCAAACTCATGTATCATTTGGTTATTAGTTGCTAAAATGTTAATTTGTATTAAAATATTATTTTCTTGTGTATGATTGCTAAAATTATTATTTATAAATGTTTTAGTGGTTTTTTAGATTTGATCTTATTTTTACAACTTTAAGTTTGATCTCACATAACCCTCCCTATATATATATATATATATATATATATATATATATATATATATATATATATATATATATATATATATATATATATATATATATATATATATATATATATATATATATATATATATATATATATATATATATATATATATATATATATATATATGCATATATATATATATATATATATATATATATATATATATATATATATATGCATATTTCAATATTATGTAAACACTTGTTGTTATATATATGCAATTCTATAAGATGTAAATATTTTAGTGTTTTATATGAAAATGTAAGTGTGTTAGTAAACTATTGGCTCTAACCATTTAGATATTTTATTTGTTTTGTTAAAATGATTGAAGATGATAAAATATAAATAAACATTTTTATAGCTTATTTGTATTAACATGCATTTTTGCTCTGCTCTCAGATTTCTTTTATGATGTCCTTTTTAGAATCTGATTGTTTCCCTTATAGAGGTTTTAGTTTATTTAAGAATGGCCAATAACCTATTTCAATGATTTTTGACCTGGCTGGTCACGTGTGATCTACTACATTTGTAATTGAACAAGTTAGATTGATTAATGATTATGTTACTATCCCCATATGTAATAGATCATCAAAATTTGTGATATAGTTACCCTAAACATGATACACAAAAGTTAAATAAGTGTAGTTTTTGTGCATCGATTAGCATCCCGAAGCAACGCGCGGACAAACATGCTCGTTAAATCTAAGAAACAATATTGAACCAATCCAATCAAGGAGGTAAACAAACTCTTCTTTTAGCAGGTAATTAGTATTTTTTTCCCAATGTAAACGTCGGCCTTTAGCCATCATGTATCCTCATTGCATATTATAGAGATCCGTTAGGTATCCTCATTGCATGTTATGGAGCCTATAACCTTTACAAACTTGCACCACAAATGTTTCACATAACAAATATAGCTATGGTATATAGAATGTAGGTCTAGTTGCTCAAGAATTAACCTAGGTCACTAGTACTATGTAAGTACAAAGTGGGCCTAAGTATTGGGACACATGTCAAGTAGAATGGAGAGTTGCCCAAAAATTTAAAGGTGATTGTCACCTTTGGGGCATTTGAAAGAAGGTTTTTGGCATCTAGGGTGAACACCCTTTACTTTTGAGGCAAGCGTAGAATTAGCCCTTTAAAATATAGTTTGTTATGAGTAAAACATCCACATACAGAGAGAAATATTGTTGCCCAGCGGGGTTTCAATACTCCAACAAATTAAAGTAAAGCGTAAAAACAATATGATTCTAAAACGATTTGTATTAATGAATCAAACGTATTTGTATTTGTACAATTCTTATATATAAAACTGAGAAATATCTATCCTATTTATACTAATAGAACCGACACCATTGAATGGCTTTGTGTCCCTTCCTGCTTCTCCAAACGGTATGAGGGTTTTTGGTTTGTGTCGCTTCCCCCAGCAAATAACCGTTATATGGTTATTAGTTTTATTATAAACCTATTTGGTCCTTGTGTCTCTAAACATGTACACGTAGGCCTTTTAAGTTTGCTTTAGGGGCGAGATTATGCCAACAATCACCCCCTAATCTCGTGCCTAATCCTTTCAGATCTTTTACGCCTAACAGCTCTCTCATTTCTGTGTACTTGGTTCTTGCCAATGCCTTGGTAAGTATGTCCGCCTTTTTTAAGTCTCCACTTACGTGCTCGACTTTGATATGATTCTTTTCAACACATTCTCTGATAAAGTGATAGCGTATATCAATGTGTTTACTTCTGCCATGAAACACGGGTTTTCATAAATGCTATTGCCGATTTGTTGTCGACTTTGATCGTAATCTTCTCTTCTTCCCAGTCTGTTAAAGCATTTAATAGTCTTTGTAGCCATACTGCTTGACAAGCTGCTGCTGTTGCTGCCATGAACTCTGACTCGCATGATGATAATGCAACAGTAGGTTGTTTTTGAAAACCCGCCTTATAGGTGAATTCCCGAAGTAAAATACGATCCCTGTTGTTTCTTTGCCTTCTTCTATGTTGATGCCATAACTTCTGTCACTATATCCAAGTAACTTGCATCCTCCGGTCTTGTGATAAGTTATACCAAAGTTTGAAGTTCCTTTGATATAACGTAACACTTGTCTAATTGCCTTCATGTGTTGCTCCATTGGTTCTTGCATGAACCGGCTTAATAAGCCAACTGAGTAATCGAGGTCGGCATTGTATGAAGTAAGTACCTTAAACATCCAATTAGACTTCTATATTCTGTAGCATCAACTAGTTATCCTCCTTCTGTTTTTACTAGCTTTGTTCCTGGGTCTATGGGAATCTTGGTTTCATTGCAATCTTCCATTCTTGCGTCTTTAAGAATCTTGTTTGCATATCCTGATTGCTTTATTGAGATTTCATCCTCTGTTTGGATAACCTCTATTCCCAAATAGTAAGCTAATAAGCCTAAGTCACTCATCTCAAATTTTTCTTCCATTTGTGACTTAAACTGTTGAAGGTCTTTCTTGTTACTTCCAGTAACTGTTAGATCATCCACATAAACTCCAACAATCAGCATAGAGTCGTTTCTAACTCTAGTGTAGATTGCTTGTTCTAATGTACATTTCTTGAAACCTAGTGATTTCAAGGTTTGATCTAACTTCATGTTCCAAGCGCGTGGTGCTTGCTTCAAACCATAAAGTGCTTTGTCAAGTTTATACACTTTATTTTCGTTTCCTGGTTTCTTGAAGCCTTCTGGTTGTGCAACATACACTTCTTCTTTAAGTTCGCCATGTAAAAATGTTGATTTTACATCTAAGTGGTGAACTTCCCATCCATGATAAGCTGCCAATGCAAGAATCAACCTGATTGTTTCCATTATTGCTACAGGAGCAAAGACTTCGTCGTAGTCTATTCCATGCTCTTGTACGTATCCTTTAGCCACTAAATGAGCCTTGTGTTTTATAATTCTTCCATCTGCATCTCGTTTAGTCTTAAATACCCATTTTAGACAAATAGCCTTCTGGTTGTCTGGTAGATTAGCTATCTTCCATGTCTTGTTTTTGTTGATTGAGTCAATTTCTATCTGCATTGCCTTAATCCACTTCTTATCTTGTACGGCTTCCTTATAGTTTCTAGGTTCTTCCTCTAATAGCATTAGTTCATCAGGTTGAACTCTTCGTGCGCGATCATATATGTTAGATAAGTTTATGTATCCGTGAACTGGAGTATGATCATATGGTATTGCTATAGATGAAGTTTGTCTAGTAGATTCTTCTGAGTTTTGTTCATAGTTATACGGTGTAGGTGTTGATGGATAGTCCATTTGTTCAATCTCATCATCAGATACACTGTGAGAAGTATTTTGCATGGGACTTTGAGCATTATCTTCATCATTTTCTTCTGGATCTTGTGTGCTCTCTACATCAATGATACTTGATGTTTGGTTTTCATTTATAATGAAATCCGTCCATTCTGGTTCAGTTGAATTGGGATTATCCAAATAATCTTTCCAGTCCCATCCTTCATTTTCCATGAACTTTACATATCTACTAACAATCATAACCTTACTTACAGGATCAAACAATCGATAAGCCTTTGATCCTGGTTCACTTCCTAGGTAAACCAATTCCTTGCTTCTATCATCTAATTTCTTTAGATGTGGTTTGGTTACCTTTGCATATGCTTTGCATCCAAACACTCTAAGGTGTTTCAGGTTTGGTTTTCTACCCTTTAGCGTTTCATAGGGAGTAGAATCCTTCAGGGCTTTTGTAGGCACTCTATTTAAGATATAAATAGCATGCCTAATTGCTTCAGCCCAAAAATTTTGTGGCATATGCGTAGCCTTTAACATACTTCTCGCTGTGCTCATTCTGAGACCTACTCCGTCTCTCTACAATACCATTTTGTTGTGGGGAATAGGGTGCTGTAAGTTGCCTAAGTATGCCTTTCTCCTTACAGTAGCTTGTGAATTCTTTTGATGTGAACTCACCTCCTCTATCTGTTCTAAATGCCTTTAAGTTTTTCCCGACCTCATTTTCCACCTTTAACTTCAATTCCTTAAAGGTCTCAAACGCCTCATCCTTTGATTTTAAGAAGTATACCCACATGTATCCAGTACAATCGTCTACTAGCAAGAACATGTACTTCTTTCCTGATTCTGTTTCTGGGGAAATAGGTCCACATAAATCTCCAAATACTAAGTTTAAAGATTCCAAAGATTTAGTGTTTGTTTGATATGGAAACGGAGCTCTACTGTGCTTTCCTAGTAAGCATGCATTGCATACTTGACTCTTGTGATTAATCTTGGGTATTCCTTCCACTAATTTCTTCCGAGTCATTTGTTTGATAGAATCAAAGTTCAAATGACCCAACCTAGCATGCCAGAGCCATGCATGGATTTCTAAATTAGTCAATAAACACATAGGCATACCAACATTCAAGTTAACCTTGTAAAGTCGGTTTATTGATCTTTCAACTCTCATGAGGAGTTTTTGATCCTGACCATATAGCAATAGTATGTTGTCTTGCATAATGATCTTACAGCCATTCTCTGTTAATTGTCCTAGACTCAATATATTGCTTTTTAAACTCGGAATGTAATAAACACTGGGAATCACCTTTTGTTCCTTGTTTTTGCATTCCAGCAATATGGAGCCTTTACCCTTAATCTCTACATATGACCCATCTCCAAAACGGACTCTTCCTGAAATTTTCTCATTAATTTCCTTAAAGTGTGTCCCAACTCCGGTCATATGGTTGCTAGCACCATTATCTAAGTACCATAAGCTTTTATCTGAGCTTATGTACTTCTTGGGTTCAATCTCCTTTTCATTTAAGAAGATTTTCTCTCCCACGTCTCCTTTTCCTTCAACTGCCATTAAGAGCGTTGGTTCAATGTCTTCTTGAACCAAGTTTGATTGCTCTTGTCTACTATTCTTTTCTTTGCAGTTTCTCCTGAAATGTCCAAGCTTGTTACAGTTGTAACACTTTACTTTACTTAAGTCCCTTTTCTGAAAATTATTTTTCTTGAACTTATGTGAAGTTTTCTTATCATTGTTGTATTGCTTGGGCTTTCCATCTTGGTTATCTTCCGATGATCTAAACTTTTCTTATCCACCGTTTTTATGACTTGTAGTATTGTCATAATTTGTGAACAAAAGTTTGTCCTGATTGTCACTAGGGTTTCCATCAAAGAATTTTACTCTTTCCTTAAAGACTTTTAACCTTCCAATTGTCTCATCTAGGGTTGTGTTTTCTAGATCAGAAAATTGTTCTATGGCTGCCACGATTTGTATAAACCTTTTGGGTACTGAACTTAATAGTTTTCGCACTAAGGATCAAAAGTTGATCCTAAGCCACTAGCCCTTGTGACAATACTATTGAGTTTTGCTGAGAAAACTTCAATGCTATCATCTTCTTTCATTTTCAACATCTCAAATTCAGTTTTGAGAGTTTGTAGCCGTGCTTTCTGCACTCTATCTACACCTATATGCCTAGTTTGTAGTGCTTCCTAAATTTCTTTTGCACTCTTACAACTAGCTACTTGTAAAATCATATCTTCTGGTAATGCCTGATACAGATATGCAGTTGTAGTCATATCCTTTTTTGTATCCAGTTCTTCATTACCCGTAGGTTCTATCAATTCCCAGCCCATTTGCTTTTAGTATGGTTTTTATACGAAGTGCCCATACTGTATAATTTGTATGTTTTAAAATGGGACATTGAAATTGAGAAAATGATGTAACCTCTTTGCGAATTACAATTTCTTTGTTTGTTTCCTTGCTACTGTCTCCAGTCATTTTGTCTAGACACCATTCCTAATTCTAATGGGGATTATATTTAGGAATCTAGGAAATTCTTGTAAATCTTACTAGGAATCAAAAGCAAAAAAAAATTCTAATCTTACAAGACTAAAATTATAAAATTCAGATTTTAGTTTAGAATGTAAAACCGAATTTGCGATTCCTTTACGATATGATTTTTCCTTCCGGTAGGAACGCCCGAATGTAGGGATGAGCATTTTGAACCGAATCCCTGAACCGAACCGGAACCGTACCGAAACGGTACCGAATTTTGAAATACGGTACGGTACCGGGACTACGAAATAAGGTGAAAAAAAATCGGGACCACTAATTCGGTACGGGACCGGTACCAAATCGGAAAATTCCTGAAAAAAGCGGGGAAAACCCGATTTCTCGGTACCGGTACCGCTACCTCTACCGATACCGGTATCCGAATCCCGTACGGTACGTTACCGATACCACTAATTTATGCTCGGGAAAAAATCGGTACCACTAATTCGGTACGGGATCGGTACGGGACCGGTACCGTGCTCATCCCTACCCGAATGTGTTCACTTCCTTCCTTGTACAATTAACCAAACACTCCTCTTGATGTTTCTTTTTGCTCTTCTTGTTCGAACCAAAAACTGAACTCTACAACTTTTCTTTTGTGTTTTTTTTTTTTTTTTTTTTTTTAATTTTTTTATATGTAGTCAACAGAATAATTTCCTTTGGTTTTTTTCTTCGAAACAGTAAAACACAAGGATGTGTTTCCCTTCCTCCTTTTTTATTCGAACCAGCAAAACAAAAACACCAACCAAAATACTTCTTGTTTTTCTTCTGCCTTCGAACCAGCACAGAAAAAAACAACACCAGTATTTTCTTCTTTTCGCCTAAAATTTCTTCGCCCAGGAACGGTTTGTTCCTTCTTCGTTTCCCTGAACCAACAGCAGGCTGCTGTTTTTGTTTCAGCGCTTCCAGAAAACCAACGACCCCAACTCTTGATCTTGTATCACAAAACAAACAAGCTCTGATGCCAATTTGTTACCCAGCGGGGTTTCAACACTCGAACAAATTAAAGTAAAGCGTAAAAACAATATGATTCTAAAACGATTTGTATTAATGAATCAACCGTATTTGTATTTGTACAATTCTGATATATAAAACTGAGAAACATCTATCCTATTTATACTAATAGAACCGACACCATTGAAAGGCTTTGTGTCCCTTCCTGCTTCTCCAAACGGTAGGAGGGTTTTTGGTTTGTGTCGCTTCCCCCAGCAAATAACCGTTATATGGTTATTAGGTTTATTATAAATCTATTTGGTCCTTGTGTCTCTAAACATGTACACGTAGGCCCTTTAAGTTTGCTTTAGGGGCGAGATTATGCCAACAAATACTAGTTTGTACAGCACAAGTGCAGACATTCAAGAAACCCATTTTATATAATATGCCAGGTAACAATATGGGATTGGCTTCCACTTGTTGGCAGTGGCCCAATCACTGCACGAATATGATATATACGATGACAGAGAAACATGATGGAATGTAAGTGGTAGTTGTCGTGTATTACTATATAGTATTTTCATGTCGACTGTACCAGATAAGTGACATCAATTGAGTTTAATACCGTTACACACTACAAAGAGGACCCTCAACTATCTCAATGGTACCAGCATGTTTGGGTCAGCTTTGACTTACCATTTGTAAAAGTTACTCGTTCTGCTTCAGTTTTTTTCTAAATCATGGTGATTGTGCTCTTCTCACTTTGTTTTGGTCACAAGTATTCCGCAATACCAACTAGTAGTCTCATATCTTTAGAAAATAGGTGATATTTATACTCTTGAGAAACCGTAACTAAAGGTATTGTTATCTTACAGGTCTATCATATTTCAGACATTCGTTAGTCTTACTATTTTGAACTCCATAACAAGTTCTAGGAATACATACTGATTAGAGGACCACCTCCTGTAAATCTTGTTGGTTTGACTCGCTTTAGAAGATTGTAAGTGTACTTATATAACTATATCACGTGTTCATTATTGAACATTTGATTTATGTATGACATTAGCATCTTTCAGTTGATGACAGTTGACGGTTTTTCTTGCAGCCTTTGCATGGCACTCTCACTAATTTAAAAGATTTCTAAGTCGTAGAGATTTCTATTTTACAGCCTTGATTCTGAAAGAAAGGCGCAGAACATAAGACCATTTTGTTACTTCAATAAAGACGTTTTAACAGTTTGAGCCTTTTTTGCAAATTCATATGAAGCTGGTTCAGTACCTTAAATGCCATTTGCTCATTTCAACGGTTTTTACATAGTGGGTTTGGAAATTGAAAGACTTTACCATCATTAAAGCAAGGTTCTGCACGAGGATTCATAACTTTTTTCACTTTTATACGGCCGGGGCCTCTGTGATTCAGTTCTAGATGTATATGGACTGCGTATATCTGCTATCACAACAGCTACAAGTTATTTTCAATTATATTAATCTTATCGTCTAATTTTTTATGGTGTCACTTTATAGAGCGAGTATATCTGTTTAAACTTCCTTCTTACAGACTTTAATGTGGGCACATGGGTAAACTTTCTGCCAGAGCTATAGCTGGAATATGATCTTAGCAGTAAGTTGGTGGAGAGTTTATATAGGAATGAACAACGAAGATTAAAGGTATGAGCACTATAAAAGAGTTTAACCATGTAAGTTGGCTCTTGTTAGAGACGGCAAGATTAGCGGGTCAGGCTGTTTCGTAATGGGTTGTTACTGAAATAGCTATGATAATTAAATCGTGTCGGGCTGTATGGATGTTGTATTGAAGAAAATGGGTTGCCACTGGTATATGAATACGAATACTTGATAAACAACAGCCTTGCGCTATCTCTCATTTTGTAAATATTTTATTATCCTTCACTTTGTTGTTTCAATATTTTATATTCAAGGGAGATGATTCCAATACAAAAAAAATTATATATAAATGCCGTGAGTACCAACAGATATGCACGGTAATTTTGAAATAAACAATACCCATTACCCAATATGCATGTACGGTAATTTTGTCTTGGTCGAAAGGCATTTGAATACTCTCTAGTGTACCAGAAGATATGCGTGGGCATAGCAAATGAATTAACCACCCCTTGCACGTATTCATGCACTCTTTGTTACATAACATTCTCTCTAAAACACTGCGTGTACTTTCGCAGAGTAAAAACGATGTGAATACATTCACATGTGAGCACATCTGGTAGAGGTATAACAAGGGTGCGAGGTGGGATGGCGGGCATCCGCCCCCTATTCTTTATAGATGCAATGGTATTGATTTTTATTTCAATGTAATTTGCAATGTCTTTAATAGATCATTTTCCATGATTTCTTTTGAGTTTAAGTTATTATTTTATTTTTGTATCATGTATTACAGGCGATACGTATTAATCTTCCGACTCTTAGGCTGCGTTTGGTTTGCAATTAGGAATCACTGTTGGTACGATAGTATGTTGTAATGGGCATGGGAATAGATTTCTAAACTCACCATTATAGGTGGGTATGGAGACACCCTTATATGTGGGTTTCAATCCCAATATCAAAACCCATATTTCTCAACCAAACATCCTTTTAACATTTCAAAAACCATTGAACCAAGCGCACCCTTACCAATTCTCATTAGTATGCCACATTCCCAATTAAATCATCTCATTCTCTAGAGCATGCTCTAGACTTAAGTAAATAAATAAATAAGCAAGCTTTAATTCGTTGAATAGTCTTTTAACCCAAGCCTTTGAAACAATCATAAAGGCCGACATAACTTAAAACTATGCACGATATCGGCAGTCGAGCGACAAATATTGAAACAAAAGGCTGGGACTAGAAACTAATATAACCTGTTGGCGGTAAAACATCCATACACACAGATACTACTTTTTGCTAGAGAAAAGTATGGCATGATAAGAGAACTAAAACTTGTTCAAACTGATATAGAAACAAATAAGCTTGTACAACACAAATGCAAAGTAGCGGAGACACTACTCAAGGATACCTGATTTACATAACCACACGTAGTAATAGAGGAAAGCCATGCTGCTAGTCATAATTAACAGCATAGGCATTAGCAAGATAATAGTGCGGAATCCACCCCCACTTGTGGACAAGGTCCGTCGCCGAGAAAAGGGCAGAAAAAGATTATAAAAGAAAATGATGATGCCAAGAAACAAAAAATATGATGGATCTAGTAATTGAGTATTCACGAAAAATGACAACAAACATACTATTCCCAGTCTCTTGGCATATTGGTTTGGTACATGGCTGCCAACTTGTGAACAGAAGCCTCAAAGCCTTCCGTAATCGTAACGGAAGTCGCCCTTGTGAGTCTCAGCAAGTCCAATCCAAACAATTACCTTCTGAAGGAGACTATATAGAGGGGGTGGAACTAGAGGTTGAAGCCCTATCATCAATTAAAAACAAGGAAAAAATACATCAACTTGTGACTTTTTATGTGTGAAAAAAAAGACGATGAAGTGGCAGGCGAGAGGCTTACTACGTTGTTCAAGATCACCGAGCTTTAGTAACGTCCTGTATCAATAATCCCAGGAGAGGGAGAGAATCAGCAAGTGAAACAAAAGAATGAGGATGATAAAACAATGATAAATTACAGCAAAACCTTGGGCGTCTGTGTTGGCTTGACAGATGGATTCCTTTTGAATAAAACTCGTGATAGCATACTTTTGGATGGCACGATAGACATCCTGGCAAACTTGTCCTCGAAATGAATGAAACGCCCGATTACAAAGTGCAAAAAACAACAATAAGTAAGAGGAGGTGATTATATTAGTTTTTGGCTAATATACTTTTATTATGTCTCTTGACAAGATAAAAGTTTGGCTTACACACGCAAATCCCCCAATCTCACACAAGTAATAATAATAATAATAATAATAATAATAATAATAATAATAATAATAATAATAATAATAATAATAATAATAATAATAATAATAATAATAATAATAATACAGGCAAAATCAAAAGCATATAAATCGATCTTACATCCCGATGTGCTTATGCGAGAAGGAGATCTTCTTCTCCTTGTTGATGTTCTTTTCGCCTATGGTTTGTGATGCGGCGCAAACGCTTTCTGTTCGTTCACCAAAATTAATCAATCAAACATAATATGATATGAATCGATTTAAATCTCAAATAGATTAGATATTACATACCTGCGAGCCATCTCCACTCTGATCGCTGCAAATCGAAACCCTAGTTTTGCAAATTATGCCGACCACAGAAACTGATTTTGAGTATTTATAATTAAATTTTATCCTTATTTGTTTCCTAACCCCCTTCCACTTTTGTATTCTTTTATTTCCAGCCCCTCCCTTTCTTCTTGTTTTTTTTAGTTACTTGAATATGTTTATGTTTACGTGCCTAGTGGCAGACAATTAACGATATGCGATATTGTCGTAAGGGTACGTTTGGTAAGTGAAATTTAGAGAAATAGAAATTGAGAAGAGATTAGAAATTCAGAGAATATAAATAAGTAGAGAATTTTGATGGATTCCAGTGTTTGATAACAAAAAGGACTTAACCCGAGTAATAAGCAATAATTTTTTTGTTTGACATTATTTTGTTTTATGAGAAAATCATTAAGAAAACTACTGAAGATCATTACCTCGTTTGATAAAAATTGATAAATAAACCTTATCATTAGTAATATAATATGGTTGCATCATCATCAATTCATGTTTCCTATCCGTCTCTTTTCCAACCAATAATAAACAATTTGAATTTGGATAAACAAAACAAGAAAAAAAATGGCCCATCAAAATTTACACGTGGCTTCTGGACATAAGCGAATCAAATTAGACATTTAAACTGTAACCACACGACTGGAGTAGTAGAAGTAGGGCAGCGATGGAGTAACAGATGAGCAGATGGCGGAGGAGGTGCAGATGGGGATTAATGGAAGGTGATTTGAAATGGTGTTTTCTTGAGCAGATATGATTTCAAATAGTGTTTTTGTGTCAATTATGCCTTTAACGTGATTTGATGAATTTAAATCTGACTACTCTTTTAACATTTGAAAACACACGGAGAGTTCACATTTCTACACCAAATTGGATGGAAATCAAAATACAAAAGAATGTTTTCTCGAGAGTTGGCAAGTCTCCACTTTTTGTTTTCTCTTACTTACCAAACACGAGAAATCACATCATTTCCATTTCTTTAGTCTTATTTCTCTATACCAAACACACCCTAAGTGTTTTGCGTACGCTCAAAATATAGACGAGTAGCCGTGCATAGCAATGGGATTTAATAACGACAGATCGTTTTGTGTTAAAAAAAAGTTTATGGGTTATAAACGAAGAATAATAAAAATTTGATGATTTAGGGATTAAACATAATGTTTTGAAACCCAGTTCGACCTGGGTGGTTCAACCGGTTGAACCGTTCCGGTCAAAAAACGGGTCGATTTAAACCGAGCCAGCCCGACGGGTGGGTAAAAAATAGGTCAAACTAAAAAAGAAACCAAAGTACTATTCATTAACCAATCAGATGACAAAACTAAACAATCATTGCTTTTTGAGCGATCGGAAGTTTGTGAATTTTAGTTTGCTTCTAGAAAGTGCACCAACTGTAAACAAAATCTTCTCACCATTGTATCGAGCTTTTTGACCCAATGGGACTAAACAACCCATAAATTGGAGTTCTAGTAAAAGATCTAAACATGCCTTTGTACTCTGGATGCCATTTCAAGAGAGGATTTTACCTCAAGACAGGATTTTGAAATGGAGAGCAAATGAAGTATTAACATGCACACTATGTGGAAATTCCAATGATTCTCACGAGCATTTGTTTTTCAAATGCAAATTTTTAGAAATATTATCGAGAGATTTACAACTAATCATGAACAAGAGGTTTTCTTATAATTGGGAAGATGTTATAATGGAATTCTCACATATTACTACTTGTGATAACATATTGAGCATATTAAGGAAAATGATGTGTGGTGATATTGTGTACTGCATATGGCAAGAAAGGAATACAAGGATCTCTGGAAATTGTGAAAAGGATGAGAAAATGCTATTTAAAGAGATAAAATAGACAATAAAAATCGAGGTTACTAAGTGTGCGAGTTATAGATTCAAAAGCTATGAAGATGGTAGAGTTGCAATGGAATGTAAAGTTGAAAAGAGTCAAGACGAAAATAGTCGGTGTTTAGTTTGATGTATTAGTTTCTCTAGAATGCTATTAATTGTCTACTTTAGCTTTTTATATGTTTCTTTGATTGCTAAGGTCTGTAAACAAATGCATAGGTGATGACATCAAATAATCCTGAATTTTTAGTGTCAATTTGCCCCTATTATGCTCATTATCTGTATCGTTTATATGGATATATGCTTTAATTTCTTTATATTTCATTTCAAGGTTATAAATGAGCATTGGAACTGAAGCGACGCGGATTTGGAAAAAGACTTACAAAGATACACATTTTAGTATGCTGACTGAGAAGAAGTTACGTTATAGTTCTACTCTCCACTTACGCCGTAAATATGAATTCAAACATAACGACTAAGTCAATGTTAAGCATAGATTACGGCGTAACTACCACACAAGGTTAAGCCGTAATATTTTGAAGACTTAGAGATTTTTATGCCTACGAAGGTTACATCGTAACCAATGTATGAGCTTACGGTGTAAAAAGAGAACATAAAGTGACTTGTGATATCGACGAGATTATGGCGTAACCAAGAATGAAGACTATGGCGTATATGAAACCCTAGGCGGTTACGTCGTAACTACCTTCTTAGTGACGCCGTAAATATCCATTTTTGGATAAGATCGTGGATGATTACACTAGTTACGGCATAACCACAACCCAAGGTTACGCCGTAGCTATGTCAGGCCTATAAATACCAACCATATTTCCAGCATCTGACACATCCTTTTCACCACAAAACACCAGAGAACGAAGTAGGGTTCTACAAGGGAGATCTACAACAGCATACGGAGCTATTTCCAAAGAAGAAATCACACGATAACATCAATAAGTTTTAGCGATTCCTGTTTTAATTAGATTTACGATTCCATGTCTTTCAATTTCATGCAAAACATTGAATCTTGTGTTCTTATTAATATGATCGGCTAAGTACCTCTGGTGCTAGCCTAGTTATGATTCCTTTCATGTCTTGATTATGTTTTCATACTTTTATTATTGCTTCTAGTGTGTACATGCATAGCTTTTCGATAGATCCTCTAGTTTCAGTAGTTCTGAAGACCGGTTTTATCTCTTGCACTAGGAGAATTGACCATAGGACCTTAGTGTGATTGGTTGAGAGGATTGACAACCCTTGTGTGCGAATTGACCATAGGATCACCCTCCAGGTTGGATGAACTTAAGAAGTTAGATGTGTGGCCTAAGTTCCGACCGACCGGGCCACATAAAGAAATAATCTAGCATGTAGCGGAACTTAATGACTCAAACTAGTCTACTGTACTTCCGCTTACTACAGAGGAGAGTGCATTTAATTCAGGAAAAGGATTCTAGGGAGATAGGCTAGGAGAATTGACCATAGGAGTCTAGTGACACTTATGCCCCACTTGAAGCGATAGAAGGCTTATTACGAAACACAGTCATTGCGTGATAGGAAGAATGAGTAGGCTAGTTCAATTTATCTCTAACGCATTCCAACCAATTTAATTTCTGCTTTTCATTTCTGTTTATTAGTTTAATTAATCAATCAATCAAAACCCCCTTTAAAACGTGACATTAGACTTAAATTAGGATCCTAGCACATAACTCTTGGGACGACCTCGCCTTTACCGAATACTACACTAGTAACATCCTGTAAAAATCCCAAGCTATTAATAAACGCTAATCCAGGATTGATTTCGTATTACTATTCACACACCTATTTTTAGGCAAAATTTATTACTTTTGCTTACACTATGCAACAACGAATCAATATATGTTATATGAATTACATTTTCCTTGGAACGAGCTCACACACGTACCATCATATTTTAGGCTATGTACAAATCAAACACTGCTATGCTTTGATTCATCACAACAACACAACACACTCACAACCCCCTGGTTCCAACATTTTTCCTAATGGGCCTAACTTGCCAAATTGAGCCCATTAACACACATTGGGCCTTAGTAACACATTTAGCCCAATGTTAAACCCATTTAACACTAAACGGACCCTAAATAACTTACAATTGGGCCTAATCAATTTCTAACCCTAAACCAAGCCCAATTACACTCAAATTAACTTAACACACAAACGCAAGTCATGTTTACTTCGAGTCGTTTATTCAAAATCCGTACATACAACATATGAAATAAATTGCACCACTCAATTCATCATGCTCCAAAGAATCAAGAACACCAAAGACATTTAAATTATAAGTGCATATTAACACCAAATGAATGGCAAAGTAAAACGCAATCTCACTAATCTTAAAAACGCTCAATATCACCACCATACAACACTTTGTATCATCTATTATATTCAAAATTAGTGTTAAGATGGTTTATGTGTGGTATATTTGAAAACATATACCTTTTCTTTATCAAAACCAGACCAAAAACTAACCACTAAAGCCTCAAAAATCTGTGTTTTGTGTTTATGTATGTGCAAGCACGGATATCGTCAAAATGGACAAGAAAAGACAAAACGACAGAAAAACGAGCATGAGATATGGAAAAGTGCAAAAAGCCAAGGCCGGGGAAGGATTTTCAAGTTTGGATCATCAATTCTCAAAATGGTAACTTTAGTCCTTGAAGATTTATCAATTGGAAAATTTGGTCCTTGAAGTTTTTAAAGTTGGCAAATTTGGTCCTTGGAGTTTATGAAGATGCCAAAAGTCACCCTTGGAATCATTTCTCAAATACTACAACATTGGTCCCTACAATTTACCATTTGTCACTTACTACCCTAAACCTTAACCAAAAATCAAATCTATCCTAACATTTCACCTAAACCAGATCCAATATACCCAAGCCCAAAATCCTACAAGCCCAAGTCAACCCAAGTTTAAAACCGATCAACACCAGTAGAAACCATTTCACCCGTATCCTATGAACCCCCACCAAATAACAAATGAACCCCCTCCTTTACCCTTTGAACCGGTCAACCCCATTTAATATTCCTAGTCAAAGAAGTCAAACCCCACCCTATTTTACTTCTACTGTTTATCTTCCCAACAAATATTACCCTGCATCTCAAAAAAACCCAACACCCAACCTCGTACTAGCATCTTAAAGGGACCTTCTAGAATCTGACATGGCAGCAAGGGAATGACAGAGTGGACAAATGGAGGCTTCTGATTGGCTATGACACCTCACCAAGATGATCAAGGGGTGTGATTGATTAAGTGGAGGCCAAGACATAATCAATGGACGAAATTGGAGCTTCTGGGTCCTTCCCAAACCCTAGAAGCACCCTCCTCTCCTCAGCTATAAAAGGACCCCTTTAGTCACAGATTATTGTTAGCCTTGATAATATTTAATAGAAGTGATGGTCATTCACGTTTAGGAACTTTGTAAAGTGTGTTAGATATCGTAATAGAATAGTTAACGGGCTCGTGGATTGGGCTAAGCTAAATGGCTAATAGTTATGTTAAGCTAGCCTTATGTAAGTTATTGTCCAATCCAAGTCCAATCCAAGCCCAAGCCCAAGCCCATAAGGGTGATATGTATGGAAGTATAAATACCCCTCAAATGGTCATTTGAGGGGTGTGCTTGAGTGTGTTTGTATGTGTTTTTCCTTTGAAATAGAAGCTCTTGTTTTCATCTTTATTTCTCTCAACATACACGACACACATATAACTTTCAAGTCACCATCATTCTTCTTCATCTTTCTTCTCATAAGCTTTATTTTTTTTACATGTTACTTGTGTTAAGCTTGGTATTTGTGATAAGGTTGAGAAAAAAAAGGTCCTACAATTGGTATCAATCGCCTAACAATAGTTTAGGAGTGTTTGTGTTACGTTTTTTGGTTAAAGCTTTTCAAAAAGTTGCGTTTTTTACATAGAACGTGACCTTTTTGTTATAAAGTTTTGATTTTTACGTGGTTTTAAGGTTAAAGTTGTAGTTTTTGTTGCTCTTTAAGTGTTTTGGAAGAAGTTTGTGCAAAAGAAATCGTTTGGAATCGAGTTTTTGGGTGAAAAATAGTGTTTTTGCAATATTATGGGTATTCTACGCGTAAGAATATCAAGTACGAAAAAGTCAAAACCCTCTTTTTACGCATAAGAAAAGTCAAAACCCTAATCATACGCGTAAGGTCTACGCGTACGAAGTGAAATCCTACGCTTAAGCATTTTGTGACGTTTCTTCGTGCAACAACGGTTACTCAGTGCTTCCCTCACTTGGATAAGTTTGTGGAACACTTCGACTTGTGGATATCTTTTACACTTGGACGAGTATAAGGATTTTGGTTTTAAACCTAAACTTACGCATAAGCCTAAAAACTTACGAGTAAGCAATTCTACGCCTAAGTTAATTCTTACGCGTAAGGTACTCTACTTATAAGAGTTTAGTCTATGCATAAGCTTACGTTTAACCTAAGTTTATGCGTAAGGTAAAGTTTACGCATAAGCTTCATCCTACGCCTAAGGAATCCTACGCATAAGGAAGTCTATGCATAAGCACTGCATCCTACGCCTAAGAAGAAGGTATACGAGTAAGATTTTGAGCAAAACTTCAAACGGCCATAACTTTTGAACCGTAACTCCGTTTTCAGCGTTCTACCCATCAAAACGACCGTGAGAACGAGGAGAATGACATGCCAAATGAATCAAGTCAACCTTCAAGTCCTAAAAATGCTCCGAACAGAAGTTATTGAGGTTTTAAAGTTTTTAGACCAAATTTTCACTACAACAACCAAACTTAATCTTCATCAAAACACAACTCCTTTATCGTTGAATCGATCCTACATCAACTTTATCATCAAATACTTTCATTAATGGCTACTCAACAAGACATCCATGCAGCCGGTGCCGAAAACCGTCCTCCTATGCTAGAAAAAGGTGGATATCTTTAATGGACAAGTCGTATGCTCCGCTACATCAAGACCAAACCTAATGGAAAACTCATGATTCAATCCATTACGAATGGACCCTTCAAGCCTCGACAAGTCCAAGACCCTGGAAATCCTAATACAACACCTCCCGTCCCACCATCTTTTCATGATCAAGAAGAATCGAATACACGAAGAGGATAAGAAGCAAATCGAAGCAGATGACATGGCAATTCACGTTGTCCAACTGGGGTTGCCAAGAGACATCTTTGCTGCTATAGACAGTTGCGAAACTGCTTTCGATATGTGGGAACGTGTTAGAAGGCTATGTTATGGAACAGAAATTGGTAAACAAGACATGGAGAACAAGCTGCTAACTGAATGGGTGAAGTTTACATCAACTCCAGGAGAATCCATTGAATCTTACTATAGAAGGTTTTGAACTTTGATGAATGAGCTTATCAGAAACAAGTTGGCACCCATAACTATCGTGAGTAACATCAAATTTCTCAACAATCTTCCAGAAGAATGGGGACAATATGTCACTATTGTCAACCAAACAAAGGACTTACATCAGGTGAACTTTGATCAACTCTACGATTTTCTGAAACAAAACCAAACTTAAGTCAATGAAGTTAGGAAAGAAAGATTGGCAAAGAATCATGATCCCTTGGCACTGATTGCAAAGACTCCAACTCCAATAAACTCACAACAACAAGCTTCATCATCTTCCACTAACAACAACTTGCAGCAATACATTCTACAACCACAAGCTTTTATCCCTCAACAACAATTCTACCCACCAGAACAATCAGTCATTCATCAACAACAATATCCACAATACCAGGATCCAGGAATCACTAATCTTGAAGCTAAACAAGAAGAGGCTTTGTCAAATGCATTTGCTTATTTGACTAAAGCATTCAGAGGACACTATTCCACACCAACTAACAACAACCAGAGGATTTCATCAAACACTCGCAACACGCAAATTGCATAGCCGGGTTTGAAAAAGGGTCATCAAGGACAAATGGTTGGAGTTATTGGGAACCAACAGGGATATGCTACTGGAGTTCACATGGGTAATCGTGGTTCCGTGATCGGGTAATCGGTTGGTCGTAATGTTGGAAATCGATGGGACGTAATGTTGGGAATAGAGCAAGAGGTAATCGAATGGGAATGTTGCGGCTCCAAATCGTTGGGAATTATGGAAATGTGAATAAGGCTAATCGGATTACGTGTTACAACTGTCAAGGAGTGGGTCACATGGCAAGGAATTGTCCTACTAAGTCGAAAAAGAAGGATGTTGCGTATTCGAAAGCTGCTGTTAGCACGAAGTCGAAGCAGGATGCGCTAAGTGAGGAACATGACTTTTTTGCTCTTATGGATGATTTGGAAGACCGAGAGGACATCAATGCAAACTGCATCTTCATGGACTCGATGCACCTCCCGCTTATGACGCCAATGCGCATCGAGGTACCAATCATTGATCCATGCTATAACAATGTCATATTTGATGTGTTTACTCATGACGAACAACATTCGTGACACGGGACCTACTTATGATACATACCTGGACAATCCAAGTTGTAGCAATACTAACTCTGAAACTCCAGATGTGGATCCTAATGGAGAATGTGTGGCACAAAATACTGAGACTGATGAGGAAACACGTGCCTTATTTGAAACATTAATCAATAATTGTGCCATTGAAATTGAGAAAGTTAAAAAGGTCAATCGCGATGCTAAGGACGCGAATGATAAATTGACCGCTGAACTTGAGAGGTACAAGGAGAATGCAAAAGCTTTTAAATTTCACAAAAACAAAGAGTCAGAATTAGAAATTGGTTATCGAAATTCCGTTTTAAAAGAACAACAATTGCAAATCAAATATAACACACTTGATGTTAGTTTGAACTTAAAAATAAAAATCTTTAAACGAGGAAATTTCTGATCTTAAAAACCAACTTTCTAAACAAAAAGCAACTTATTATGATCTTGAAAAAGAGAATAAACAGTTGATTGCTGATTTTTCAAAACGAGAAAATTCTCTTCTTGATGGAATTCTTGAGAAAAATGAAAAAAATCAACAAATTGGAAAATTTGCTTGTTACAACGGGTCATTCTGCTCAAACTGTCAATATGTTAACAAATCAAACAAATCTGTATTTTGATACAACTCAAAAAATGGCTCTTGGTAACACATCTCCTTGTGCACTCAAGAAAGCTCAGAAAGAACAGAACGTTTTGTATAATGGAAAAGCTTTGTTAGATAAACATGAACCCGTAGAAGTTCTTGATTCTCATGAAACGTTAGAACTCACCGACGAGAGTAGATTAAAAATGAAACAAATGAATCCAGCAATAAAACCAATCGACTACAACAAATGGAACAAAATTTATGGAATTACTTTTGTTCCACAAAAAGAAAAGTCAAAGTTTTCCATCACACCCAGTGTTTCAAACAAAGAGTCAACACATGTTTCAAAACAAGTTTCAAAACCTGTTGTTGTCTCACAATCTCTTTCGAAAATCGAACAAATTTCTTCAAACAATCCTTTTAACACAAGTGTTGCTAGAAGCATTTTAGATGATGTTAAAACTAGAATTGGGAGACTTCAAGAGACTGTTAAATCTAAAACCAATATTACAACTAATATCTGGTTTTCTAGTTTTGATGATGAAATGAAAAAGTTTTTTGAAACTCAAATTGCCCCTCCGCTGAATAACATCAGTGCAAGGGTAATTCATTTTGCACAAGCCTTTTTGAAAGAAACAGTTGACTTTGTCAATGACCATAAATCCCTGGTAAAGAAAGCTAATGAAAGTGTTGAACACATCAAAGTTTTGGAAAATTTGAATGATTCTCTCGTCGAAGATGTTCTGACTACTGATATTATGTCCATTGTTTTACAAACATATTCTGTTGAAGACCATGAAAGACTCCAGTCTAAGACCTTTGTAATTGTTTCAAAATATGAAAAAGCTCTTGAAAAACTTGAAAAAGAAAATGTCTCATATTTTAAACAACTTGATCGAAAAACTGAGGAATGCAAGTATGACAAATTGTTGTATGAGCGTGCCTACAAGGACATGAAAGAGAAAAATGATCTTTTGAGGGCTCAGCTGGAATGTCAAAAAGGAAAGGCTGTGGATACTAAGATTGCAAAACCATTGACTGAGGAAGGAAAATGCTCCAAAACAGGTTTTCAAACAAAAAATATCTATTTCTATGCCTCCTCCAAAAGTCAATGAGAAAAAAGATTTGTCAAAACCAGTCACTCCACCAGCCTTGCCTAAGCAAAAAGAAATAATTGTTGAAAATGAAAAAGCGGTTATCAAGAAACCAAAAGTTTTTGCACCTGGCCTTTTTAAGATGAGTACCACTAATGCGTCTGCCTCCACATCTAAATCATATGGAACAAACGACATAAGTTTAGAAAAGCACTCTAAAGAGACTAGGAAAGCCGAAACCACTTCTCTTGATAAAAAATTGAATCCTAATGCGTGTGCCTTACCTTCTACAGGACTAGAAAGCCCCTCTAGGAGCAGCAGACTAAAGCCTAAGAGCAATACAAGGAACAATAGAGTCTCGCATGCCTCTAAGAGTAGTAGCTTGAATAAAGAGAAGAAAGTAGAAGACCACCCTAGGAATTTACCGCTTTGTAATAAGAAAGACATTTCATCTGAATGTAATGAACCTATGAAACTTGCTAAGTTTAATGAATGTGTTGAATCTGTTTGTTTAACATGCAAGAAATCTTTAACTAATATTCATGATGATTGTGTTTCTAAGAATGAGAATGTTAAGCTTGTTCAGAAGAACGTTCCTAAAAGAACTTATGGTAAACCAATAGGAAGACTAGTTGCAAGATTTAGGTCTTACACTACTGATAGGAAGCATACTCTTTACTTTAGGGATGATATTTGGAAACCAACGGGTAGATTTTTCACACTTCAGAATGGTAGAATGAGTGCTAAACCAGTATACCCAATAGAAAAATTCTATGAGTGTGATCAGGATTTTACCTCTAACACAAAGGAACCAAAATAAAAACGGTTTCCAAAAACATCTTCTTCTGTATTTGGCAGGTTATCGAAATATGTCTTTGGATCGTCGACTCGGGTTGCTCCAAGCACATGACCGGGAATCTGAAGCTGTTGATCAATTTTGTGTGGAAATTCATGGGAACCGTACGTTTTGGAAATGACCATGTAGCAGCTATCATGGGTTATGGAGATCTACCTTTTGGAAATTATTTGATCACTCGGGTTTACTATGTTGAAGGGTTGGAACACAATTTGTTTTCAGTCGGGCAGTTCTGTGATGCAGATTTAGAGTTGCTTTTAGGAAAAATGCTTGCTTCCTTAGAAACTTGGATGGCACTAATCTCTTAACTGGGAATCGTGATACAAACTTGTATGCTATCGACATTAACCGAATGGCCTTTTCATCACCAATATGTCTTATGACACGAGCATCTGGAACAAAGTCCTAGTTGTGGCATAGAAGATTATCTCATCTCAATTTCGACACAATCAACAAACTTGCCAAAGACAACATTGTCAACAGACTTCCAAAGTTCAAATACACCAAGGATCACTTATGTCCATCATGCGAACACGGAAAAAGCAAAAGAGCATCATATAAACCCAAACTCGTACCTAGTTCGGAAGCTAAGTTGCATATGTTGCACATGGACTTATGTGGCCCAATGAGAGTTGAAAGCATTAATGGGAAAAAGTATATTCTTGTTATCGTTGATGACTATTCAAGATATACATGGGTTAAGTTTCTGAGATCAAAAGACGAAGCACCAGGCTTCATCATCACCTATCTGAAACGTATTCAAGTACTTCTTCAAGGTCCAGTAAGGGTTGTAAGAACAGACAATGGCACAGAATTCACAAATCAAGAGTTAAGGACTTATTTTGATGATGTTGGAATCACTCATCAGACATCAGTTGTTAGAACTCCACAGCAGAATGGGGTAGTTGAAAGAAGGAATCGTACTCTTATGGAAGCTGCTTGCACAATGCTAATCTATTCTAGTGCACCGTTATTTTTATGGGCTGATGCTGTTGCCACGGCTTGTTTCACTCAGAACCAATCCCTAATCCATCCAAGATTCAATAAAACCCCATATGAACTAGTGAACAACAGAAAACCTGATATCTCTTACTTTCACGTGTTTGGCGCTTTGTGTTATCGGACAAACGACAGAGAAGATCTAGGAAAACTGAAAGCTAAAGTTGATATTGGAATCTTCATTGGATATTCAGATAACTCGAGGGCATTCAGGGTGTATAACAGAAGAACTAGGAGGATCATGGAGACGATGAATGTGAATTTTGATGAACTTTCACAAATGGCTTATGAGAGACTCGCTCTAGAAACCGCGCTTAATCCCATGGCTTCTAATCAAAACATATTAGGACCCGCACCAAACCAGCATACTTCTGGACACATCAGTTTAGGACTCATAAAATAAAGAGCTCCATCAACTTTTGCTGACACACCTCATGAACAAGAATGGGAGAATTTCTTCGAGTTAATGTTCGATGAATACTATGGTGGAACTTCGAAAAATGCATCAAACCATCATTCCGCACCCTGCCAAAATCATCCACCACCACCAACAGAAGATGCATCTACCACGGTCGAAACCAATGCACCAACTCTATCAACATCATCTACATCGACTTCTGCAAATCCTATTCTTGAAACAGTCTTACCAGCAGTTGATGAGCAAAACCGAAACATATCATTTCAAGAAGAACCTACACAAAACCAGAACGATGCAACGTTAGATGAAGACTTATTTGAAAACCCGTTTGCTACAGAATCAACTGAATCATCTTCAAGCTTACGAGAACTATCTAACTCGCATACGTTTAACCATCGGTATCCTTCTAGTCTGAAGTGAACAAAATACCATCCAATTGAACAAGTCATTGGTGAACCTTCACGGCCAATTCAGACGAAACGCCAACTTGCCACTGATTGCGACTTATGCATTTACCTTTGCTCAATTAGCAATATTGAGCCAAAGAACATTCGCGAGGCAATGGCAGAACCTGCATGGATAGAAGCAATGCTGGAGGAACTTCTCCAATACCGTCTACATGACTCTTGGGATATGGTTCCAAGACCAATTGCCATTCGCGTCATTGATCTCAAATGGTTATGGAAGAACAAAAGGGATGAAGAAATGACTGTAATTCGAAACAAAGCTCGTCTTGTGGCCAAAGGATACAGACAGGAAGAAGGGATAGACTTTGAAGAGTCATTCGCGCTGGTAGCTAGACTTGAAGCAATCAAGATATTCTTAGCCTATGCAGTTCACAAAAACATCACGGTTTATCGGATATGGACATTAAGACCGCGTTCTTGAATGGAACTCAAAGAAGAAGTGTAATGCGTGAGTCACCAGGAAGGCTTCATAGACAAGGAACATCGGACTACGTCTACAAATTCAAAAAGGCAATCTATGGTTTGAAACAAGCTCCGAGAGCGTGGTATGATGAACTGTCTTCTTTCCTTATCCTAAACAATTTCACCAAAGGAACTATTGATCCTACCTTGTTTACACAAAAATGCAAAAATGACATTTTGATTGTTTAGATTTACGTAGACGACATCATCTTTGGGTCCACTAATCCGAATCTTTCAAAACATTTTGAAAATCTAATGAAAAGCAAATTTGAAATGTCCATGATGGGAGAACTAAAGTTTTTTCTTGGTTTACAAATACATCAATCCCCCCGTGGAATTTTTACTAATCAAGCTAAATATACAACTGAGATTTTGAAAAATCATGGTATGGATAATTGTGACTCGGTCGGTACACCAATGGTAACTTCACCAAAAATTAGAGCTGATTTATTTGGGAAACCTATTGATCCGAAGAAATATCGGAGCATGATTGGTTCTCTCATGTACCTCACTGCTAGTCGACCCGATATTCATTTTGCTGTTTGCTTATTAGCACAATTTCAGGCAAAGACTACCGGACTGCACCTCAAAGAGGTTAAAAGGATCTTTCGATACCTGAAGACATCCATTCACATGGGACTTTGGTATCCGAAGGAATCCGGATTTGATCTAATTACCTTTTCAGATGCGGACCACGCAGGTGATCAAGTTACGGAAAAAAGTACATCAGGAGGAGCACAATTTTTGGGTGAAAAGTTAGTCAGCTGGTCTTCAAAGAAACAAGATTGCACTGCACTTTCAACCGCTGAAGCTGAGTATGTGTCTCTATCTGCGTGTTGTGCTCAAGTTCTATGGATGAGAACACAACTCACAGATTATGGCTTTACTTTCGATAAAATACCTATGTATTGTGACTCGAAAAGTGCCATAGCCATATCATGCAATCCTCTTCATCACTTAAAGACTAAGCACATTCGTGTCCGTTACCACTTCATAAAAGAGCACGTAGAAGAAGGAACTGTTGAATTATTTTTCTTGAAGACAGATTACCAACTCGCCGATCTATTTACTAAAGCTCTTTCAAAAGAACGGTTTAATGATTTAGTTCGACGAATTGGAATCAAGCCTAACCCCGAGGAGTTAGAACGTCTTCTCGAATCTTCTTGAAAATGATTTTCCAAAAAGCTTCGCAGTAAATATTTTTGAAAAACAAAATACAAAATTTGAAAAACCAACAAAAGAAAAATATAAAAATATACAACTTTCAAAAAAATACAAAAACAATATAAAATAAAAAATCCAAAAATATTCTTCTCACGACACGTCTCTCGTATAATCGATATTCTGTACATTTCTAAAAATGTGATTCAACAATGATACAAACATGTACAGATGCTTGAGCGAGAATTATTTAAATATTTTCTAAAACATGTCGTTCCTCAAAATTTCTTCAAAAAAATGGCTTTCGTATACTTCAGTACGAAGCCCGGACAAAAATGATGACTTTTGATTATTTTCAAATCAAAGCTCGTGTTTTTAAAGAAAAAATCTAGTGTACGCTTCAGTGCACTACATTTAAAACTGGTGAGAAATCATCAACATCTTGAGCACCTTTTTCAAGAGTGTTCAAAAAGATTTTCAAAATCTTTCAAAATATTTTGTGCTCAAGATAACTCCTTCTAAAACCCTTTAATTGATTATGCTTTATTAAAGGGGGAGTATAAAACCAAAATGTTCCAAATTCGTGCTTAAATCAAATTCGTTTGTCTCCCGAAAAGATTCTAAAAATGTTGTTTAAATCCGTTGATATAAAAAATATCACGAATATGCTATTTTTGAGGGGGAGAAGACGTGATTAAAATGTGATCAAAAAGTTTAATGATCGTTGTTTGAATCTCAAAAGAGCTCGACTCAGTTGAAACCATTGAATTGACGAGGAATCAAAGTCAGTAATGTACCATTTCGAGAAACTCGTGATAGACATGCACTTTCATGGGTCTAGCCTTCTTTTCAAGAAGAGTTTACAACTTCAAGTTAGTTATTATAGCTAGTTGTCACCTAAAAACTGACAATGGAACTCTTTAACTATGCAACATAACCGTGTCTCGTGGAGAATTGTCTATCATGAGCCGATCAATTCAAAAAAGTGCGAACTCTACTCTCACTGTGCAGATTTCAGTCAAAACTCATATAAGCACATGTGAAGGGGGAGTGTTTCTGAATATATAAAACTCTCAATGTGTTAACAAAATATGTTTTAATCATAAATAATTTGAGAGATTTTCAAGAAATATGGTTTTATGGTAATATAGGACAGTCATGGAGTTTATAAGGTGACTAAAGATAGGAAATCCATCCTATGATCCGCTAGAGCCGGAGAGATCTACCCAAGGACAATACCCATAGTTAGTATTAGAAGTCCTTAGGTATGATTGAAAAAAGGAGTAATGTGAGAAAGGAGAAAGAAGGGGTTGAAGAATTAAAAAGAAATGTAATGAAAAAGGGTGAAAAGAAATAGCCCTCCATATTCAACCTTAGGGCAGAACCCGGGTTCAATTCATCTGCTACTGGTTGTCACTAAGATGACTCTGGTATTGAAGAAAAAGACGTCATGGACCCAGTGACGCACTCACTAAACCTTCTAGCTACTCAATTCCTCTTAAAAAGATTTGTTTCATTCTCACTGGGAACCAGCAGAAAAATCAATGTAGCAGCAGAATCAAAAAAACGTATCAGTACCAACCTTGACCACCAGTACAAAAACGTCTTCGACCACTAATATTTGACCAGAACAAATGGGTGATGTGGTATAAACACCACTGTGACAAACTTCTTTTTACTAAAATTACTTTGGAAAATGAACACACAGGACCACCCTATTAATGTCTAGACTTGTTGACAACTTTATTGAAAAGAAAAAATAAAATACTTTGAATAAATAATTTTTTGTTTTTTTTTCTTTCACACGTTTCTCTCATTCTCTTGTCTCTCTCATGAGGTAACCCTTTCTCTCTCTAACATTAACCACTAAATATTAACAGCACCACTATGGGATTAGGTGGTTCTATTTTAAGATGGAGAAAACCGTCATCGGACATTTGGGCTTTTTTGAATATTTTTTTAGGCTTTTCTAGTTTAAGATGGAGAAAACCGTCATCGGAAAACCAACACGTCATCACCACCGCCGCCACCTACGACCAAACCATCGTCACCTCCAACCAAACCCATCCCACCTTAAACCGCCGCTGCCGCCGCTACCCATCGCACGTTAACCACCATCGCCACCAGATCTAGTGGATTCAGACAAAGTTAAGATGATTTCCAATCTTTCATCAATTTATGATTGGTTGTTTGTTTTGAAGATGACTGTGATATGTGTGTATTTTTGTTTCAGAAAGTTATAAGTTTCAAAATGAAGACGGTGAGAATTGAATTTTTACTTTAACAAATTTAATATAGTTAACTTGTGACTGTCAGAGGTGTGTGTGAGTGATGTGTGAATCCAAAAATAATGGTGTGTATACCCGCAAAGCCCTATTTAATTGTACCAATAGTAATTCGAACCAATCACAATAGTACTACATTTTAGACCAAAGATATACCACTGACCCAACAATGATTCAATAAGACCAGATGATGTATTTAATCGTGGGACCAGGAAAAACATCACGTGACAGCAGAATATTATGTTTGACCATTTAATGTGACCAATCAATAAGGGTGTTCACGGTCTAAAAACTGGACCGGACCGGCCAAGACCGGACCGAACCGACATCCGAAATCGGCAAAAAGCTTAGACCGAGACCGGACCGAATGTGGTCGGTCCGGTCCAACAAGGCCAAATTAGCCGGTTTTGGTCCGGACCGGACCGGACCAAAGACCGAATTAGTCCAAAAGCCGAGACCGCGGACCGGACCGAATGTGGTCGGTCCAGTCCGGTCTCGGTTGGTCCGACGGTCGGTCCGGTCCGTTCGGGTCGTATGCTCACCCCTACCAATCAAAGCCATATATACGTCGAATCACAAATTCAACCTCGTTTTTTCTAAAAAAAAAAGTAAACCAAATCGACCCCATTAACTACTAGTACGAGGTTGAAAAAATCATACTGTGATTCACAAACGATTAAACCTTGCATCAAAAAATTCGATACAAAAGTAATCATTAAAAACCAAATCATACCATCATTAGATTTGCTCTTCTCAAAACCTCTTTTGCATGCTGACTCCTTTCTTTTCACAACTGCTTCCATGGATGAATTAGAGTATAAACCTGATGAGTGCTTATTCACTCATCGTTTTTACCCACCTAAAACCACAAAAACGACCAAAAACACCCAAATATGCTCAAAATATGTTAAAAATATCCTCGGAGTGTGTTTTATGTCTTGCAGGTACAAAAAGATTGAAAACAGAGCGAAAACGGACATAAATGAGCTTGGAATGGAAGAAAAAGTGCTGAAACAGACAGAGCGGGGAGTGGATTTTCTACATTTTCAAAACCCGGGACGCATGTTTGGAGTGAGAGTGGGAAAACAAACCTAAAAACCTAACCCGAACCCAAAATACCCATTTTACCCTTTCTCGATACCCAAAATAACCAAATTACCCTTTTGAACCAAAAATCCAAATAAATCCCATTTTACCCAAAACTTAATTTTTATAAAAACTCATTTTTTATTAACACCAAAACCAAAAATACATTTATTAAAACTCTTACAAAACAAAACAAAAGCCAAAGTAAACTTTAACCACCCAACCCTTTTACCCTTTCTACATCCCTGTTCTTACCCAAACTCCCAAACCCAAAAATGGCGTCATATTTCCCCCCTCCTCTACCTCTCTCCATCACTTTCTCAAATCCCCAACCCACTCACTCCATCACCCAATGCATATTCACGGGTTACCCATGCCACTTTGGCAATCCAAAGTGCAAAAGTGGATTGAGGGGCTGTGATGAGACCAAGTGTTGATCCAAGGAGTAGGTGGGGATGGACTAAAGAAAGCACAAAGGATGGTTTTGCTTGTTTTGTCTCACAAAACAAACACAGAAGAGAGAAGCCAAGAAAAAGGAGAAAGCAATTTTTTTTATTTCCTGTATAAATAATCATTATAGGATTAGTGTAAAAAACTTCTAGAAAAATCTTGTTCTAGTCCCATTTTAAGATGGGTTTAAGCTATTAAATAGCCACGTACTTTCTCCAATATACCGATATAGTACCTGTACTTTTTTTCTTACCTGGTTAGGTAGTGTACTTTTTTTTGTGTCAATATGGTGACAAACTTCATTTGTCCTACGTGGCTTGCCCAGTCAGCTGGCTTTGTGTGACGTGGCTTGCACAGTCAACAAATTGTTTTTTTTAAATCGGAAAAAAAAATTTAATTTTTTTTAGAAAAATTTAAAAAAAAAACAAACTTAACTTTTTTAAAAATTTACGTTTTCTTTTTTTTAAATTAAAACTTTCTTTAAAAGTTACGTTTTTTTTTTAAACTTTTTTAAAAATTTACGTTTAAAAAAAAAAAAAAAAAAAAAACTTTACGTTTTTTTTAAACTTACGTTTTTTTTTAAAAAACTTAAAAAAAAAACTTTCTTTATAAATTACGTTTTTTTTAATCTGATTTTTTAAAAAGTTATTTCTATATAAAAAAAAAAACTTTAAAAAAAAGTGCATAAAAAAATTTATCCATTTTTTAAAAAATTAAAAATTAAAAAAAAAATTAAGTAGATTTTAAGAAAAAAAAATTTAGAGTTTTTATTTTATTTTATTTTATTTTATTTTATTTTAATAAAATTAGTACACGTACTATATCGTATATTTGAGAAAGTATGTGGCTATTTAATAGCCTAAACCTGTCTAGTTGGCAACCCACGTGTACTTGGCTTGCCACGTATGCTGTTTGTGACCATATTGACACAAAAAAAAAGTACACTAACTAACCAGGTATATCGGTACATTGGAGAAAGTACGTGGCTATTTAATAGCTTAAACCCTTTTAAGATTCATTGTCATTTACTTTTTCTTGTAATTTTTATTTTTGAATGCAGTTTAATTTAAGTTCAATTCCAGTTTTAAGTTTATGCAATCTTCCATTCTGTATACTTTTAAAATTCTGTCTTATTTCAAGTCTTGCTAGAGGATGTTTGGAAGCTTGTATAAGCTCATTTGATTCTTATGATTAACTTTGCAAAATAGTTTTTATTATCTCAAGGTGATTTCAGTTTCAAAAATTTTGTTTTACCCTTAAAGTGGTGTTTGGATTAGTGCTCTAAGTGGTTCAAAAGCAAACTTTTGACCCAATTTGGTGTCAAAACAGTTTTCATTTTTCTTAATATAGTTTATGTGATAGCTTTACAATCAATTCAAATGGTTTTGAGTTTGCAAAATGTATTTGAGTAGTAATTGAAAATCTGATAAAGCTGTCCCAACTATCCAGTTCATAGCCACTTTTACAAGCTTGTATAAGCTCTCTCATGGCCTGCCATAGGGGGCAAAAGGAAGCCAGTTGGGTGGACTCAAAGTGGGTAGAAGCTCAGGAGCTAATTCTCTTTTGAGCTTATCCCAAATAAGCTCTAAAGTGGACCCCTTGAGCCTGTTTTGCTGAACATCACCAGCAGTTAAGTGTAATTTTTCGTTTCAATTGTTTATTAGTTAGCTTGTTTAGGATTTTTACTCCCCTTTAGTATCATTAGTTTAGAATAACTTTAGTTTAGCTTATTAGAGCTTAGTGTACCTTTGTAGATTAGCTTATCTCCAATTGTTCTTAGTTTAGGATCCTCCCTAGATAGCATATCTTCCCAACTGCTTTCCCCATTTTTTTGTATTCAGCTTATTGGTATTAAGTTTAGTTTAGTTTAAATTACAAGTGTTGCATTGCATTTTGTTCTTATACTGCTTATCATTGATCATTTTGTGCCTATACTTGCCTAGGGGGCTGTTTGGTTTGTTCTGTCCAAGGTGTGCTTGTTTGATTTCTTGTCCACAAGCAGCATCAAGTAGCTGATCTGAATAGCTTATTGAAAGGGTTTGGTAAAAAGTTTTTTTTAAGTTCATCCATTGGGTCTTATAAATAAGTTTGTAAAAGAAAAAAAAAAGTGCCAAAAAGGCAGGAGGTGGGACTCGAACCCAGGACCTCCTACCCACGACCACAGCCATACAAACCTTAAACCAACTGCACTAGGGACTTTATTGGTTATTGTTTTGTAACATTTATTACTTAACTAGTTTAGTAGTTTAGGTAACAAGCTTTTAACAACTTATTTATAAAATCATTTAGTATTTTTTATAATTTAATTTAGTTTTATTAGTTTTTAATTCGTAATAAATAAAATAAAAGTAAAAAAAAAAATACCCGGCTTTTTTCTAAAATCATTTTTAGTCATATAGAATGTAGGAAAATTGTTTTCACACCCGTAGCCCTTAAATTGCAAAAATTTTACGTTTATGGCTTGATGTGTTCCCGGTTTTTAGCGTTTTTACATTTTAGCAGCCTAGGATTTAGTTTAGCGTCGTTTTATTGTTACTTATGCTTAGTAGTAGTTTATTTAGAGTTTACATTGTTTTACTTGCTTTATTTTCATTCCCGTTCTTTAATTTGTAGATTAGCATAATCAAAATCCAAATTCGTTTAACCAATTCAAGTTCTAATCACGAAACTCAACGACATTGTCAATTTCACACCTCGTTGGGACACGACCCGGGGAAATCACTTTCCCGGTATCACTTTTATCACATTCGTGAGATTTGGCACGTTAACCCTTTTCCTAAAAGGTTGATTTGTCGAATTTCACGATTAATTTGATATATTGATATTGTGTTTATTCTCCACACTTACAACAACGAATCAAAACCCTAATTCATGAAAACCTTATAAACCCTAGATCGAGAGCCACGAGGCTCTGAAACCAATTGTAGAAACCAAGATCCGGACTCAACTAGGGTATGAGTGATATCAATTGATTGAATGAAAACAGCGGAATAGTAATAACACATTCAACATCACTAATAAGGTTTTCTTTATTGAATTGAAATAAAGAAACTACTACTACTAATGTACACACGCTATAATCGTGTGTCTAGACTCTCATTAGGAGATGTCTTCTATGAAAATAAAATGAAAGGATGAATGTAACCTAGACGCCTACCCTCTTTATACAGGAGAGGGAGGTTTCAAAAACCCTAATCTTAGCTTACTAGAAAAGCTAAGCTAAATATTACATATTAGGCCCTCATTGTTTCTTCTTTCTTCATTCTTGCTCGTGGTCAACATCAAACAGCCCTGACAGCAGGTCACTTTGGTAATTCTTTATGGGTTACGCTTAGTGTGTCTCAAACGGTCTGATGTGGTGAAGTGATGCTTGGTGTACTTCAGCGACTCACGAGCTTGTAGATGTACCGGTATGTCGTGTTAGCCTACTTGAGGGCCTCCAGTTCAGGAACAGCCTTTGTAAGAATTAGAGATGTGTTTTCACACTATGATGTTAACACCCTCGACATTCAAACCTGTAAGTGCTGGAAATCCCGCTAAGGAGATTCCTTTCACGAATCGAATCCTAAATATTAATACAAATATCGTCATTAAACGTTATTTATATTTTTGATCTTTGCTTAAGTTTTGTTAACGACAAAAGTAAATTTAATTTATAAAAGCTTAAAGCTTGTCAAGCTTATTAGATATTAAAACAAGCTTTCTCAAACAATATATTCATCATTCAAGCATTTACATTTGTGATTAGTAACATCTTGATATGACTCTAATCATTATGTATGATAGTAGTTTTAGAATGTGTTAGGTTCTTAAAACCAAACACTACTTAAGCATTTGCATATTTCTAAAAATAGTAATGCAACATTTGACATCATGTATTACATCATGGAAATCATTGGAAGATTTCATTGGATATTTTGTGAAGATTTGTACTCTTCATATCTTGCACAATCTCACCTAGATAGAGTTGACTTTGGCAAGATTTGATATCTTGGTACGTAGGACGGCGGTACCAAAATGGTACACGGGCGGAACCCTTTAAAGGGGTCCGCCGTCCGTGGACGCTCCTGTCCATTTTGGCTATAAATAGCAATGCCAAGCCAAGTAGTTAATCATCCCTTTCTAACATACTTTCATACATATCTTCTCTCTAACCTTTCTAACTCAGTTTCATATCATATTAGTGATCTCTTTTGTAGCAAAGAAGATCAAGTCATATTCAAGCTTCAACGAGAAGTTGGAAGTCTTGTTTGTTTAGTGTTGTATGATCTAGTATTGATCCATACTTCATTGTTGTATCAAACCATCATAATCTTGTGAGTGTGAGTGGTTAGTATTTTAGTCCTCAAAATACATTGTGTGTGGGAGTAGTTGTACCCTTGGAAAGAACTCGACATCTAGCTTAGTGTCGGAAATAGTGTAAGCGAAGTGTAAAGGTTTTCTACGCCGGTGAAAGGAGCTTGTTGACTAGTGAAGTTAAACTCTCGAGTGTGAGACTCGGGGAGTGCAGTAGGGCAAGGAAAAAGAGTCCTTGTAGGCCGAACCACTATAAACAACTTGTTGTGGTTTGATCATCTCTTTCCTTATTTACTTATTACACATTGCTTGCATATTTCATTAACATACTCAAGATCAATATCAATTGATCTTTCAATAAGTTTCAAAACAAAGTTTTTAATTGGTAAACTATTCAACCCCCCTTCTAGTTTTGAGGGGTGTGCTTGAGTTTGTTTACCAATCAATTGATATTGATCAAGGGTGATATGTATGGAAGTATAAATACCCATCAAATGGTGATTTGAGGGGTGTGCTTGAGTTTGTTTGTATGCGTTTTTCCTTTGAAATAGAAGCTCTTGTTTTCATCTTTATTTCTCTCAATATACACGACACACATATAACTTTCAAGTCACCATCTTTCTTCTTCATCTTTCTTCTCATAAGTGTTATTTGTTTTACGTGTTACTTGTGTTAAGCTTGGTATTCGTGATAAGGTTGAGAAAAACAAGGTCCTACAATTATAGTGTCTATTTTTGTGTCTTATTTTGTGTATTTTATTCTGTTTTAATCTTATTGTGATTTCAATTCTGTTCTCTTATTTCGGTGTATTTAAGTTCTAATATTAATGAAAAAGTTATTTTCTTTCAAAATCTTATGTTTATGTGTATGTTAAAACATGGTTGATTGATTCTCTTTTTTACATCTTAAGCTCATTTAAGCTTGTTCATAGCTTACTAGTGAGTTTTTAGTTTAGTTTACTCAAGTATTATCAGTTTTACATTAAAAAAAAATCCAAAAAAAAATCCAATAAATCCAAAAAAATAAAAAGTCAAGAAAAGTCAAACTTCTTATTAGCTTATTTTATTGCTTTATTTATGCTTTTTAATGCTTATTGTAGCTTAATAATACTTTTCATCTACCTTAGTATAGCTTTATAATATTTGCTTTTAAATTTTCAAAAATCTCTAAAAAATAAAAAATATAGCATTTTTAGTTTAGCTTATTTATAGTGCTTATTATTAATCAAGTTGTGCTTTTTACTACTTTATCTAAATAGTTATTAATCCCTTTTCAAGAATCAAAGCTTAAAAAAGTTCTTTATCTAGCCAAAAATCCAAACAGCCCTTCATAAAGGGGTGTTTGGCACAATGTAGCTTCTACACTTTGGGTCATTTTGTGAATTTCAAAAGCTTATCATTAGTTCTTATTATCATTGTATAAGCTGTTTTTATCATCTTTAGGTACTCTCTAGGCATCTTAGTTCATTTTATAAATTTTGAGTCTTAAAGTTTCCTAAAACAGCTTATTTTGAAAAAAGTAGCTAAAGCCTCATTTGGTTGTTGTTTTAGTGTCCACTAGGTCCATATTAGACTGTTTTTGAATTATGATTGTGTGTCACAAAGTGTCAATTTGTTTTGGTCAATTTCTTTAGCCATCAATATATTTTCAACAGTCCTTGATCCACGTAGTCAATTTAACAAGTCTTTTTAGAGGTCTTAAAATATTTAAAAATCCAAAAAAATTAGTTTTCTACAAAGTTTAGTGTCTAAAGTTAATCTATTTTTAGTTTTTATAAATATCCAACAATTTTGACAAGCTAAAATCAGTCTTAAAGTTAGCCCTTTGTCCCTTTTTCTCAACAGTAAACCAGAAGCTAAGTCTCAACCCCCTCTTATCAAATCCATATTTAAGCTCATACAAGCTTCAAATTTTTAAAAAATTGGTTTTTTGTACTCTCTGGCACACAAGCTTAATCTGTTGTGGCTTCTTTGGAACTGTCAGCAATTTCCGGCTTAAAATAAGCTCCAAGTCACCCCTTTAGCTCTTGAGTCTGCTGTTCTAACAACAGACTATTTGTGCTTGTTTGCTTAAGTATTTAGCTTAGTTGTCCTTAGGAGCTATTTTTTTTAGATCCCACAGCTTATTAAGTCTTCCTTTTTTCCCATAGTAGCTTATTAGGAATCCTCTCTAGCTTATTTTCCCCGTGCTTGTTATTTTACCCCTTAGCTTATTCCATTTAATCTCCTTTTCTGCCTTAGCTAATGCATGTCTCCCCTAGCTTATTTTTGCTTCCATAAGCTTCCCCTAGTCTTCTTAAGTTTAGTTTCAATTCCTCTTAGCTTATCTTAGTTTAGTTATTGCTTATTGTACCTCATTTGCTTATTTAGATTAAAACTTGTTTGGTTTGTGCTTTAAAATCCCAATCTATGGACAAATAAGCAGCTTAACTGCTTATTTGTCAAGTTGTGAAAATTTAGTTTTTGTAAAAGTGCTTTAAATTCAGTTTGTTTATAAGCTTGTTCAAAAAAATCAAAAAAGTAAAAATATTGCAAAAAAGTGCCATTGTTGGGATTTGAATTCTGGCCACCCAACTCACCACACAAAACACAAACCATCTCTGCCTTTGGGTCTTTCACGTTATACCTTGCATCTTTAATTAATTTAACCACTTTTTCCATTTAGGCTTTAATAAACTGTTTAGGTTGCAAAGTTTATATTTTTCCTAGGATCATAATTCTTTAAAGTATTTTCAATAAAAATTTCATATTTTTCCAAATAGTTTTAGTATTTTTAATAATCAATTTTCTTAGTTTTAGTTTTTAAATCATAATAATTAAATAAAAACTCAAAAAAATATTACGCTTTTTCCAAAAATTTTATTTTGTAGTTTTTCATGTAGGAAAAATAAATTTACATTCATAGAGTTAATTTTGCAAAATTTGGTTTTAAATCGCGTTTTCTTAAATTCCAGTAGTAACGTTTTTAGAATAAATTGCGTTTAGGGTTAATTTAGGTAATTTCCTTAGTTTACTTGTCTTAGTTTGATTAATTGTTAATTACTTGCTTTATTTTCCTTTCTGTTTCTTAATTTGAATTTAGAACGTAATCAAAAACACAAAAACCCGAAAATCGAGCATTTTAATAACAAACTTAAAAGCGACGTTGCCCATTCACACCTCGTTGGAAAACGACCCGGATAACTACTTATCCGGTATTACATATCTTATTCACGGAATTTGATTGATTAACCTTTTTCGTAAGGGGTTTTCGATTCGATTCTCGTGCTTATTTTGATATTGATATTATTATACTTTATCCACACACACCACCCTGAACCTACAATCACATCAATCATTTTGGCGTTGCAGGTTGTGGCGACAATATCGTTGAGGGTTTGACGATTAGTGACTCGAGATCCTTTCACGGAAGTTATTGTTTTCATAAAAATAAAAAAGTAAAAATTATTTTCTTTGTATATATATATTGTTATATATATATATATATATATATATATATATATATATATATATATATATATATAGATTAAAATACAAAAAGATTTTCTCTTTTCATTTTGAGCTAAAATAGAATACACCAATTATATAACACTTCTCAACTTTAGGTGTGATCATTAGTAAGTTCCCAAACGAAAGATATAAAACTTGCCTTTGTGTCGCTCGTGAGTTCGGTTTTATATCTTTCGTTTGGGAACTTACTAATGATCACACCTAAAGTTGAGAAGTGTTATATAATTGGTGTATTCTATTTTAGTAAGCTTCGCGCTGATCTCTGTTTCTTCGCTCATTTGTGCGTTTTTCTTATAGAAGTGATCAATTCACTTGGGATTATTGGTTTAAGTTCACTATTGTTTTTTGAATACTGTTTCGTTTTAATTGCATTGTTTTAAGTGCATGCGCACTCATTCTAATTTCTATAGACCATTACGTGAAACCGTCACAATTCTGAGAAGGCGAAATAGACGTACTCCATTAGTCGAACCTGAGATTCGAACTAATCCACCTCCGCCCATCGTCGAAATGGCAGAAGATAACCGATCTATGCTAGAGCAACTCCAAGCACCCACCAAGGGTTACGGAGAAGCTATCGTCGTCCCGGCAATCGTTGCGGATAATTTCGAGCTTAAACACGGATTGATTAACTTGGTATCGTCAAGCCAATTTTACGGATTTGAGAGGGACGATCCTCACTCTCATATTTGACGGTTTAACAAGCTTATGTCTATGATCAAATACCGAATCATGCCGGAAAAAGCTATCAAACTACTTCTTTTCCCGTTTTCACTCGAGGAGGCTGTCCGGATTTGGCTCAGAAAACAACCCCTCGATCGATCACCACATGGGAGGATTTAGTATCAAAAGTCGTGAACGAATTCTTCCCATCGTCTAAAACAACAAGCTTAAAAAATGAAATAACAAAATTTACTCAAAAGTTTGATGAATCATTTAGTGAGGCATGGGACCGCTTTAAAGACTTACTTAGAAAATGTCCCCATCACGGTTTTTCTGAATTGCATCAACTTGATACATTTTACAACGGTTTGAACGAAAATGATCAAGACTCTCTCAATGCCGCTGCGGGTGGTAATATTTTGACTCGATCTATGAGAGATGTGTTGTCGATTATTGAGAAAAAAATCCAAAGTTCGCACATCAAGTAGCAAATCGGTTGCTGGCCGAGTGAGTGCTTCACTTTCTTCTTCTGAAAATACATCTAGCATCGATGCTAAGATTGACAAGCTTACAGATATGATCCAAGCTTTGGTTAAGATTACGGATGCTAAGATTAATTCTCCTCCACCCGCTTAAGTCAAAGCGGTGGAATCTACTTGTACTACTTGTGGTGGGCCGCATGCTTACTATAATTATACTGCTACCGATGGTTACCCTAATGAAGTCAATGTCGTTGCTGGGTCGTACAACCAAGGAGGTAACCAATACCGTCCTCAAGCTGACTCGAACAACCGTTTTAGTAATCAAATGGGACCTCCAAGATTTTCTCAAACGAACAATTAAACTCGTCTTAATTAGAATCAAGTTCGAGGGCAAAATGTTCAGAACCAATATAAAGCCCCAACGAATCAATACCCGACCCAAGGGGTCAATTACAGTCACGGGTATCAAACTTCGAGTTATCAAGCTCTGACTTTTCCCTCTAATGAATTCTCGAATTACTTTCAGAACAAAAATGCTAATATCCAAGCCATGCAAACCCAAATTTTGAATTTGAAGAATGAGTTCCAATCTTCGTTTACTAGACAAAGCAATGAGTTCAAAAATGAGATTTGGAATCAGAACAACAAGATTGAGGCATCTCAAAGCGAGGTTAAGAACATGTTTAACGCTTTTTTATGCAAAATGAGTCAACCCTCAGGTTTGGGATCTCTCCTGGGTAACACCGTTGCCAACCCAAAGGGTGAGTTGAAAGCTATAACCACACCGATTAGTAAGGCTTATGATGAACCCTCGATTCCTACTCCCTCTCCGGTGAGGGAGGTGGAACGAGAAAGTGAGGTTCCTAAAGACAATGTGCAACCCGCACCCGTCTCACCTCCGGTCGGTCAAACTCTAGTTCCGGAACCTGATGTTCTGAAGACTACTTCTAAGCCTTGAATTCCATACCCTTCGAGGCTTAATGACCAAAAGCTCCGTGACAAAGCAGATAACCAAATGGAGAAATTTTTTGAAATCGTTCGATCATTGAATTTCAACATTAGCTTCACGAATGCTTTACTTCTCATGCCTAAATTTGCTTTAATGGTCAAAAGTTTAGTGAGTAATAAGGAAAAGTTAACAGAATTGTCTAAAACACCTTTAAATGAAAACTGCTCGGTGGTGCTCCTCAAGAAACTTCCTGAAAAGTTAGGAGACCTCGGCAAATTTCTTATACCATGTAAGTTCCCGGGAATAGTTAAATGCCCCGCCTTGGCCGATCTCGGCGCGAGTATTAACTTAATGCCCCTATAAATTTATAACAAGCTTCCTCTCCTGGAACTCACTCCTACACAAATGACCCTCGAACTTGTGGACCGCTCGACCACCATTCGGAGAGGTATCGCCGAGGATGTCTTTTTGAAAGTAGGACCACTTCACTTTCCTGCCGACTTCGTTGTCGTTGATTTTGATGCAGATCCTCGAATACCTCTTATTCTCAGGAGATCTTTCTTAAGAACGGGCCGTGCGATGATCGACGTTTATGAAGGAGAAATCACCTTACGATCTCATAAAGAAACCATCACTTTCAACATTAATCAACCGTCGAGATACCCCTCCAACTACGACGATGCTTCTATCAATCGAATTGATATTCTTGATATTGCTACGAAGGAGTATGCTCAAAAGCTCCTTGGTTTTTTGGGTGGCAATCCCACCCCTTCTATTCAAACTTCTGACCTAATTTCTGAACCGATTTCTGAACAAACTTCTGAACCAATTGTTTCCGATTCTTGGAGGTGACTTATTCTTGGAAGAGATCGATGAGTTTCTTGCTTTCGATTCCATTGGGAATTGATGATGGTGTTTACGATTTGGTGGGAGATGTCCTTTATCTTGAATAATTGTTAAATAAAGATCCGTCACCTTCGCTCCCTCCGAAAGAAATTACGATTGAAGAACTTAAAGAAGTACAAACATCGAATGAAAAGATTCCAGAGCCCAAACTCAAAGATTTACCTCCTCATCTCGAATACGCTTTCTTAGAAGAACCGAACAAATTTTTCCGTCATCATTGCTAAAAACCTAAAAGATGAGGAGAAAACCAAACTCTTGTCCGTCTTTAAAAAGCATAAAACTGCCATCGCTTGGCAAATATCCGACATTAAGGGCATAAGCCCGTGTTTTTGTACTCATAAAATATTAATGGAAGATGATTTCAAATCTGTAATACAACAACAACGAAGGGTTTACCTGAAAATTCATGATGTTATCAAAAAGGAAGTTCTAAAACTCCTCGACGCCAGAGTGATTTATCCGATCTCAGATAGTTCATGGGTTAGCCCTATTCATTGTGTCGCGAAGAAAGGTGGAATGACCGTCATTGCCAATGAAGAAAATGAGTTGATATCCACACGCCTCGTCACGGGTGGAGGTGTGCATTGATTATTTCGGAAACTGAATGATGCTACTAGGAAAGACCATTTTCCGCTTCTATTTATGGAACAAATGCTCAAACGTCTAGCATGGAATGAGTACTAAACCCTAAACCCTAAACCTTAAACCCTAAACCCTAAACCCTAAACCCTAAAGTTTTCTTGATGGTTTTTCCGACTACTTCCAAATTCCTATCGGCCGGCAATATCAAGAGAAGATGACGTTTACTTGCCCTTATGGAACGTTTGCTTACCGTCAAATGCCATTTGGCTTATGCAATGCTCTTGACACGTTCCAAAGGTGCATGATGGCGATTTTCCACGATATGATAGAGAAGACAATGGAGGTGTTTATGGATGATTTTTCGGTCTACGGAGATTCATTCACGTCTTGCCTCTCTCATTTAGACCTCATGCTCAAAAGGTGCGAAGACACCAACTTGGTCTTAAAGTGGGAGAAGTGTCATTTCATGGTCAAAGAGGGCATTGCCCTCGGCTACAAAATATCCAAATCAGGGATTGAGGTCGATCGAGCTAAAGTCAATGTAATCGCTAAGCTACCTCATCCCACAACCGTCAAAGGAGTACGGAGTTTTTTGGGTCATGCCGGTTTTTACCGACGTTTCATACAAGATTTTTCTAAAATAGCGGCCCGATGACCCACCTCCTCGAGAAGGATACTCAGTTCATCTTTTCCAATGAATGTATCGAAGCTTTCAATATATTTAAAAAGAATTTAACCGAAGCACCGATCTTAGTTTCCCCCAACTGGTAGTTGCCCTTTGAGCTAATGTGCGATGCGAGTGATTATGCCATCGGGGCGGTCTTGGGGCAACGAAAGACTAAGCATTTTAAACCAATACACTAAACGAGTAAGACTTTGACCGAGGCTCAATCTCATTACACCACAACGGAGAAAGAGATGTTAGCCGTCGTTTATGCCTTTGAAAAATTTAGACCTTATTTAGTCTTATCAAGGACCATAGTGTATACCGACCATTCGGCTCTAAAGTATCTCTTAGCAAAGCAAGACGCTAAGGCAAGATTACTTCGGTGGGTTCTCCTCCTTCAAGAATTTGATGTCACCATTCGTGATAAAAAATGAGCGGAGAACCTTGCCGCCAATCATTTATCTAGACTTGAGAATCCCCATCAAAGTGTTCTCGAGAAAAAGGAGATTACGGAAACATTTCCTCTCGAGACACTTAAGGATGATTTCGACCAAAAAGGATTCAAGTACCCCATGGTTTTCCGAATTTGAAAATTACCATGCTAGGAATTTCATCATCAAACGGATGTCGTCCCAGCAAAAGAAAAAGTTCTTTAAGGATGTTGTTGGGTTCAGTCCCAAATAGATCTAATGAGCCTTAGAGAGAGTATAGTTAACCTGTGTAATCACAAGAAAACTATTGAGAACCTTTACTAGAATTGTATTCACGCGGAAAATAAATACAATACTCAAGAAGACAATTAACACCAATTGCTTGATCCTCTATGGATCTATATTAAATTACTAACAATGTTATTGGAAAACGTACATCAAACCCTAGTTGCTAGCTTCTTTTACAGTACAAGAAACCCTAATGTTGCAGCTTGTTAATCACGTAAAAGATTTGCACTATCTATTCCTATTTTATCTCATGCATATCGTAACTAAATAACTAATAACGCGGAAACTACATGTCCGCAGAAACAAAATAACTACCCGTGGCAACTGCACTATCTGCAGAAACCATGCTATCAGCAGAAACTATAATACTATCAGTAGGATCCTTTATCAGCAGGAACCCACTGTTACATAATTCCTAAGAATCCTCCCCTAAACTTGAATTTGACTCTGTTAACTTCAAGTTTCTAGATAGATCTTTACCATGCAAGAGGATTAAGTAGAACCAGCAACTGAAACCAGAGAAATCACCAGCAGAACACCTAGAACCACCAGAGACAGCCATGAAGTCTAGAATCCCATCAGCAACTCCTAGATTAGCAGCATCAGGAACCATCAGCATCAGTAACCATAGTAGATTTAAGAAGCCTTTACCAAGTAGCTACTCACTCTTGGGCTAGTTGGTTCTTGAGTGGAATCATGACATCACCCTGGTGAACCAGTAACCAGTCCAACACTTTGAACATGAATCAATGGTGTGTTGGAGTACCCTAATGATTTTTGGCAAACCATCACAACCATCAACGGATTTGATTTGTCTTTACCTGAAGTCGTTAACTCAGGACTAGTCATGGTATTCCACTGCCTTTACCACAAGCCATGAATGTGTGGGCTAGCTAACTCTTCATCTATGAGGACATGGTGAGTTGAATACCATACAACTTATTGGCAAGTTGTCAACCATCCAACGGATTTGAGATCTATTTACCAAAGCCGTTTGCTCATGGAGTAGCCAATGTTTAGTGTGTGAGACCAGGGTACATTGATAAACCCTCTGATTTTTAGTAAATTAGCAACTATCAATGGATTTGAGAATACTTACTAGAGGCGTACCCCCATAGTAAGTTAACCCTTTGTCACGAAGGACATGGTGAGTTAAAAACCATATATGGAACACACCTATACAACATGATCCTCAAAGATGAAAGTTAGAAAACATACAAAATATATAAAAGAAATGTTTTTTTTTTTTTTTTAACACCAAATAAAATAAGAAATAAAAAATAAGAAATAAGAAATAAATATAACAACAAACCAAACATCAAGATGAAGAATCAACAGAAGCAGCAGTGAACTTATCCTTTATCCTTTTTACCAGCTGCTATGCATTCGTCATATCATTCCCAACTGGAGTAGTAGAGAAGGCCAACTTCTTTTTCAACATTTGCTCTAGCAAATGTGCAGACAGAGGATAACCCTGATCTAAAAACATATAAAGATAAACCCCGGACCAAGTCTGTACCACATGAATACTAGACAGTGGATAAAATGTCCAACAAAAAACCTTCCACTTAGTTTGACCTTCCCAAATCCTAAATCCTGCACCATCTTGATATTTGGAATCAAACAACACTTGAAGATCACCCAATAACAATAAACCAGCTCCGTGGCGGGGATGAGATTCATAGTGTTTTGACACCATTCCATAAAGTGCAATAAGATCTTGTCTATCCAAAAAATTAAGGATCTCAGAAAGAAATGTAAAATGCCTAACAGAGCCATCCTTGCGATAAACAGAGTTACAATCACCTAAACCACCAAGACCAGTAGGTGTGAGTTCCCATCTCATCAATGGAGACCAAACTACCAACTCCTCATCTGAATCATCCTCCTCAAAATCCTTTATAAAAGAGCTCTCAGTGGCCTGAAAATCAAAGGAACTCCCCTTCTTTCTTGCTATACTCTTATGTAGAAGAAGAAGGAGAAGAAGTAGCACTAACATGTGTAGCCTCAGGGGTAACCATATCCTCCTTTGCAAGTGAGACAACAGGTGGATTTTGTGGAGTGGACACATGCTCTGTCTCATCAGTATAAATATCCTTCTCTTCATGAGGTGGCACATTCTCAGTGCGAGGCATCTCAGTATTAACCTTTGGAGTGCTGGCAGAAGGAATGGATGAAGCCATATCAGCTGGTGT